>MU839835.1:0-407295 GCA_030411725.1 Echria macrotheca
ATTTTGCCTCTTTTGACGTTTTTTATGTTGGTTGTTTTTTTTTTTGTTTTCGACTTATTTTCGACCCTGGTGTTGTTTTTTTTGTGTGGTTTGCCCCCCCCCCCCCCCCCCCCCCCCACCGGGAGAATACTCTTGACATGGGTCGTCCTAAGAATTGCCCGGGGCCTGGCCCCTCGGGCCTGCAAGATGACGTTTCTAGGAGAATTCAGTGCGATCTGGTTGGCGGTACGAAGTCCGCCCTCACTGCAATCTTTACTCTCACGGAGGGGATTATCTAGGAAGAGTCTAAGCCAGTGGGGCGGCGAGGCTATGTTTAAAAGCCTTGCCCCCTGGAGACCTCAAATATTGCAATTTTTACTCTGGCGGAGGGGATTAATATACCTTAAAATAAACAAAAAACCAGGAATAGCTAAAGGGCGAAATAAGTCCTTTAGTAAAATAGTAAGGTTGCTAGCTATTATAACGTTATGGATTACGATACGTATATTGCTTTAATTTATATTTTAGACGAGTGGTTGTTAGAAACCCGGTAAAGTATAAGTTAAGGCTATTTCGTTTAAGATAAAAGGTTAACTTTTGGGGGTATAAGAGATTTAATTCGTTAACTTTTTTTAATAAGTATATATTATAGGGAAAGTTTTAAGTAATATATTATTAATACCGTTACGTAGTTTTACTATAATTTCTACTTTAGCAAAGGGGATTAGGACGAGAAAGTGCTTTATAATACTTTTACTGCAATTTTCAAACTAGCGGAGGGTATTTACCGAAAAAACTAGTAAAGGGAAAAAATACTAAGTAAGTATTATTTAAACTAGTAAACTATTACTACAATTTTCATTCTAACGAAGGGGGCTAAGGGAGGGAAAAAACCACTATTAATAGGTAAGCTAAGGAAATAGCGAGGTAGGCGAAGCATACTACGGGGTCGAGGCTGTCGACTATATCTATTAAAAGCTAAGTAGATAATATAATAACTTTTTGACAATAAGATAATAAAATTTAGCTGGGAGTTCTTATAATTAATTATTACTTAAGTAAACCCGATAGCCTTACTAAACTACTAAAGTTTAGGCTTTGATGGATGGTAGCGAAGAAAAAACTTGGTACGATTACTGCAACTTTTACTCGGGTAGAAGGGATTAAAAAAAGAAAAAATCGTTAAAAAAGTAAAGCTAATAAGGTATATATTATAGGTAAAGTTTTAATAGGTTGTTAGCTGTATCGATTAGTATAACAAATAAGGCGAACTGTTACTGTAATTTTTATCCTTACGGAAGGGTTTTTTTAAACTACTTGTACGGACCAGGAGATAAACGATATATTAAAATCTTTTATCTAGTAGAAGTTATTACTTTACTTATTGCAAAGATGAGTAGGTAGGTATCTTTTGTTAGATATGGGTGTTGGAATATGGTTATTGCTCCCCAGAACACCATTTTTCGATTCCATTCAAAATTGATGCAAAAATGGCTGCCCGAGTTTATTGTGAGCAGCCCGGACCGGCTTTCGGGTCACAAGTGACGGACTTCGGAGGCAGGTTCATGCATGGTCCCGTAGTCGATGTGGCATTCACTGCAATTTTCACTCTGGTAAAGGGGTTGAGACAAGCAAAAAAAGGCAGGCAGAAACCCAGCACTGCAATTTCCAGTGTGGCAGAGGGGAAGAGCCGCTCGGAGAAACCCGTAAAAATGAGCCTTCGTCCACCACCCACACTGTCCACTCCAGGGGAGTGGGTGATGGTAGGAAGTAACCACCGAAAAGATATTCGTGAAATAAGTGGGCAGACCAGCCCGAGTGCCGACGTTTCCCTCCCCCCTGATGTTGGAAAATGGTATTGGTGTTACTTTCCTCCCTAGGTACAGTTTTTTCTCTCGTAGAGGGGACAGTGAAAGGGGAGAATGGCGAGAAACTACGGGCGAGGCAAAACAGCACGGCACCAAGCGGGTTTACGACAAGGCAACCAATCGTTGGGCGGGACTCGCTGTAATTTTCACTCTGGCGAAGGGGATTATTTCTTATCTTGGAAGAACACGCCCAGGATGGGGCGCAGGCTGCCCAAGATCGTCAGGGACTCACTGCAATTTTCACATTGGAAGAGGGCATCGAGGTGGGAGGAGGCTGAGGAAGAGACCAACCATTAGTTAGACTTAGTTCTATTCACATCAACGAACTCAACACTGCTATTTTCACTCTGCCAGAGGGGATTATATCTTATCTCAGAAGAACAGGCTGAGAAGAGGGTGGGGATTAACAGTCCAGGTTGCAGGACTCACTGCAATTTTCACAGTCGCGGAGGAGATGGTATAAGTAAACAGGTACCAAGCATGCACCACTGGATCCCAGGAAAAACCATAAAGGTTGTGTTGCCCGGCTAATTCGTCACTCACTGCAATTTTCACTCTGGAAGAGGGCATGATGGGAGAGGGAAACTGCCGAAAAGTGAGGCGAGCAACCACTGCAATTTTCACTCTGGCGGAGGGACTGATATCGAAAGAACAAGCTGAGAAGGGGGAGGGTGCCAAGCCGCACGCAGTCCAAGGAGCTTCTACATAGGGCTCACTGCAATTTTCACTCCGGGGAGGCGTGTTTTGGGGGAAACCACCCTAGGAGTGACGCAAGGCTGGCTGAGGCGAACGACGCTTTTTCACTGCAATTTTCACTCTCGCGGAGGAGATGATGTGCGTGGGACACACAAATCCACGAGGCTGAGGGTGACACAAGACGGGTACCTACCTAGGGTAGGAGACAGTGTGTCAAATCTGGAGTGTAGCTCCTCGGTAGAATTTGATTTGTTGCCTTATACTTCTTGATGGACCTGTGTATGTATGTAAAAGTTCTGGTGAGTTTGTAAATTGATGATATCGATGTGTAGCTGTAAGCCCCTGACAGTATTTTGTACGTCTTGGGAATGGAGGTTGTTGTTCACGTTTGCCATTGTACTAGGCACCCTTACCTCTATCGTCTCTTCAAGGCTTAGTTGCCGTTTCGAAGAGGTTTGGTATTGTTTATTATGCCTATACGTCTTAGCTGTCCTCCTTGGGGATGAGGAAATATAACTATATATACTCTGTACGTGGCTGTCTGACTTTGCTCCTGCTTAGCGGTTGTCATATGGTTGCTTCGGCTGCATATATAGGACTAGCTAACATCTCTGGAAACATAGTCAACCATTGTGACGAATTGTGAAGGTACCTCGAGGGTGATATCCAACGGGCAGCCTCACTCCAGGTCTGGACAGACGCTCGTGATATAGGCCAAGTCAACTAAGATCCGCCAACCACCACATAAAGGTCTGGAGCAGGTTTCTCCCTCAAACTATCTAGACTGCCGCGCCGAATACCATCTTGTCTAGGTAGGTACTACAATCTGCCATCTCCTGAAACCATCCCTCCCTCCAAGAGCAAGACCTCTTACAATTATATACATGGTAATACAGACGGTAGTTTAGGAAGCTCGGAACATGTAGCCGTGAACTCGATTCCGTATCCGACCGCAAAATGTATCAGAGATCTGTGTGGATCCAAGGTATTCGATTCGGATACTACATGGACAAGAGTCTACCCAAGAAGATGGCGTTTGCAAAATGGACGGCGTACCACTCTCAGCACCGGGGACCACAGTGACCTTTTCTTCTCCCCGTACCGTATGTTTCAAGTTGGATTGCTCTACAACCCCCCAGGCCCGTGACCTGACCCAATGCCCAAGATGATTAAATACAAGCTCGCCCATATCTTCCTCCCCCCTTTCCGCCCCGGAGGCCTACCTACCTACCCAAGACTCCTCGCTCGCTCTCCAACCACCGCTTATCCAAAGACATACCCACCCCTCCTTATATATTCACCGCCTAATGGAACTCAGCATCTACCCTCCCATACCTCACCCCGTCCACCTTGAGCTCGAACCCCAACCCGGCACTATCCACAATCATCTCGAGCGTAAAATCCAAGTTATCAAACTCAACCCCCCTCGTCGTCGTCAGCCGCGTAAACAGACTCCGCGGGACAGCACTCAGGTCCGTCGTCAGGGTGCACACATGCACCAGATCGCGCGTATACGCCTTGGGTGGCTCGTCGGCCTCGCAGGCGATCAGATCATCCGTCACAACAAGCGACTGCCCGGGCCGGAAGTTGCGTGTATAGTGAAACGCAATCGGACTTAATGGTGATATCGCCTCGCCCTGGTAGGTACTCATTAGCCTTCTTTTACCATCTCACAGCAGAGAAAAAACAAACCTTGGCGATATGCCACTGCATCCGATCCGACACCATCCACCGCTCCCACAGCGGCGACCAGTACCGCTCGCTCACAGAGTGCTTCTCCTCGTCATAGACCGTGGCGTAGGACGTCCCGTAGTGCATGCGCGACTTGCGCGAGATGACCATGTTCCCCTCGAGCCCGCGCAGCACGGCGCCGCGCACCACGGCCGTCCACGCGTACACGGGCTGCATCACCTCGATCGAGCCGTACTCCTCGTGTGCGGCGGCGCCCGAGTGCGTAGGCCGCTCGCTGTAGGGCGGCGGCGCCGCGCTGGCAAAGTGGTTCTTGAGCTTCCGGTACAGGTAGTCGCTCTGTCCGAAACCGCCCACGAGAATGATGCCCGACACGGTTCCCCCCTTGGCGCGGAGGCTGTCGACTTGTCCCTGAACGAGATCACACACCTCCTTGACGACGGGCTCGAATATGTCCTTGATCTGATCTGCCGACATGGTAAGGAAGCCTGAATCAAGACCTATCGCTTCGTCGTCTGGCAAGCCGGGGAATCTGCAGTCCGTCAGTCGCTGTTCATATGTTCCCCGGATGTAAAACATACGGGACGTTCACTTCGGAATGCTCATCCTCGTTGAAATTTCGTTTCACAAACTCCTCAAAATACCGCAGGCCCATCTGCCACGTCTTCGCCTTCTTCACCTTCATCTCATTGAACCGACTCAGACCCAGCCGGTTCTTGACATGCTCCTCGAACCGGTAGTTGAGGAAGGCACTCCCGCAGAGCCCGCCGGTGCCAACCGCCGACTCCTCGACCTGCAATGGCTTCAGGGAGACTATCTTGTACGCAATCAAACTATTTTTGCCAGTCAGCATCCCTACTCCCGACACACATCCCCCCCAAAAAAACTTACTCAACCGTACCACCACCACCGTCGCACACGATAAAGTTGTCGCCCACCTTCAGATGGTTCGGCTGGATCGCTTTCAGGGTATACACGGCCGCGGCCTCGGGCTCGCTGATCATCTGGATCTGGCTCTTGGAGCCCATGCCGGCCCTCTCGGCCGCCTGCAGCGTCGTGTTCTTGGCCGCGTCGGACCAGACGGCCGGACAGGTCAGCACGAAGTCGACCTTTGTGGAGGCCATGAACGACTCGCCGTAGCGCCGCGTCAGCGTGTCCATGGTGTGCCGGTAGATCTGCGTCAGGTAGTCGCTGACGGCGTCGACGACCGTCTTGTTGAACTTTTTGAGCTGCGCCGCCGTCTCGAGCGGGCTGACGTAGAACGGCAGCTTCTGCGACCGGTCCAGGAACAGCTTGATGCACCGCAGCCGCGACTCTTCCGGCTTGAACTGGAAGCCCCATTTCACCGTCGGGCCACTTCCAAGGGAAGACGACTCGTCGTAGGCGATCTCGGTCGGCACCTTGTCCGACGTGATGCCGTTGCCGCCCGGCCATGTCTTGATGATCTCCACGTCATCTGGCGTGGACGTGTACACGGCGGCCACGCTGGAGGGGTAGAGTTAGTCGAGTAGAGCGGGAGACAGGGAGACAAGGAGAAAACAAACCCGGAGAATGTGGTCCCGAAATCGACGCCGACGATCAAGCGGTCGCTGACAGGGACGGGTTCCCTGGCCGGCTCTCTCACCGGGCCATTGATGGCCTCGGTCGACGACGACGGGGGCGTGGCCGTGGTGGAGCCGGTGAAGTAGTTCCTGCTCTCGCGGTTCCTCTGGCTGGGCGATGGCTGGAGGATGGGCAGATTGATGCTCATGGTTGCAGCAGTTCTTCCTTAGCTCCTACTACCTAGCCATATGCAGATTTCGCTGTGTCTTCTTGAAAAAAAAAAAGCGAGATGGAATCGAATCCAGCCGTGACACCCGTCTCCGGCTTTTGCTGCTTGCTGCTGCTGCTGCTGCCACTTCCAGGTTCCGTATCGACAAAGTCTCCGCCGGGCTGTGTGCGTGCTTGCTCCCGTGTCGTCGAATGGTGGGGCTGAAGAGCTGGCGGCAATGGGCAGTTGAGTGAGGGGAGGGGGGAAAAAAGAGTTCGTGGTCCCGCCCTGTAAGGCTCTCTCCGTCCGTCCCCGCGGCACCCTCGCCGTACAAGTACCTCAGCGGCCCTTCTTGTTGCCTTGAGGCCATCACGAGACAACATCCCCCAAAACGCATGCAATGACGTACTGCACCCCTAGGTACACACACATGCAGCCGTTACGCAAGCAATCCACAGCGGCGGGCGTCTTTAGCCAGGTACGGGCGGCTGGCGGGCACCGCGACAGGGGCAAATCGCCGTTGACAGAATGCTGTTGCCTGGGCCCCGACAGCAGCGTTGCCAAGCTCGTCCCAGTGTTCTCAGGGTTATCTGTCTGTCCGCCTTCCCGATGAGGTGGTTAGCTGTCTCTAACGATGTATTTTGCTGCCTCAAAACCGTGTCCGTAAATCAGGTTGTCTTCTGCCTCGGCCAGGCAGCGACATAATGCTTCGTATCGAATGGCGGACACCACTCCATTCAGTCTCAAAAACAAGCGCAGTTGATGGCGGAGCAGACTGAACCTTCGTCCGAATCACGTCAACAAAGTGCAACAGCCATAGAAGTATACCATATCGGCAACCAACGCAAGGTAATGATATACCATTCGAGATATCTGAGGTGTACAGGAAACACCATTCCTCCACTTTATACAATGCTTTCGCCCATTTTATCAACTGCCATCCTCACCCAAATAATCACCGACACGGACAAATATCCCCCAGGCAGAGAACAAAACCTTTCGCCGACATGTAAACAAGCCCAACTGCGCACACTATGTAGACAAGAAAAAAGGTATATCGATGTGAGCTGCGTTGAGATCACGGTAGCCCGGGCTCTTATAACCACACTTTGCCCCCACCCTCTCCCAACATGGTCAAGAGAAAACGGTAGACATGAAAACCATTCACCCCCCGAGACTACCTTGAAACCGCCGACTATTGTGACAAAGGAAAATCCAGCCCTCCCTCGACTATGACCCCGAGTGAGAAACAAGCAGTGCGGCCCGTCGCGGGCCGGCTTAGTACGAAACAAAATTGCGCAGCCTATCAATCTATATGGGGGTATTTTCAATGGCAGAACGCAGGCAAAACATATTAGCCCGTTTGGTAAAGAAGGGGAACAAACGCTGCCAGCCTTCAGTTTCCGGGTGGGTATTGTAAATCGAGAGAACTTCAAAACTCGGGAGCCATCGTGGCAATCCCAGAAGCTTGTACCGAGAATGTGTGCTGACGGCATCGACCGAGCCGTGACGAGAACCAAAATGATGTCGAGTAAAAAATGTGCTAAGCGATAGAAACGAGTGGATGACCTAATTGGTATGATGCCGGCCCGATACCGAGGATGAGAACGCCAAACACCAGCCCAGAAAATCCCAGTCAGACAAATACTTTTGATATAGACAACAAAAGGCCGCCGCGTCGCTGCTTAAAAACGGTTGCCCGCTGCCCAGATACTTGCTGATGCTGATGCGGCCCAGTCGCTCTCGTCGTACGGCGGTGTCGGCCACTTGTACTCGGACGTCTTCTTGCTGAGGTCCAAGGGCTTGGGTGTGACTGCTTCCTGTCCGTCGCCCCAGAGAACAGCATGACCACTGGCTGACGGCGACGGGGTGGGATAAGGATTCGAAAGGCCGAGGTTGCTGGCCGATTGTCGCAGCGTCTTTGGATCCCTCTCGAGCCGTTTCATTGCGCGATGCGTCGACGTGAGAACCTCATCGAGAAGCTCGTCCTCCTCGTCCGGAGCATCGTATTGTTGGACGCCCTGTGCCGCTTGGGCTCTGCGTGTGCGACTTGATATCGGACCGGATCCACGGGCAGCTTGCATCAGGTTGTCGACCGATCTGGGCTGGTGGTGCGGGAGAGAATGGTGGCGTTTCAGATTGCTGGTGGGCGTGGCGTAGTGTGCCGGAGGTGCCGGAGGAACCTCGTAGTTCTGCTGCAGAGTCTTGTCCAACGATTCGTACGTATCCTTCGCGATGGGTGCTGGGGGCTGGCTGTCAATTACCATGGAAGAGCGCTGGCTTGCCCATGGTCCACAACCAGCCTGGGCCTCGATGTCGTCGTAGCTTGGTGACATGGGTGTTTGGTGTCTTCCTGAGAACCTCCTTGCCCTCTTGCGGAGATGAGAAAAGAATCCTTCCTTTTGCGCGCTAGGCGGCGAGGCGAGACCAGCGCCGCCATTCAGAGCACGTTCGGCCTGCTGCCGATGAATCTCGGCGTAATGGTTTGTGCTCGAATTGACTGATAGCTGACGGCCAATCTTCTTTGAGCCCTTCTCTTCGATGGGCAGATTCCTGCCACTGGCGTTGGCGTATGCATCATTGTAAGAGGGTGTCCTCGCCTGAGCCGTGACAGCATCAGACAATGGTGAGATTGGCCGGATCGTGGGGAGAATAGGCATTGGTGCAACATTGGATGGCCCGTTGGTCCATGTTGTCCGCTTGCTAGCAGCGGGCTTGGGTTTCACAGCGGCAACTTCCGGAAGAACGACGACCGGGGCACGCGGGGCCGGAGCGGGAGCCGGGGCTTCCTTGGGTGTCGGCTGCGGTGCGACGACGGCCTCGGTGCTCTCCGATCGGCCGATCAAGGATTTCCTGAACCAGGACGGCTTCGAAGACGTCGGGGTCGAGGCGGTCGAGTCCTTGCCGCGGCTGATATCCGATTGTTTCCTTCCCAATATCCTCGATGCCGACGACTTTGGCCGCAGTGGGTCCACGGCATCGGCAAAATACTCGTGAGCAAGTGCTTGCGTTGATGTCGGCCGGTTCTTCGGGTCCCACATCAAGCACCACGTTACAAAATGGCTCAGCGAAGAGGGCCACTGGGGAGCCTGGAGGATCGTGTCCATCGAGTGCGGCGCCATCTTGGGGAACGAGAAGCCGAGCTTGTTAGCGAGACGGGTTCCTTCTCTCCAGTCGCCACCACCGACTCGCACACCGGCCTTATTGTACCAGTTTCCGGGGCTTCCCATGATTTCGCATACCCTCCAGACCTGGTCGACTTCGTTTCCGCCCGGGAAAAGAGGTTTCAGCGTGGCCACTTCGACGGCCATCGCACCAACGGCCCAGATATCCACCGGTGACGAGTACTCTCCTGCCCTCAGCAGGACTTCCGGGGCGCGATACCACCTCGTCGAGACGTACGTAGTGTAGGGGAGCTTTGAATGCGTCTCTCGCGCCAGGCCGAAATCTGCGATCTTAACAGTGTACGAGGGCGGCGTGGATGGAGGCGTCATGAGTGCCGAGTACCGTCGGAATGAGTTGCCAGAGTCCAAATGAGACGATGTCGACACGAGGATGTTCTCCGGCTTGATATCCCGATGGAAGAAGTTGTGAGCGTGGATGTGCTCAAGACCTTGCATGATCTGGAACAGGATGCTCTTCACACTGGCGTTGTCCAGACATTTGTGGTCCCTTGCCTTCATGAGCTGGTACAAGTTTCCTTCCATGTATTCCATGCAGATGTGTAGTTTTTTGCTGTAGGGGTCGAGAAAGATGTCGAGGGCCGGAACCAGGTGTGCGTGTGCTGGAAGTGTCCGGAGGAAGACCACTTCCCTCAGCTCCAAGCACGGCGTAAATGATTCAAACGACTTCTTCATCGTCTTGATCGCAATCTAATCGCAGCAGCATGTCAGAATATGATTCATGTTTTAATGCGGTGCACTTACAACCGTGCCTCGCCGGGCAACGCTAGCGCCTGCGCTCCGAACCCTCGCCAGCACCACGCTGCCGAAGCTGCCATCGCCAATCTCCTTCAGCACCTCAAATCTGTCGCTCAACGCCATCGCATTAACCGTTGGCGTGGACCCGTTATGGGCCGGGTCATGAGCGACTGTCATTGCGAAGAAATCAATTGCGCCGGTTGAGGGTCGTCGGACCCAAGTCGGATTGAATGTGAAAAGGTAAGTACGGTCTCGTCCAGAGAAAGCTGTCGAGATGCTGCTGAGAGCTCTTCAAAAGAGCTACACGTTATTTACCGGAGCATCCAGAATGCTGAAGACGGAGGTGTCGCGGCGAGTCAGGATTCGATAGTGTTTGGTCGCAGCTGCGCAGTCCAGTCCTCGTAATCGCGGCGAAGCAATCGAGCAAGGCGGGAAAATACGGTTCGAGGCGATTTTTGAAAATTCGCGCTGAAAAGGAGTGGACGAGCTGTGCTCTCGAGGCAAAAGAACGACGGAAAGGAATAGGACGATTGATTGTGGTGTACCGGAGATGAGGTTGGCCAAGGTCGGTCGGTATGGTCGGGGGGACAGCTTCAGGTGTAGCGGCAAACAGGTGGATGGTCGCGCAGGTCGACGGAAAAGGCTGCGAGTGAGGAACGAGAGACTGGTCTAGCGAAGAAAAAGTTGTACAATCTCCAGCCCTGCTGAGCCCGGATACGAGCCTGGCGAAAGAGTGAAGACCGACAACTTTTGGTGGTTGAAGATGGTCGGAAAGGTGAAGGCGTTCAGGGACGCGAGATGGAGCAGTGGGTTTCCCGTTGCGCTGGGCTGGCTCCCGTCTTCCCGTCTGTCAGGCACTGGTACGAGGGATCTGGGGTCGCGCCTGGCCTTGTCAAACTGTCGTCGCAGAGCGTTCAGTATCACACCCTACCAGAACGATTGGACCAGAGTTTCGGGAGAGAGGTAGAGTCCTCATGGGTTTGTAAAGGGGGAAAAAAACGAAACGGCCAACTTTTTGTTCGGTCGTTCGGATTGGAAGGGGAGGAACGGCTCCTGTGTTGGTGAGATTCGAAGCCCCATTGCCAGCATGAATCAATGGGGCCGGGGGCCCAGACTTCTCGAAAACGATAGGGGACCCCAATCTCGCTAGTGATTTGAAGGAGCGCAGCTCTCTGGAGGGCGCAATTTGGGCCAAGAACCGGGGGGCTCCAGCAGGGGGAAAAAAAGAAATAGCCGTCGCACTCACTCTGAAGAAATTTCAACACGGCCTTGCAGCTGCGCTTCACACTCAACGAAGCCCGCAGTCTTTACGCCGAATGATGATGTGTTGGAGAGGAAGAGGACAGAGTCCCTGAGATGCGAAGGACGGCAGAGTTTCCAGAAGACGGCACCGGTCTCGACAATCAATGCCATGTATGCTTGGGACAGGCCGTATGTTATTCGCTGGACTTGTCACGGTTGCCCGGCTCCGCTTTCCCACCACAGGCAGCCCAGGTTGTGATGGAACTGGGGAGCTTCCACACAGGGTTCGTTGGAAGGTTCGGCTGTTGCCCAGCGAAGTACACATCACTCTTGCCATCTTCTTGCTCTCCACTTCAGAGCTGTCCTGCTTCTGTTTGCAATCGGATCAACTCCCTTTGTGTGGCTCTGCGAATCCGCATCGGACGACGGACGACGGGTTGGCGGGGACCAATAGCGGAAACCTCTCGAAAAAGCAAAGCGGCTGGCCATTGATGCAAAGGCGGTCGCTCGTCGTAAACACCAGTCAAGCCAACAGTGCTCTCACTGGCTAGAATACCAGGTGGGCGATTGCTCGAAGGCTCATTTGACACTGACAAGCTAGGCGTCCCGCCATTCCGGCCGGCTAACGGCTTTCTGCCTGACCATCTCAATTGGCGTCAACTGTGGAACCAGACGAGGTCAAGAACGATGGGCTCAGTCGGGCCTATCGAAGTTGTAAATGGTACAGATATCTGACCTATAAAGTCGAGCGGTGAATACCAAACAGAGCGGTTAGAGAGCTGCCTATTGAAGAGACCTCCTGTCTCAGGAGCCATAAGGATGAGCACCATGGCCTCCTGCAACGGCGAACACGACCACGGCCAAACACCGACGCATGAAGTCGCAGTGGTTTCCAACATCGTAGACGATGGACGGCCGCCAAACTCACCAATCCACTTTCCCGTTGTCTTCTCCACTGAGCGAATATGGAGAAAAGGAGATGGTTTGGTATGTTCCGGGCTCGTCGGTCGAACCGCGCTTGTTCGAGAACCACGGCAGCAGAGGTCACTTGCTCCGAAAAAGCATCACCGCTTCGGGGACCTCCCTACCTACCCATGAGCTTAGCTTTCGGTGTTTGCATCTTGTCAGTCGAGCTTCTGCATGTCCACCTCAGCGTGCAGGTCCAAGACGGAGTCAGAGTGGCTCGATGTGCAGGTACATTTCCCGTTTCGTCGTCGCTGCACACCAGGACCTGACCCTTTTCAGCTTTCGTAGTGACGCTCTCCCACCACGTCATTGGACCATCGCCTAGTTCTGTCGATAGGCACACCGCGATGGTTTCTCAGGCACTGGGCGTTCCCACCCCACCATGTTTGTCGGGCCTGTCGATGTGACTCGGGCCTCATCAGGGTGACTGGCCAGCGACGCAGAGGCCACCACATGGCGGGGTGGTTTGACGATAGTGTGGAGGTACCCGAGACCTCGCGGGCTTGGCACAGGTCAGAATCCACTGTCACGGAGCTCCAAGCTTCCAGGAGCCTGTTGCAGTGCTTGCTCGGCTCCTCTCAGGTCCAGTCGGCAGAGTGTTCCGTCTCTTCTACAATCTCGCTCGACATGACTCGGCTGAAGTCTGATAAGATCACACTTTTCTCGACCTCTGCCTTTCTGGAAGATCTGAGTTGAACCGAGACAGCCGCCCATCATGCCGGAGAATTCGTCATCGACGTGGCCGACGGAGTACCGAGGACGGTAAGACGGATTCCCCAAGATGAGGGATCATCTCTCAGAGGGAGGGGTTCCTAATCAGAGGATATCTGCTGAGTCTGATACGTAGTCGGCCCTCAATTTTCCAAGAGGCTGGGAAATGGCCTGCTGGAACTCATTCCCTGGAACCGGGCACCAGTGAATAATCGCTACATACCCCAGCGCCAGTGTCCGCCGTGGCGTCGGACCCGGCCCGGGAGGAATCCCGGGCGCCACAACGGTTTAGTCTCCTTTGGACTTCGCCCTCGTGGACCAGGGAAAGAAATGGAGCTCCGCGGGTCCGTCACGATGGGCAGACTGGAGACTTTTGCGGCCTTGGTACCTAGGTATCCACTTGTTCCAGATCTTCGCAGAGAAGGAATCAAAATTGTGAGGAAGGGAGAGGACGAACGGCTACCACGGCATATTTGGGGGCAAGTGTTTGTTCCACGTTGATGAAGAGAAACAGGCATTGTCGCTCACGTCCTGGACCCGGTGCGGGCATCGATAAAACTTGCGTCGAGGGCCCGAAGCGATCAATGGGTTCATGCAGGCGGGGTAAGACATATCACGTCCAAGAGACACGGGGGAGGGGAAAAGGAGAGAGAGGAGGAGGAAAAAAAGAAGAAAAATGCCCCTCCTTTCTTTTTGCTTTGGCCTCTCAGTGGTCTAGGCGTCAGGAACAGACACCGACAGAGAAGAGGAAAAAAAAGGGCGTGGCTGGTCCGTTCATGCAAGTTCTGAAGATCGCCCAGCAAACGCGTCCGCACCGCGCGGGCGGGCAAGCAGGCGTGGCAGGCACTGGCACTGGCAGGCGGCAGGGCAGGAGAAACACAGACCAAAACGCGACGGGGCATGGGCCTCTTCTGACAACCCGACCATCAGGCTGTGTGGTTGCAACGCTGAGATTGGTTCCAGCTTTCCGCCGGATCCCCTTTTCTCCTGCAGCAACGCCCCGTTCCGCATTGGGCCAAGTGCCGTGCTGGGGAACAACTTGGAACAAGAAACGTCAGCGGCTGGCCGCCGGCTGGCAAGAGAGACACACGGGGTCGACTGACTGACTGACTGACTGACTGACTCGACACAATGGAAACGACTCACGAGACCCATCCATTTGTTGAAGGGCCGCAACCATCTGGGCAATCATGTGGTGTTTTTTTGTGCTATCAGATATGACCCGAGCTACACGTGTATGGGATGGTATAGAATCCCATTTTATGACAAGTTAGACCGTGGTACGGAATAGAGATGGTATCTCTGGCGGGGAGGAGGACATCATGACTCGTGAACACCTGAGACATCGCCCAACAAGTCTGGATGGATCGCCTCTCACTGCTCTCAAACGACGTCTGCAAAGATCCGAGTTGAGTTCGTAGTACTCTTGGCATATACCACAGTAGGGGCATACTCACAGCAAATGGATGCACATTAGACATCTGTCAGGTGACAGAAAAAACATCATCGACCAAATGAACGTCGGCGTCCCGTTCTCAATATCCACAGACAACTCCAGGTGCGCCGCGCGCCGTTAGACCCTGCATTGATTCCATTGAAAGTCTCACGGGACCACCGGCGAATACAAAACACCACTCTACTGTGTAGATCCACACATACAGAAAGGTAGCATCAACAACCCAGCGATCCGAAACGGTATCCGTCTTCCACTGCTGGAACCCCGGGCTCCATAATCGTTTTCTCGATCCATCCATCCACCCGAAATCGGCTTCTTCATCAAAATGCGCTGATTATAAAGCCGCGACAGTCTCTACAAGGGAGACCTTGGTTTTCTAGAAGTTGCCCGAGAGACTGAAAGGGGTTGAACCTTGAGAGTCAACAATTCTCCTGTCTACGGAGCACTGGTGGGGTCCCCATCTTGTAGTCAATATCACCACGAAATTAGTACCGACGACAGATACGGATACGAGACAACGCGAGAAGACCAAAGAATTCCATCATATCCGAGTCACCGGTGAAATCTCCCAGCCGGCCATCTCGAGTGGCTTCTTGCACAAATGAATTAACCGTCCTGCTGGAACGTCGTGATCTATCGCGTTCTAGATACCAGGGGAAGCCACAATCGTTCTATAATCCCTAGGCCAACCCATCCCGTGCCCGGTGCTGTGTCCGCCCAACGCCAAATCCAAAACCGTCCAATAATACTTTCAAAAAGACAAATCGTGAGCCCATACGACTACACTCAGGGTCGGACACTAGCCCCGATGCCTCTGCCGTAATACCATACAACCTCTTTCCACTGGCCGAGCCTCACGGCAACAGTGGCTTTCGCGTCCAGTCGAAGTCGCCCGCCAAGTGCTTCTTTCAGTCGGTCGTATCCTACCGAGTCCAGCGACCATTCTACTGGAAGCTTGGGTGTTAGGGTCTCGCCAGGTGGCGCTGCAAATGGCAAATCATATTCGATGCGCCCTATCGGTTCCGTGTGGTTATAGATAGCCGTGGCGTTGACCGCGTCAATATAGAGCGTATTGTGTTGGAGGGGCGACACGAGAAGAAACGTGGCGGTAGACGAGAAAATATGGAACGTGGCGTCGCGGATGAAGTGCGTCCTGTCGTCTTCGTCCTTCCCTGGGAGTCGTAGCTGCGGCGCCGCTACCGTAATGTTGAGCCTCGACAGGGCCTCGCCAATAAGAGGTTGCCCCGGGATGCTGCCGCGGTGTGTTTTGACAGTGATAGTTGTGTTGTATCCTGAAAGGTACTGTGAGAGGAGGTTGCGTCCTTGGACGCGACCTTCCTCGCCACCAAGAGAAGGGTTCCAAGTGGCTGACACGGTGATGTCCGTATTTTCTCCCTTCTTGATATCCAGATTTTGAGCCCTTGCTTCGCCAACCAAACTGCCATTACTGAAAATATGAATGCTGATAAAGGGAATGTGAGCCGTGTAAGGCGTGGGATTCGTAACATTTGCAATGGCCTTGATCGACACTGAGTTTGGCGAGGTCTCGGTGACGTCGACATTCCCAACCTTGGGTTCGATTGAGCCGAACATGTTTCGTGGAAGAGCTGTAAATCTGTTAGTAAGACGACGACTTCAACTTCGACAGAAGTGTCGAGTTGCTTAGCCGTCGGGGAAGGCGACTGACAATATTACCAAGGGGACAGACGTTTTAATGGGATTTTTCCCTCTGCGGGAACATCCTTCACGATGAGCTCTCCCAGAATAGTTTCGACCTTGACATCGACAACAGCCTTGATGTCAAGAAGGATGTCCTTGCCACCAAATAGCAGAGCCTGGATCACTGCTGTGAGAACATCGCTGTCCGTGACGTTCAGTGGGACATCCTCCATGCGAGACTGAATCTTTAAAGTAGCTTCCTCCCCATTGCTTGCTGGGATCTGGGTCGAGTTCGCATTCTGCCACTTGTCTCGCAGATCAAGCTGCCCAAGCTCTCTGGAGTGATAATACACCGTAGCATTTGCCTTTACGCTGGTTACGTCCAGCGTAAAATTCATCTCGTTCGGGAGCGCTGCGAGGACCAGTATCGTTCCCGAGACCTTGGGGTTTGAGTCCGGATCGTCTGGTTCTGCGCCTGGGTCGGGAAGCGTGAAGTGGACGTCGGTCAAGGAGAAACTGCGGATCAAGTTGTCGAGCGAGCGTCCGGGAAAGGGAACTGGAACCGCGATGCTGGACAGAATATCTGTCAACCAGCCGGGCGTGTCGGCTGCTGGCTGCTTCTGGCCGCGGACATAAACGGTCGCCGCCTCGCCGCCCATATATTTCTTGAAGAACAGATCCAGTGGCGACGACTCCGTCCCCGGACATTCTCGGGTAAGTGACTCTGGAAGATCTCTAACGAGACCGTGTGCGGTGACCACAACGTCCGAACGTGGTCGTACCGCAACCGGGCTAGTCACGGCTGCTGCGACGAGGATGAAAGGATCGTACGGACTACATCCGGGAACCAAGATCTCGAATCCAAGCTTGGGTATATCAATGGAGACCGGATACTCGTTGAAAGCCGTGATGGAGACCTCGGCCGCCATTGCTTTCTGGCTATCTCCAGGGATCGGCTCTTCCTGGAAATTGATCTTGGTGATATTGTACGCGGGAAGTTGCGGCAACTTGTTGGCTGCACAATTCAATCAGTAAAGGCCCAAAAAATCCCGATTTGATTAGAACAGCGTCTTCTGCCCAAAGTATAAGGAAGCAAATGAACGGTAGAGAGATTGACCTTCAAACGTCAGGGACTCCGAGATGGAGTGTGTTCCAAGCGGGATGATGCCGGCCTTGATCTGGACATCCGCCTTCCCGCGAAGACGAAGCAAGTCCAATCTGCCCTCGAGCCACTCATTCGCAATCATCCGAATCCCCTCGGCCTCGCCCGGGATGAGATCGGCGACAAAGTCCACGGCCGTATTGTGACCATCCATAATGCTCACAACCAACGGTGGCACGCCGGCCGTCCCCAGGAGGATATTGTCGTAGTCGGGGAGATACACATTGATCTTTGTTTGCTCTGTGCCCAGCTTTCCAACCAACCAAGTTGCCACCCGGCCGACCCGCCTGACATGCTCGTTCTGCACTCGCTGTCCATCCAGTCGGAAGTTGGCTTGCACGCGGGCTCGGACGCCATCGGTCGTGATAGATTCCAGCGCGAGGTTTGTTGGTTCGAGAACCAACGCCTGTTTGGCATATTCCTCCACGGCCGCGGGAACGAAGAACGCCACGACTATGATGCTAAGGGCAAAGATGGCGAGGACTATCATGGCAATGAATGACGGCCATCTGCTGTGTTTTGACTTTGCCGGTTTGACCGAGGCGGCATCCGCATCGCGGGAGGCGACCGAAGCACCGTCGACATCGTGGGGTTCGTCCTGGGTGCCATCGTAGCGGGGCTTCGCAGCTGAGCTCGACAGCAGGGGCGTCGACTCTAATGACTCTGCATCCTCAGAGTGTCGAGCTGGCTCCCTGCTGGAGGGCGCAAGAAGCGGTGACCTCTCGCTGTCTGACATGGTGTTGCAATCGCGACAGCGTCAGGCTCGATGATCGGGTTGACGATGACGCAGTTGGTCAAGTCTGTCCCACCCTCGGCATGACCAGGAACAGGCTGCGACCTACGATGGGGTTTACGGCGCGATGTCGATCCGTTGTTTATCGGTGTCCCGTACCGACCATGGATCAGAAGGTAGATGGAGGTTTTGTTGGCGAGGCCTTGCTCGTCCTTGTATATAACGTGGGATTTGAGAATGAGCTTCGCGCTGCCAGTTGGAAGTGGGCAGCTGGAGGCCGTCGTCAGCGGTCGTCAGCCCTGTTGAGGTCACCTGAAACCGTGCTCGGCACGAACCGCCGCTCAGAGGCATCCACGCAGCGACCAGAGAGTGGCTGGAGCGCTGGTGAGAGATAGCTTCTTTCATTGGCTAGACTGGTGCGGTACAGGTACTTCAGGTGGGTCTGGCCAGAACGCAATGGGGAATGGCGGGGAAGGTTTAGCCACTCGATCGTTGACCAATGGTCAGCAGTTATTTTCATCAACCCCTGCAGTCTTTTTCTTGCTGCATTTTGATCCGCACATGACAGGAATAATTTGAAGATGGAAAGGAAGAGTCCGGTTTGCAATTGAAGTGAAGGTGGTGAAATCTTTGAGATTCTGGCACTTGTACAACATCCGTTCGTCTTGTGAAAGCAAGGAGAGACCAAGCGAGAGGTGACCAGGGATCTTGGCTCCATACCAATCTACCTCCCTTGACCAAGACCTCGTCCAGCTTCCTGTCGTTCTGGGCTGCAAGCATTGATTGAGTCACGACTATCGAACTTCTTGGACCTCCAACTAGTCCGGCCGACCGCCGATCAATCCGACATCGCCAGTGAGCCTTGAACAACGGGAGTCTGTCCTGTTGCTTTACTCGACTCCGACATCACTACCCCCCGTTTGATATCCGCCACCACGATGCGTCGAGCTGCGTTCCGCACCATCAACTCGGCTGTTGGGCAGCTCCAAGTTCGCTCACTGTCCAACAACTCTTCACCCCGTCACCTCACCTCAATCAACGATCTGAGTGCTGCCGAGTTCGCCAAACTCGTCCTCAATGCCTCGGCTCACAAATCCGCGGTCAAGTCTGGGCAGACGCCCAAGACACTCTCCAACAGCTTGGCCGGGCAAACCATTGCCATGATGTTCAACAAGCGGAGTACCCGCACACGAGTATCAACCGAAGCTGCCGTGACGATCATGGGTGGCCACCCTATGTTTCTAGGCAAGGACGACATTCAGCTCGGTGTAAGTGTTTTGCCAAACTTCACATTCTCAAGTGGCTAACGGCGCCTAGGTCAATGAGTCTCTTCGTGATACTTCTACAATCATTTCTTCCATGACCTCGTGCATGGTAGCCCGCGTTGGCCCTCACTCGGACATCACCGGACTGGCTCAGTATTCCTCCGTTCCAGTCATCAATGCCTTGTCTGCAGACTTCCATCCTCTGCAAACCATCGCCGACTTCCAGACCATCCGTGAAGCCTTTCCCAGCAGGACTCCTGGCACGTCGAGTCTCGGCCTGGAGGGCCTCAAGGTAGCGTGGGTCGGCGATAGCAACAATGTCCTCTTCGATTTGGCCATGGGTTGCATCAAGATGGGCGTCGACATTGCCGTTGCTTCTCCCAAGGGCTACGGTATCCCGGAGGAGATGCGGAAGCTGATCACCGGAGCTGCTGATGGGGTCTCTGCTCCTGGAAAGCTTCTAGAGACAACAATTCCCGAGGAAGCTGTCAAGGATGCCGACATAATTGTCACGGACACCTGGGTCTCGATGGGCTCGGAATCCGAGACTCAGGAGCGGCTGAAAGCCTTTGCTGGTTACCAGGTGACCAACGAGCTCGCGAAGCGCGGTGGAGCTAAGCGGGACTGGAAGTTCATGCACTGCCTACCCCGTCATCCGGAGGAGGTCGATGATGATGTATTTTACGGCCCCAGGTCGCTCGTCTTCCCCGAAGGGGAGAACCGGCTGTGGGCGGCTGTCGGTAAGTGAAAACCGAACGACCTTCTACCATCTGCCTCATATCACTGACATCTTCCAGCGGCTCTCGAAGCATTTGTGGTCAACAAGGGGAACATTCTTTAAAGAAGGTATTGTTTGAGCTAGCCGGCCGGTTTTGGACGCCCCCGTATGCCAAGAGCAGAGTACCAAATCCACAGCTGATTCGAGAAGATGGGAACCGACTGATCAATTGATTGCAAGTATGCCACTGACAACATGTCAAATGACCAATATATTTCCTCGACCAACCCTCTAACCGGGCGGGAGCTGGCTAATGTCAACAACATCATCGGCCTCTTTCAGCTGTGCCTCCTCCTCGGGATCATTAAGAGGCGACCGGGGCAGCGCCATCAGACCGGTGCGAGCTGACTCCAGGATACCGAACGGGCCAACGAGTTTAAGGAACGAGTCTATCCTGGACGGCTTGGCGGAGCTACATAGAGTTAGCACTGATGTCAAAAAATGACCAGATGAGCTTACACTTCGACGATGCAGCTATTCGTGCTGATATCCAACACCTTTCCTCCGAACTGATGAGTGAAGTAGGTGATGGTCTTCAGGTGCTCGTGCTTGTGACGGAGAGCCTCGCTGGCGACAAGTCGGCTGGGATGGAAGTCGTTGGCCGCCTCATCCAGCGTGGGCTCTAGAGATGTCTCGGCGTTCGCCTCGACCTTCTCAGCGGTGTCTGCCACAATCTCGCGGTGGTGGGCGAGAAGCTCCTCAAAATATTCGGGTCCCAGAATGTTGATCTTGGCCAAGAGGAGTTCTCTCTGCACGAGCGCGGAATTCGTGTAGTCCAGAACGGCCCAGACAGGAACAAGATCCTCGACTTGGCGACGGGCCTGCTCAACCACGCCGTCCTGACCAGTCAACACAATGGTCATGCGCGAGAGGTCCTCCACCTCGGTGCTGCAAACGACGAGCGAGTCGATGTTGAACCCACGGGCTGCGAGGATACCCGAAACGCGCGAGAGCACACCAGGTTCGTTCTGGACGAGACAGTTGAGAATATGCCGCTTCGGAGGCGCCATGGACGGCGTCGGGGTTTCGTAGAGGATATTCGAGACGGCGGCTTGCGCCGACCACGCCGGGGGCGAATCGGAGGTCGGCAAGGGGGCTTGTCGGCGGCGGATGGCCTTGTAGGCAATGGCCGAGGTTGAGCTTGTCTTGTGGGAATTATGCCTAACACCGAGGGAAGCGGTCAATTGCTTGGTAACCGTCGCATCCCGAGCTCGCATCGACATGCCACGCCATGGCGCGGAGGCCAGGAGGCTGCGAGAAGCCATCCTGGAGTGTTTGCAGGCTCGCGCAGGCCCACCACTGTATAGCAAGTTAGGAAGTCTGTCGGTGTCCGTGGTCCGTCAGGCCTTACAGTAAGTAGGACAGATATGGTGGGTGTATAGTGTTGTTGAGTGCCAACGTGAGTCACCTCTTCACCACCACGACAAGAGGAAAAAGTTTGGGCCGATTCGGCGATGATGATAGCGCTGCTCGCCTGCCGTACTGACCGCCGCTTGTGGGGGATGGAGACGGAATTGGCCAATCCTGCAAGCTCTTTGTTAGGGCTCCACCTGGCCTCCCTAGGTACATGTACCTGACTTGCATGTTGCATATGATTGGCTCGGCTAGCACAGCCTAGTCTTTTGGCCTTGGTGGGTTATAAACTCGTGGGATTTGGAGACCGAAAGTTTCGCAACCAACACCATCCACCCGAGCACCGAGAGTTTGGCAACAACGCGTTCCCGTTTCAATCGCAGGGCTCTGCGCACCCGAACAGTATCGACAACAACAGGCATATTACTCAGCGGTTGCCTCGACGATGGATGACTCCGAGCGACGAAGCGCGAAGCGATCTCGCTTTGACCAGACCGAACCCGAGCCTAGGAGAGCTTCTCGCTTTGATCGGCGCTCTCGCTCTCCTCCCGCGAGGAAGTCTGATTCAGGTCGCGATCGCAGCCCTCTTCCAAGGGGTCGCGACAGCTCGACTCCCGATGTGAAGTCCCCCGTAGATCCCGCCGCTGCGGCCGGTAAGACAACGTTCCCGAGACCACTGTGAATGTCTAGCCTGCTGACACCCCTCACAGCTGCCGCGGCCGCCAAAATCAACGCCCAGCTTCAGGCGCGCAAGGGAATCCAGCATGTCGACGTCCCGCCTGTCCGCGCGAGCTCCGTCAGCAGCAACAAAGAAGGCAGTGTTCCGGCGAATATCAACGGCGAGATGTACATCTCGGACGGGGACTACATCAAGGATATCGAAGTGAACGATCTGCGGAACAGATACCTCTTGACAAAGGGTGCTACGCAAAAAATGGTAAATGACTCCTTGGTTACCACTGATCCTACACCAGCTCCTCGGCCGCTCTCTAGCTTGCCTCGTCGTCTTGTGGCGGAATAGTCTTGCTTACTTGGGCATAGCTAGTCCAGGCCCATCCTCGTTTGCATCTGCTGACCTCGGCTGCTTGATATAGATTAAAGATGAGACTGGTGCCGGTACGCCTCACCTCCCGCTATCGCTTTGTTTGGAGAGCATACATTGACTAGTTTTGTCTTGGAAAGATGTCACCACTCGCGGAAGCTACTACCCAGACAAGAGCATGGCCACCCCTACGGTAAGTTCGCCTTGTGTGACTCTTTGAGCTGTGAGCTAAACATCCGGTAGAACCCACCGCTCTATCTTCATGTTACAAGCACGTCGAAGGAGGGTTTGGACAAGGCCGTTGCCAAGATTGAAGAGCTGATGAAGCAGGAACTGCCCCAGCTCGTTGATGAGCGCCGCTTCCGACGTCGGGATCAGGAGCAGCAGCAAGTTGAGCGTGACGAGTATGGCAGGGTAAGTTTCTTGACTCTCCAACTGACATCTTCTCACACTTGATAGCGCAAATGGCCCGAGGAGCGCATCACCATCGGCCTGGAGTCCGTACCCGGCTTCAACTTGCGAGCCCAAGTGGTGGGGCATGGTGGCGCTTATGTCAAGCACATCCAGCAGGAAACTCAATGCCGCGTGCAAATCAAAGGCCGAGGGTCTGGCTATATCGAAGCGTCAACAGGCCTGGAGAGCGAGGATGACATGTTCCTCCATGTCACGTAGGTTTTCGGCTCGTCCGTGGGGTCTTTGGCCTGGAACTGACATTCTCTAGCGGCCCAGACGCGAAAATGGTCGAGAAGGCCAAGGAGCTTTGTGAGGATCTTCTCGCCAACGTTCGAGAGCAGTACGAGGAGTTCAAGGCCCGTCCTCCGCGTGGATACGGCGGATCGGGAGGCTACGGCGACCGTTCTCATGGCCACGGAGGCAGCTCGTACCAAAGTTACAATAACGACTACCGCAGCCAAGGCAATAGCTACAATTCGCCGACCACTGCCGCTGTCACCTCGGCGGTCTCGCCCACTGCGGCAGCGAGTACTCCCGCGTCAGCAACCGACTACGCCGCCCAATATGCCCAGTACTATGGGGGTGCTGATCCCTATGCCGCCTACGGTGGTTATCAAGCTTACATGCAGATGTACCAAACTTGGTACGCAGCCCAACAGGCACAGGCAGGAGGCGCCGCAGCGCCACCTGGGACCTCGGCTTCTCCGCCACCACCACCTCCCTCGGAAGCGGCTCCGCCGCCACCTCCTTCGGCGGCGCCTCCCCCGCCGCCGGCCGGTGCTCCACCCGGAGTTGGCGCATACGGCGCGGTAAGCCAAATCTGCATTTTAGTTGGGTCTGCGCGCTAACATTTCCTGCTAGGTCCCCCCGCCTCCTGGACTCTAGAGGCCACGGTCGAGTGCAAGGGGTTGATGGCGTTTGCGGTTCTGATTGCTTTGAATTCGGATGGAGGCTGGCAAGCAGAAGGGCACGGTTATAGGACGTGCTCATGGGGCGTCTGCAACCCATCATCACATACGCAATCATAATACTTCTCCATAGCTATCTGTTGAGCACAGTCGCGTCTCAGGGTAAGAAGTAGGCGAACCCCTGTCGTGATGCTCAGCGGGAATTCTGGACGGAATATGGTCGAGATCAGAGTTAGTGTCGAATTGGAGTTTGTACCAAAGCTGCTGGAGCGAATACATTTTGCGAATTCAAGCATGCCTCGGAGTGATTGTGTACGGTTTACATTTTATGGAAAAAGTATCTTTTTTGAACTGTGCTGTTGAGTGGTTGACCAGCGGCTGAGCTTCAAGCATGTGCCAACCCCACACCCCACCATTTGCCCACTGCCGGGGTTCGACGCAGCTGTTCAGAGCTCCCCATTTCCAGCCAAGTGACATCGATGGATCCCCGCCATGGTGATGTTCGACCATGAGCCACCAGCGCTACCCCTCGACCCATGACGCGGTCAAGGAACCGCACTCGGTGTCCTTGAAGGTTCTACGGTACGGCAACGCTACGATCCGTCTTGCAGCGGTTGCCATCATGAAAGCTAACTCGGTCCTCACAGCCTCTCGCGGCCGTCGCTCGTCACCCAGTTCCCCCTCCAACCACCGCTCTCGGCGACTTCAGTCCCGTCGACCGGCCGCCGCCCACCACCAATCCCGGCCTCTCTAGCCTACGACCCGAGGGACCTCCTCCGCGATGGCACTCTCACGGACCCACCGGCCGTGAACCCGGACCCCTTCATCCTCAGCCCGATCGTCAACCTGCCGCCGTCTTTCGGGTCGGCCTACGTCGGGGAGACGTTTAGCTGTACGCTCTGCGCTAGTCACGATGCGTTCGGTTCCGTTGTCTCTTCGGACGAAGGGGACGTGTCTCCTCCTGCTACTCACAAGACGATCCGCGATGTCCGCATCAAGGCGGAGATGAAGACGCCCGGGTCTGGGACGGTTGTCACGCAGCTTGAGCTCATCGGTCCGGATTCTTCGCCAGAAGATGATAAGAAGGGTGGTGTAGACCTCGCGCCGGGCGCGACGCTCCAGAAGATTGTGAATTTCGATCTCAAGGAGGAGGGGAATCATGTGCTTGCTGTCACGGTCAGTTACTACGAGGCGACCGAGGTCAGCGGGCGCACGAGGACGTTTCGGAAGCTTTATCAGTTTATCTGCAAGGCGTCGATGATTGTGAGGACGAAGCCGGGGTTGTTGTCTGCGACGGGGACAGGTAAAGGGAGGAGGTGGGTGCTCGAGGCGCAGCTGGAGAATTGCGGGGAGGATGTGATGCAGCTTGAGCGTGTGGTGCTGGATCTCGCGCCGGGGTTGGGGTATACGGATTGTAACTGGGAGGCGAGCCGGAGTGCGAAGCCGGTGTTGCGGCCGGGGGAGACGGAGCAGGTTTGTTTTGTAGTTGAGGAGGAGGGGGAAGATGGAAAGGGGGTCGAGGAGGAGGAAGGCAGGGTCGTGTTTGGGGTGCTGGGTGTGGGATGGCGTGGTGAGATGGGGAATAGGGGGTTCTTGACGACGGGGAAGCTGGGGACGCGCCATGTCAAGCCGCCGGCGTCGGCGGTGGTCAAGAAGATCGCGGCATAGTATGACTGTTCATTCTTATGATTCTACGTATCGAGATAGACTGGTCTTGGGACACAAAACCAGAGTGTCCAGCTCTACCGCTCTGAGAAGTATGTATGCGGCCAGTGAAGGCCCATCTCGTGGGAATACACTTACTCGGCGGATTTGGCGTTGGTATGGATTTATTCTCTTGCTGCTTTAATCAATAGGAAACAAAAGACCGCTAGAACTAGACGGGTTTGCTTCCGTGTTCCGCGTGTCCCTTGCATATGTATAGTCAACTTCGCGCACTTTGTACTATGTACGACATGGTCAGACCAAGTTTGATGTATACATCTCCCAAAGAGAGAGAGGCAACAAGGCGACAACCGGCTCCTCCCGGTACGAGATAAATCATAGGTCACCCCTGAATTGTGAATAAGAGCTGCCAACCGAAAAGCCTTCCCGTCGGACGGGCCGTGTGTGCGTTGCGTTGCCGTTGACGCGGCCGTAGTACGTACGGCACGATCCTGTCTTTTGCTGTTTCGCTACACTTGAACAATTTACGGGCATAATTCACATACATTTCCCTAGGGTCTCCCTAAAATTGTTTCCGCAGCTGAGAAACTTTGATGAATGGTGTCTGCTTTTAGCCCTGATATATAGGCAAGGGCCGTTTACAGTTGTAGCCGACGGGAAGTCCTGGTCAGATTATTTCTTTTCTTTCTTTCTTGGTATATGTACGGAGTACCCGTACTATATATAAAGCTTACTGACTGGCCCCTGGAGCCGGTAACATGCCAATCTCCCGCCGGGTCCCTTGGGGGCCTTGGCCTTGGGACGTATTGGAACCATTGTCAGCTAAATGCAGGGTCAGCACGGGTGAACCGGGTTTTCGGAAGAGGATTGAAAAAAAAAAGTTCTTGTCATCCTTGGTGGATGGGGACGAGATGTCAGGTCAGGTCCGGCCCTGATCAACGAGGGGCGGGGGATGACGATCTGGGAGGTAAACAACATGTTTGAGCCTAGATAGGCTTGTCATCCCCTGAAGTTGATTTGGTAGCGAGCACAGGATCTCTCGTGTAATGTACTTGTAGCTGCACACAACGGAGAGACAGCACTGATGAGCCCACGTGCCCCACCAGAGTGCTGCTGACGTGTAAGTGATAAGGAGGTCTCGATACGACGGTCAGGGCCGACCTTGATCGGAAAGCTCTGGCAAGCGTCGTCCGTAGGGCTCAAACGAACGTGACGAGCGGGTGAGCGCTGCAAGGCGGCGATACCGGCGCTAACTTGCATGCCGGTATCTCAATGATCGACATCGGGCTGGAGGTTCACCGATAGGGGCGAGGGGTTCCCGGTAAGAAGTGATGTTCATCTTCCCCAGTTGATCCACCCCACGAAACCCACAGACAGCCGCAGATGCGCGTCAGCGATCGAGTCAGCACTAAAAGAAAAGAAACCAACAGCGCTGTTGGTTCAGTGGCAGCGAGGATATCTCTGCTCGGCCCACCAGGGGTGAGGCGCTCTCAACAACACTGCATCTGCCTGTCCAGTGTATGCTCACCGTATTCGCGAGCCAGGGGCCCTCCGAGCTGTCGAACGAGAACGAGGCATCTTTATCAAACCCGCTGTCTGCTGCCGTGAAGGCCGCCTGCATCATGTATAGTTATTGTGCTCGAGTTGATAGCAAATGGCGGTCGGCAGAGCCTTGACGATGTGCTGCGCTGCATCACACTGACCCCTTACCTAGTGAGGAAATATACCCCACACTCCCGCAGGGCGATCCGTCGACGACAACCAGTCGGAGAGAAATCTCGACTCTCATCAGTTCGGTGCCTTGGACCGCCATGATGTGTCCTGCTCATGCCAGGATTCCCTCGATGCGGTTGGGGAGAGGAGCCATGAGGAACCTTGGTCTCGAACGGAAGCTTGCGAAGCTCGGCGGCAACGAGTCGGATCTGAGAACTTTGGTGCTCTGTAACACAGCATCGAGACGCGTGCCTGACTGGAGCAACAAAAGACTGGCCGAATGGCCGTGGTGGCTGCAGCTCATGCTTGCTTCGAGCTGACTGGAGCCCGAAGAAGACGGTTGCAGTGCATTCTCAGTTGCTCGAAGGCCAATCCCCTACACCTCGAGCGCTAGAAGGCGATGCTGGATGAAGACAGCCGAAGGAGCAGTCCGTCCTTGGCATTGGCCAGACGAACGATCCGAGGTCGATGTGCTGCATCGATCGGCAAGGGTCCTGCTCTTTTGGTCCAGAGAGGGGTGGAGAGTCGCGGGTCTCGTGTTGGACAGAACCGCCTGAAGTCTGAAGATTAGGAGGGCGGCATTTTTAATTGTCGGCGAGATGGCATGTTGCCTTTTCCGTCGACCTGTATAATAGCCAGGCGCTGTCTGCCCGCCTGTCGCAGCAAAAATAGGTAGTCGACAGCTGTACCTTTGTACCTGCACTGACACGGGAAGAACATTCGGCGGTTGGTCCCTGTGCGTCTCGGTGGGACATTTCACGACTGATAAAAAAACGGCGAGCGAACCGAGGGTACACCATGGAGGATGAGCTCCAGGCGGGGTCGAGCCGTTTGGCTAACGTCTTGGAAGTCGTGGACCCTGGAACCCGTGCGGTTTGCGCACACCAACAACAAGGGAGCCCAACCTCCAGGTGAACGAGATGCAGATGGACTGTCGAAGTCTGTCGGGTGCAGTGGTCAGGTAACGACAGGTGGGCCGGGTCTGGAGCGATGTGTCCGCCTTAGCTTTTACTGTGTAAAGTAGGGCCCCAAAATGCAGGGGCGTCAGAGGCATGGCTGGTGGTTGTGGTGTGCCGCACCTCCTGCAGGCCAATTACTGGGGGCCGCTCCCAGGAGTGCCAGGTTCAGGCCTAAATGCAGCTGCACGCGGGAAGCGCAGGCAATCGAAAGCGGTATGTGGCAACCAAAAATTCACGATACCGATCAACAACTCTTAAGCCTCGGGCACCACTTCTCTCCTGCGATTCCCAGGAACAACCCACGGTGGCATGCAGGCTCCCCGGACGACCTGTCTCTTTTTTTCTTCCTCGGAAAGCGTCGAGTGTTTCGCGGCGCGTGTCTCTCCACCCCTCGCTGGTCCGTGTTCGATCTGATAAAGTGGTCCTGCACGCGCGATAAGGACGGAGACGTGTGTTTCTCCTTCCCAGCTTTTGCGCGGACCACTCCTGACCAGAACAGACCGGTGCGGCCAGTCAAGCCCCGTTGCACTCGGTGCCCGCTACAACCCTGACCAGCACTAATCAGCACTCAACCGTGGATCTGAGGACGAGCACCCGCCACCAGCACATCGCACAGTCGAGAGCCCCTCCACGGGCAGCGATTCGGGCCCGACGAAAGCGAGGGCAGGGACCCACGGAGGGAATCACCGCCCGACACGACGACAGCGTCGGATTGGCATGTCATGGACAACAACCTGACGCCCCTCGCCGACTACTTCTGGATAGCCGGCATCGAGACCATAGCCTACGATGACGGGCCCGGGCCCCAGCTCGACGACACCATCGCCGAGGATGGCGAGGTAGAGGAACTCGACACATCGGTAGCGGCCTCGACCCGGGCGAAAGCCAGGCACTCTCGCCAGAACTCGGCCAACCGGCTTTCGAACCTGTCCAGGCTCTCGGTTACACCTTCGGTTGTCACAGAAGTGCGTCTGGCGGACGAGGTCGACGGGGGGACCAAGAGCAACCGCAGCAGCGCCACGATCCGGCCGCTCCCTCACCCGAACACCAATGGCGCAACGAACGGCGCCAATGGCACCGGCATGTTCTTGAATTTCGGTCCTGATGGGTTCCCGACCGACTTTGACTTCGACAAGGCCCTGCTGAAGTTCGCGGCGGAACGGGAGAATTTCCTTGACGACCTGACCTTTAGCGCTGGCGCAAAGATCCAGGCGAGGCCGCCCATGATCAACCCAAGAACAGAGAGACTGAAGGTGGCCGAAGAGGGTGACCAGAGTGGGAGAATCAGCCCGCTGATGAGGAGCATCAAGGGGAGCATCCGACGCAAAATGAGCTTTAGGGAGATGAATAGCGTCAGGAAGCAGCCCCAAGCTCCCAAACCCGGTATGTCTCTGCCCGTCAGCGTTCTCGATCACCAGTTGCTTACCCGACCAGCTTCCATACGGACATCCAGGCGCCTCAGCAACTACAATTCTGTTATCCCGCCCCCGGAGCCGCTGAACATGGATCCCGATATGCATCCGCTTAAGAGGCGCTTCGAGCCTGTGTTGCTCGACCGATACCCGCAACGAGATGCCCCGGCAGACGAACTATCTAGGAGGGGCAAGTTCCCGGACTATGTGCCCATGTTTGCCTTTCCCAACGATATTCAGATTGTGTCATCGGACGACCGACCTCGCGCGACCTGGCACGGCTTCACCATGACCTCCGACGACAACTCCAAGATCTACGGCATAACCATCATAGTGTGGACGGCGCTGAACGCGGATGTGGCTGAGCAGATCGAGAAGAAGTGCGAGCTGTGGAGGCAGAGACACATGAGTAGCGAGGAAAGAGAGCTTGCCGCCAGCCTCGGGGTTCGCCTTGCGGCGGAGCGCGCACATCTCTCGCAGCTGCTCGCGAAGCTGCCAACAATCCCATCCGGGCTGCCTGCTCGAGAGAGTCTGGACGACCAAATCAGCGCGGTTGAGGAGAAGATCAGTCTCATGACGGAGATGCTCAGGCCGCTGCGACACGGTGCGGCCTCCAAGATCGACGGTCTGACAGCCGGCGAAACGGGCCTTTGGACACCCCGAGCCTACGGCATTCTCGGCAGGGACGCGAGCCGAATGACATTCTGGAAGGAGTGGCTCAGAGCGGTGGTCGTGCCCATGACGGATGGCGCTATTTTGCGAGTGCCTCCAAGCTCACCGAAAGTCGGACGGTGGCAACCTCTCGAGCGCTATGTCGTCAATCTGTGTACCGAGGCATTCAGCCCCCTCAGCTCGAAGACGCAAGTCGAACTGGGCGTCCGCGAACTCCGGATGTACGCGCGAAAGGAAGCCGTCAACGAATTGCCCGGGTCGAGAAATACGGATATCTACGCCCTTTTCAGGTGCCTGTCGCTGGAAAACATCGTCGCGCTGTTCGAGTACGCCATGTCGGAATCGCGCATCATCTTCCTCTCATCCCACACCGGCATGTTGCATCTCGCATGCCATGCGCTGGTCAACTTGCTTTATCCGTTGAAATGGGCGAGCATTTTCATACCCGTGCTCCCGGCGAGGTTGATCTCGGCTCTCGAAGCTCCTTGCCCCTATATTGTGGGCGTGGAGAGGCGGTACGAGAATATCGAGCTGCCCGAAGATGATTACGTTCTTGTGGACCTTGACAAGGACACGATCGATGCCACGTCACAGCCTACGAACCTGCCGCGGCAACACCGGCGGAAGCTTCTCTCGCTGCTCCAGATCGCAGCTCCTCACAAGCTACGCTACGGTGTTACCACAGGACCGCCGCCGTACGCAGTCGAGGCTTTCCCATACGATGCGTTCTCGGCAGAGAATGACTCCATCTATGTCTCAATCACCTCGCCTGGCTCTCTGGGGAAGTGGGTGACGCAAAATTCTTCGACCTTTGGCGAGCCTGATCCGGCAGAGAGTGTGCGACCTCCTCTTTTCAATGCCTTTGCGAAGGCCAAGCTTGACAATAGCAAGCCTGACCGACCTCCAACGGGCAAGTCGAGCAAAGGCAGCCCTCCATCGTCGGTCTCACCCATATCGATGAACTTCCCGCCGATGCCTACCACCCCGGTATCTAGGAGCGATTCCGGGTTTGCGCAGACGTTGCGGGAGAAGCGGTCGGGCCATTTTGACGAGAAATCGAGGCGGAGTTCATCGTTCGGTGTCGACAAGCAACCGCTACATCGACCAAGCTTGCCCTTCTTGAATGGACATGCTCAGAACCTTTCGATATCTGCTATCTCGATTGATTCTCAATCCTCGTTTGGAGGCTACGCTCCTTCGACTTATGCGCAGTCCACCATCGCAGCCTCGACCATCATGCCGAACATGATGATCCAGCCGGTCCGGAATACAGAGAACACGGTCTGGGTGGAGGGCCATTGCTTCGAGTGGACCCCTGAGGAGACCAACTCGTCGTGCACAATTTGCGATGACCGATCAGAGGGAGACGGTCTGTATAAGTGTACTGGCTGCAATTGCCTCGCCCACAACCGATGTCTCGGATTCGTATCACTGGTTTGTCCCCAGGCATTCCACGCTGAGCGTGTCCGGGCAGCATTCGTGCGGTGTCTGGCTAGTCTCCTGTACACCTATCGGAAACACCTTGGCCGGCCGACTAGGGATCAAAAGGCCAACGGACAGCTGTACGCCTTCGATATGGACGGGTTTATTAAGAGCTTGCCCTACGATCAGCAGGAGTACGCCATGATGATGAGGGATACCCAAGGTTTGTCCGTCTTGATCTTGATGAGTCTGTTTTACTGACGGTGATGCCCAGCTTTTAATGAGTTCATTCACGAACGCGAGCGACACCTTCCCTCCGATCCGTCCATTCGTCTGTTCGACGAAATAATTCTAGCCAAGAAGGCCAGGGGGCGGCCCACGTTTCCGACTGGTTTCTCGCGCCTATCGACTCTCCGTGCGTCTCATGGGGCTTCGGTGGGATTCACGCCGCCGTCCCGACCGGCCAGGATCCCGACGTATCTCAGCGACACATCGGACCACCTCTGGCGAACAGCATCCGTGCCGGTGCCATCAGCCAAGTTTCCCGGAGATTATCGAAGCGTCGTCACGAGGGTGCCGGCAAAGCTGGACCCCTCACTAATGAAAGAGCCGCGCGCCATCCAGGGCGTGCCGCGGCCAGAGCAGGGAAAGATCAGGATGAATAGAAAACAGGTGCCGAGCATGTTGGGAGCGCCAAAAGACTTTCAGGTACCGACATGACAGTAGAGGGAGAACTATATACGAGAGAGTGTTATCCGCCACACTATGGATAGGGAAAGGGGGGTGGAGGGGACATACTAAAATTGAAAGAAATTGTAATCATGTACGATATTAGCTGCATTGTAATCTGGTTCTCATCTTGTCTCTCTTCCCCGGGGGTTCTGTCTCTTGGGAAGATCAGGCTCCGATGGGGGAGGGGCCTAGGGCATCATACAGGAAAAAGGATAGCGGGGAGTGGTTTCTATTCTTTCTTTTTTTCAAGACACCAGGCTGCTAGCGCTGTGGGATTCTGAGTAGTGGTCGTGGCATGGTACATGGCGAATACAATATAGATTCATTCAGAGTGTGTATCTGCACCGGCTCTCTTGGTCTCAACCCTCGACAATCCTTGCGCTCGTTGTATCGAAAAGCATCTTAGCCCCGGGGTATCGCTCATACAACCTCATGTAATCATTCACACTCGAATTCATTCCTCATCCAGACTTCCAACCCCGTATCGAACACAATCATACTGGAATTACCCCTGGCGCATCAGCCCCTGGCCTCCTCCACTCGGTTTATTCTTGGGCATCTTCTCATACGCATTGGGACTCGGCTTGCGCCGGCGCTTCTTGTCGCCATCCCTCCTCCCCCGTCCATGTCCGTGATGATGATGATGCTGTCCATCGCAGTCATGGCCATTGCCATCACCATGCCGCGGTTTCTTCCCGTCCCGCTTCTTATCACCGTCGTCTTTCCCTTTCCCTTTCCCACCGGAGGGTGAATCCGAATCGGAAGAGGAGGACGAAGAAGAGTCGGAGGAGGATTCGTCGCTTGATTCGTCGACGCCTCTTGGGCGGTGGTAGATGCAGCATACTATTTTTATTTTGTTAGTGGGTGAGGTGATTGGGGAAGAAGAGCGTTGGGTGATGGGTGGGGTCAAACCTTTGGAACTCTTACGGCCTAGACCTTCATTGTCGACTACGTCATCGCGCCACCTTACGGATGGGCCTCCTGGGTTATGGGAGCCGCGCAGGCGGAGGATGGCTTGTGGTTGTTGCGCCCCGGTCTGGAGGGGTTGTGTTGCTGCTGCTGGGGGCGCGTTGGTTTGGAGCTGGGTGAAGCTGCCTGTTGAGGGCGCGGGGGACTGGGTCCGGAGATGGGACGGGGGCTGAGAAGCCATTGTTGCACGTCGATTGTGGACACCGTAGAGAGAAGTAGGTTGATGGTGTATGGTCTCGGTGGTTCAATGAGGCGATTCCGGAAAGTTTTCCTTGTGTCGTGATGTCACGGATTGTGGTGTCTGGGAGGCTTTCTGGGATATTCGAGATAGTAGGTGGGGCCACAGCCCTTATGGCGGGTGCCGAACAATCGTCCTTCAGAGTTGCTGCGCAGTCGTAAATCAGGAAAAGCTGTTGATGGTATTCCGAGGCTATGTTGTAGGAAGATTGGTTAGAGTTTTGGAAGTCGCCCCACGTCATCCCGGTCAGCCCAAAAGGTGGGGTGAAGGGAGATCTTGAGGAGCGGGCCAGAACGCCACCTGGGCAGGGGTCTCACTTACACCCAGACGACACCAGTGACAGCCTCGACAGGCTTACAAATGGGCTAGTTCACGATGTCGTTCGCCTCCGATACATTGAACTATGCTAGTTTCCGAGATTGGCAGGCAATCAGGAGTACGTGCAGCCGCCATGACAGGACCCGAAAGCTTGGGCGCAAACATATGAGGCCATCTGCTGCTGGTCACGGATGGGGAGGATCGGGATCGAGAGAGCTTGTACATGGGTCGTTTCTGTACTCAATGTACTCCGTAACATGCGTGAATACAATGCCTCTCACCAAAAGCCCTCATCTTTTTTCATCCCATCTACCAAGAACCAGAATCAACAACCAGATACCCTTCTTTGCTGACTGCCCCGCGTTTCGTTCTTCCTTTGAAGTGGTCCCTGATCCCCTGCCCGTGACCCCTGTCATCTCGACGGCTCTTCCCGGTGACGTCAAGTACCAAGGTACCTGGGGCATCATCCCGAGCTTCAGAGCACAACAGGAAACAAACGGGTAGGCAAACAAATCGGGACACTCATCACCTAGCACCAGGCCTCCCCCTTCCTCGTCCGATCCAGGCATCACGGTGCCGACTTCGCTCTGTTTTGGGAACCCAGGTGACCCCACCTTCCGTCAAGGTGCTTTCCTTCCCTTCTCACACTCGGCCCATCTCCCTCACCAACTCATCGCGACTTCCCTCATTTCAACCACTCGGTGAAGATCACCAATTTCGCTTCCGAGCAGGAAAGAACGAGCAGGGCCCGCTTTCCCATCGTCGCCATGGATGACCAACGTGATCCAGCGCCGTTGGGCGAGACCCAAGACGCAACCTCTACCATCGACCAGGAAGCATCTTCATCCAAGCAACCCACCGCTGGTGATAGCTCAGCAGACATGGCGCCAGGAGGCCGACCGAGACCCAATACCCCCAAGCGCGATGTCGACCTCAGCTCATTGCTCACCGTCCCGGAGAAAACTGAGCTGGTCCTGTTCGCCGGCAAGGTGACAGACTCGATGCAGAAGCAGATCATTCAAGTATTCGACTCGACAGGCGTCAATGATCAGACAGCTACCCGTATCAGCTTCTGGGCACGTCTTCCGGCCCATCTGAGAGACTTCACACTCGGTCCGCCAAAGAGACGTCCGGAGCCTCGCCCAGCTGCAATCGACAAGGAGAATATCAGACCGGGCATCTCTCAGTCGACAGCGACATCATCCCATGACAATGCTAACTCGGATCCTGATCCCTTCGCACCCGAGGTCGAACAGACCGGCCCCCGCCTGCAGGAGCTGAAGAAGGAAGTCTTGCTCCACTTCAAGAAATGGCAGATGGCCATACAGAAGCGCGTCTCCGACATTTCCATCAAAAGAACGACCGATCCTCAGGGGGGACAGTCCTCGTATGGGAGTGTAAGACGCAACAACCGTAACCGCCAGCGAGGTCTGTTTCGTTTGTGATCCTGGATGAGCAATTGCTGACATTGATACAGAAGCAAAGGCGTCGACCCTGGAGCCTGATCCTCACCTTCTGCAGATGTATCCTCCGATAGCGACCTCGTTGGTTTCACTGCCCGCAGACAAGAGAGCCTTGATTCTGCACACGATGCTCCTCCTGGTCCTTTCACTTGAGCACTATAGCGCGTACTCCCGCGTTTTCCTCCTTCACATCGCATCGTCCCTTCACCTCCCTCTCCGCATTCTCGCCGAGGATGAAGTCCGAATTGCCAAGAGTCTAGCTGACACCACCAAGAACATCTCATTCGAAGAAATCCTCCAGAAAAAGGCCGAAGAGAACAAGCCTTCCAAAAAGTGGAAGGTTGCCATGGCAAGTGCTGCTGGCGCTGCTCTCCTTGGAGTCACAGGCGGTCTCGCCGCACCACTCGTTGCAGCAGGGATCGGCTCCATTCTGGGAGGGATTGGCCTCGGTTCGACCGCCGCAGCTGGCCTTCTTGGTACGATGGCGGAGAGCGGGCTAATCGTGGGCTCCCTATTTGGCATTTATGGCGCGCGAGCTTCGGGAAAGATGATGGACCAGTACGCGAAAGATGTTCAGGATTTCGCATTTATCCCACTCTATGGTTCCACCGGCGAGGATTCCGAGATCGGGAAGGTCTTGCCCGAGAATCGCCGCCTCCGAGTCGTGCTCACCCTCAGCGGTTGGCTAACTAACGAAGGCGACGTCCATGCACCCTGGCGTGTTCTCGGACAGCAGTCCGAGGTGTATGCGGTCCGTTGGGAGCTTGAGCCGCTGATGAAGATGGGAAACGCTCTCGAGACGGTCATAAAGAGCGCGGCTTGGTCCATGGCAAAGAAGGAAATCATTGCTCGGACCAGTGAGCCTCTCTCTCTTTCCACTAACAGCATCCCAGACGCTGACAAGCACGGCCCAGTTTTTGCGAGCCTCTCCCAGGCGCTTTGGCCGGTCGGTTTGCTGAAAATCAGCAAGATCATCGATAACCCCTGGAACGTGGCCATGGTCCGAGCCGACAAGACGGGCGCGGTGCTTGCGGATATCATCTTGAACAAGACCCACGGTGAGCGGGGTGTGACACTAATTGGTTACAGTCTCGGAGCGCGCGTCATTTATGTCTGCTTGATGATCCTGGCGGAGCGGCGCGTGTTTGGTCTCGTCGAGAACGTGGTCTTGATGGGAACCCCGGCGCCGTCGGATCCCCAGGTGTGGTGCGCCATGAGAAGTGTGGTGTCCGGACGGCTCGTCAATGTTTATTCCGCAAACGATTACATTCTCGGTTTCCTCTATCGGACGAGCAGCATTCAATTCGGAGTTGCGGGATTGCAGCGCATCGAGGGTATTGACGGTGTCGAAAACGTGGATGTCTCTGCTAAGGTCAGCGGCCACTTGAGATACCAGTACCTGGTGGGCAGCATTCTCAAGCATATCGGTTGGGAGGACGTCGACCTGGAGCAAGTGGCCCAGAATGAGGCGGTCCTGACGGCCATGGAGCGGAGGAACCGGGAGCGGGAGCAGAAAAGAGATGCGGTTATTGAGCTCGAGGTTGAGGCCAAGAACATGGAGCAGGAAGTCAAGGAGAAGAACGAGAAGAATCAGCAGGGCATCATCCGGACTCGGGCTCGGAAGATGAAATCCAAGAAATGATTCTCTCACACTCTGCCGGCCTGGCAAGACATTCGCTCGACTGGCGTACGGCGCATTGCGGAACGATTTGGGCTGTCGAAGCAGCACATGGGTATTAGGCATTGCATCTTATCTAGGTTGATCCGGTATCAGCAGTTGGTCTTATTGTGTCTCTGGACTCGGCTGGTACGGGAATAGGCATTATGAAAAGAAACTTCTTACTTAGATCCGAGTTGAGTGGGTTGATGTTGTGGGGTGTCTTTGTATTTCCTGCCCGAGATGCATCACGTTTTGATACCCGGGCTACTCCCTATGACACATCCTCCATCCCTTTGGCGCTTCTTACGATGAAGTACTTTCCAGCTTTCTCAGATGCCCCCGCTAGTGCATCCCAGTCCTCGACACCGGCTGTATCCACGGGAACATCCCGCTTGCGTCGTGGCCGCCGACAATGACCGCGGATCTCTTCAGCTTCCAGCGCGTCCTTTAGTTGGTCTAACCCGATTGTCATCTCTTCTAACCCTGCGGCCGTCTCATCGCGTATGGAGCTCAGTGGTTTCACGTCCGTCGTATCGACTTGCTGGATGGCCCTGACAAAGTGGAGTTGGGATTGCAGCGTCTTGATCATTGATGCCTCCTCAACAGGGGAGGATGGCGGTGGCAGAGCGGAGAGGCGGAGGAGATGGTGGAGTTGGGCTGAGGTAATTTTTGGTGTGTCTGCATCTTGGGAGGAGGAGGGAGAGTCGAGGAGGCTACGGACGGACCAGGTCGGCTTGGACAGGATGGCAGACGGGGATAGTTGGGATTGTCGCCTTTGTTGGAGGTGGCTGAGACGGTGGGAGAGGGAGAGGAGACGGGAGCTTCGTGTGCAGCCAGCGCAACTGGAGATGATGGGGGCGGCCATCATAAACTATACAATCGGGTCTGGAAGTTGGGGGTCTTATTGTTGACGCGATTTGAGGATGTTCAGGACCTAAAGTTTGGAGGTTGAAGAATGTCAAAGCGGCTAAACCATTTCGGGCAGCTGTCCTGAAGCGCACGGATCGGCTTCGTAACAGGCTGGCGTCATAGCTCCGCCGGAGCAGGGCCCCACCTTTCTGTCAAAGGCCCGGGACTGCTTCATGCTGCGACAACGGGGCATCCACCTCCAGGGCTTCATTTGTAACACCTGTACCTCGAATCTCCCCCTACGATATCCCGAATCTCAACTTCAGAAATCCGACCAAGATGGCGCAAGATCCCCGAGGGCTTATCCAAAAGGTCCGAGACCCAACCCCACCATTGCCCCTCATTTGAACAGGATGCTGAAGATGCATTGTCGCAGGCCGAGAAGACGCTGCAAAGCGCAGGCGGCGGGTTTAGTTTCTTCGGCGGCGGCAAGGAGGACAAATACCAGAATGCGGCCGACTTGTACGTCCAGGCAGGAAATGCGTTCAAGCTGGATCAGCAGAGTACGTGTTGGGCGACACCCCGATGGCCATGGGCTCGCGCGTGGGTTCTGACAAGAGTCGCAAACAGACAAGGAGGCCGGCATGGCGTTCGAGAAGGCGGCCAGCGTGTTCCGGGACAAGCTCAACGAGCTCGACGATGCGGCCAACGTCATGATCGACGCCTTCAAGGTGTACCGTAAGGACTACCCCGAAGACGCCGTGCGGTGCGTCGAGGTCGCCATCCGACACTACACATCTAAGGGAAATTTCCGGAGGGCAGCATCCCACAAGGAGGCGCAAGGCGAGGTGCTCGAGACCGGCATCGGGGACAGGAAGCGCGCGCTCGAGGCGTACCAGGCTGCCGCGCAGTGGTACGAGGGTGATAACGCCTCCGCGTAAGTTTTTGGGTTGTTGTGGTAGCATGCGGACGGACCTAACTCTACTAGTATTGCGAACAAGCTCTGGTTGAAGGTGGCCGATATTGCGGCGCTCGAGGGCGATTACTACAGGGCGATCGAGAACTACGAAAAGGTGGCGGATGCGTCGGTCAACAACAACCTCATGAGGTACTCTGTCAAGGAGTACTTCCTCAAGGCCGGCATTTCGGTGCTTGCGACCAAGGATCTCGTCAGCACACGGCGCAACTTGGACCGATACCGAGAGAAGGATCCAAGCTTCGGCGCGACGAGGGAATACCAGCTGTTGATGGACCTCACGGAAGCCGTTGAAGCAGGGAATCAGGAGGGTTTCACCGAGAAGCTCTACGCTTTCGACCAGATGAGTAGACTTGACAAGTGGAAGACGGAGATCCTGGTGAGGATCAAGAACCAAATCGAGGAGGCGGACAATGAGTTCTCGTAAGCCGGATAGATTGGTATATGCTTTTCCGGGGGGCGTTGTGAGGCTGGGAATTGATGAACACGCAAACCTATGTTACCTATCGGGGAGCCCTTGGTGTGTTGTTGCAGGCAGATTCATGGTATTAGCAGAATTGGGATGACTTAGAAGCTGGACGGAAGATATAGGGAGCAGTCACAATCTCCTCGGTTAACCCTGACCTCGAATGAACCCTTGCGACCCCGAGGACCCCTGTAGCACTTGGTGCAGTGGACCCTTATCGCCCTGCAGGAGGTGGGGTTTATCGATAACAGCGCTCAACTTTTTTGAAAGTTTATCGTGTGTGATCTCGAATTCTTGAATGCGATGGTCCTGCGTTTCACCAGAACTGGTCCAGATTTCTCAAGATGGCGTCTGTTTCTCTGAAGGAGAAGCTGGACAAGATCCGGTCCCCGAATCTACAGAACCAGAAGCAGGTTAGTCAGAAACACAATTTTGGCGCAAAGCAATCATGTTTCGCGACTGACCGCAAGTTAGACCGCCAGCGTTCTCGAGGGAATCGAATCCACATTCAAAGAGGGCAACACCGAAGCCACGCCAACTGCCTACTTTGCGGCGCTCCTCAGTCTCCTCGACAAGAAGTCAATAGTAACATCCGTCGTCTATCTTCTCGACATCGTCACTCCCTTCACTCCCGAGCCGCTTCTCCGAGCCAAGTTCACCCAGATTCTTACTCTTCTCGCCCCGGTATTGTCGCAACCTGACGCCGATGCCCCGCTGATCAAGTCCTCGATCGGATGCCTGGAGAGTCTGCTTCTCGCCCAGGATGCCGTGGCGTGGGAGATGAGCGCCGCCCAGATCGGTCCCCGGCGCGCAGTTGGAGGTCTCTTGACTATCGCCCTTGACCCTCGACCAAAGGTGCGGAAGAGGGCCCAGGATGCACTGCGAAAGATCTTGCAGCACCCGCCACCGAGTCCCTCCCTTGATCACCCGGCCGCCGGGATGTGCGCCGAGACCGCCATGCAGAGCCTCAGGATACTCGCCGAGAGAGCGGCGCAGTCGAGGAAGGAGAAAAAATCTGCCGATGGTGTTCACGATCCCGAGTTGATCCATGCGCTGCAGCTCACCAAGGCTGTGGCTTCGGCGAGCGGCGGGTGGCCGAGCAAGAAGATTGAGCCTCTGTGTGAGCTCCTCCTCGGCATTGCGCGGACGGGAAATGAGCACATGAGCATGGCTGTGTTTGACATCTTTGAGATGATTTTCGAGGGTCTGGCCGACGAGGTCGCATCGGCGAAGCTACCACGGCTTGTCGAGATCATCAGGGAGCTGCGTCCGGCGCCCAACGACACCCAGCTACTCCCTCCGTGGATCGCTATCATTTCGAGAGCCTACGATGTGTCGGCCCAGGTTGCTCCTGAGGAAACGTTCCAGGAGTTGGTGGAGCCCTTCAACATGGTCGCAGGGTATCTGGAATCTGAGGCCAAGAACATCAGGATCTCTGCTTCCGAGTGTCTGGTTTCGTTCATGGCCAACTGTGTTCCGCGCCAAGTTCTCGTCGAGCCGTCAATTTACGACGAAAAGGTTATCCAGCAACTGGTGAAAACAGCAGAAAGCCTTCTGACGGTCAAGTACCAAGCGGCATGGCTCGAGACCTTCAACGTCCTAGGTTCCATGTTTGAGTCCCTTCGATGGAGATCTTCTCCTTATCTTCTTGGCATCACTAAAACAATTGGCGAAATGCGCGGGAACGACTCTTTTGGTGGCAAACAGGAAGCGGATGAGGTGCTTGGAAAGGCCATTCGCGCCGTGGGGCCGGAAGCTGTCTTGAGTGTGCTGCCCCTGGGTCTGTTGAAGCCCGTAAAGGGCCAGCCCGGCAGAGCTTGGTTGCTTCCTCTTTTGCGCGACTACACCTCCAACACCAACTTGGCGCATTTCAGATCCGAGTTGGTACCTCTGAGTGCCGCCATGTTTCAACGTGTACTGGAACACGGAAGCGCTGAGAAGACAATGGAGATCAAGATATATGAGACGGTAGTCCAGCAAATCTGGTCGATTCTCCCAGGATACTGCGACCTGCCTCTGGATCTCATTGAATCTTTCAACCAAGAGTTTGCTGAGATGTTGACGAATCTGTTGTACGAGCAGGTGGATCTACGGTTGGACATCTGTCGGGCCCTCAAGACGATTGTCGAGTCCAACCAGGCCATCGTTTCGGCTACCGAAGAAGAAGAAATGGTCTTCCTAAGCAGAGTCAGCAAAGAGATGGCTCAGAAGAATTTGGAGTATCTGGGGACGTTTGCGGCGAATTTCCTGGCCGTATTCTTCAACATCTACACGACTACTCTCCCCCAGAAGAGGGGCCCCGTCCTTCAGACGATCAACGCCTACCTGAGCATCATCCCGGCCGAAGAGCTCAGCGTCATGTTTAACAATGTCTGCGAAAAACTTGCCGAGGCACTCCAGCAAGCCCCTGAGAAGCCGAAGGCGAAGCAGGGCCAGGAGGCCGCACCCTCGACAGCGCACAGCCTCATGGATCTTGTTGTGACCATGTCGATATATCTTCCCGTTGAAAGCTTTGAGGCTCTCTTCAACATGGCTTCTATCGTCATTTTCAGGGATGACGACCCCCAGCTGCAAAAGAAGGCGTACAAGCTGGTTCCACGTTTGGCCGACTCGGAGAAGGGCCAAGCTGCGCTCGAGAAGAAGCATGCTGATCTACAAACACTGTTCCTCCAGAGTGTCGAGAAGGTGTCTGCCCCAGCCCGGCGCGAGCGGCTTGCTGCTATCGCCGCTCTGATCCCTCTCATGCCGGACAACACACTGCACTTCATCCCATCGGTCCTCCCTGAGGTCGTCATCGGCTGCAAGGAGCAGAATGAGAAGGCCAGGACGACAGCATTCGATCTATTGGTTCTTATGGGCCACAAGATGGTATCGTCTGCAGGCGTGATGGTGGACAACAGCAAGGTGCCACACATGCCGGAGGGCATCCCGCCGGCACCGGCTTCCCTCGAGTTGTACTTCACCATGGTCAGCGCTGGTCTCGCAGGCGCGACGCCTCACATGATCTCGGCCTCGATCACGGCCATGACCCGTTTGCTGTATGAGTTCCGGGAGTCGCTCAGCACCCAGATCATGGAAGAGCTGGTGGAAACGATGAATATTTATCTGACGTCAAAGAACCGAGAGATTGTCAAGAGCGTGCTTGGGTTCGTCAAGGTCTGCACCATCAGTTTGCCCACCAGCTTGATGCTTCCACGACTTGCCGCCATGATTCCTAATGTCATGGTTTGGAGCCACGAGCACAAGGGTCACTTTAGGGCCAAGGTCAAGCACATTCTCGAGAGAATGATTCGGCGGTTCGGTGTTGAGGTGGTGATGAAGCACTGTCCCGAGGAGGATAAGAAGTTGATTACCAACATCCGCAAGACCAAGGAGCGGAGTAAGAGAAGGAAGGAGGCTGCCAAGGATGGCGACGATTCCGATGCCGGCGAACAGACTGGCAAGCGCGCTGGTCGTTTCGAGAGTGAATACGACCAGGCACTCTACAGCAGTGACGAGTCGGAGCCATCCGACGACTCGGATGTCGAGATGGTGGGCAAGCAGCAGAGGGGTGCGAAGAAGGGAGGAAACACATATATCATCGAAGACGAGGACGAGCCGCTCGACCTGTTGGATCGCAACGCGCTGGCCAACATCTCTTCGACCAAACCCGTCAAGCTCAAGCAGCGGGGCAAGACGAAGGCCAAGACGGACTTGGACGGCAAGCTCATCCTCGGCAAGGACGACGACGAGGAGGCCATGGATGTGGATATGGACGGCGGCGAGGAGAGCGGCGTGGGTGCTTATGTCGCTGCGCTCAAGGGCAAGGACGTGCCGAGGAGGGGTCTCCGCGGCAAGCTCAAGTGGTCGAATCGCAGGGGTAATGATGATGACGATGAGGACGAGGATGAGGGCGGCATGGAGGTGGACGAGGCTGCTGCGAAGGCTCTGAAGGCGAGGGGCGGTTTCCGCGGGCGGGGCGATGGCAAGTTCCGCGGGGGTCCCGGCGGGAGAGGTGGTCGCGGCGGACGAGGCGGGAGGGGGGGTATTGCTTCGGGCAGGAGACCCCTGGGAGGGGAGAAGCGATCGGGCCCGACGATGCAGGGCCGGGTTGCAAAGGGTGGGAGAGGTCGCAGGTGAATGACACGTCGTGATGTCTGAATGTTAGATATTTCCTGTCGGAGTTTGTTAGGGGTATTTTGAGCATAAGATATCATCTCATTATACATGGCTAGTTGGTCCTACTGTGACGCTGCCTCTACATCCGCCGAGTTTCACCATTCACCGGCCCTCACCATCCACCGAGAACTCGTCGCCTCTAGACTACCAGCCAGTTGCAATGGTACAATCCACCTCCATTTCTCTCTCTCTCTCTCTCTCGTAGTTTCAAAAAAAAAACGAATGAAAGTCTTGAATCATAGTCTAACCTTGGATCGACATGCCAACCAACCAACCCACGCCAAAACGCCCGGTGAAAACGAACAGAAAATCCCAAACAGACACCCATTACCCATCCCCATCCTGACGCTCACCGGAACTTGCTAAAGATGACCGCGAAGATGAGCAAGACGAGAATCGTAATAATAGCAATGGTGATTATCCGATTCGTAGCCATTCTGTTTTTGGTTTCGTTAGCCCTTTCTCTCTCCACACCAGTTTTCTTCAAGTTGGGAAAGATATATATGAAGGATAAAATTACCTACGAGCCATGCCCCTCAGCGTCTTGACGCTCCGGTCGACATAGCCCTCGCTCTCGAGGAGGACGTCGGTCGTGTTCTGGATCTGCTCGCGCTGCCGGTGGAGGTCGGCGAGCGTGCTGGCGCCGATGGCCTCGGTCTCGTTGGCGAGCGCCTGGCTGTTCTTGAGGCGCTGCGTCGAGCGGTCGAGCCGGTCGGTGCCGGCTAGGAGCTGCTGGCGCTGTTCTAGCTGGACATCTCCGCCGCTTGGTCCCCCACTTCCGGTGATAGAAGGATCGTCGCGGTACCGGCTCCCGCTGAATAGCGCCGCGCGCGTGTCGGCGAGCGCGCGCAGCTTGCGCTTGTACCCGTCCACGTCGGACGTGTAGTTGCGCAGGCGCTGGTTGAGCTTGGTCCGCGAGGAGGAGGGCACGTTTTGTTTTTCTAGTTGCATCTGGTCGAGGAGCTCGGCGGCCTCGTCGAGCGCGCGCTCGGCTTGGGACAGCGCGGCTTTGCGGGGTTCGCCGGTTAGGTCGGGGATCTGGTCGAGTTTTTGGGAGAGGTCGGCTTGGACTAGTTTGAACTCGGCTTCGTAGGAGGAGAAGAGCTCCGTGCCGGCTTCGGTGTCCAGGGGGTTGGCGTGCGCCATTTTGATATTGTTCTGTCGAGTTTTGGTGTTGAAGGTGTGAGGGAGAGGTAGTGCGGAATGGCAATTCGGGACGGGGGGAAGATATCGAACTGGTCGCTGGTTTTGTTGTGGTTGGATGGGTTCGTTTGGTTGGGATGGGAAAGGCGAGATGTTGTCGTCGGGGACGATGAGCGATGCGAAAAAGTGGCTGACGTGGTTGGCTGGCGACGATGAAGATGGGGAGAGGGAAGTTGGTTGGCGTGGTTGGATCAGACGAGTTCGAGGTTGGTCTTCTTTCGTCAGCCTCCGACAGGTTGGTACCTGGGCTGGCTGGCTGGCTGGCTGGCTGGGCTGACCGCTGAAGGTACGCGGCATGACCCACTTTGTCACAAGGCAGCGCTGTAACCAAAAATTCCAACCAATCAGAGTTTGTTTCTGACCGCCCCACCAGGCCACTATTTAAAACGCCAAAAGTTTTTGCGTCTTCTATTTCTCTTCTTTCTTTTTTCTTCTTCATGAAAGTTGTTTACCCCCGGGATTGCAGATTTTAGGCTTGGTGTCCGAACTTTCCCACAATGGGTCACCAGGTTGTATTAACCGGGCAGATTGAAACTGGCGCCTCAAGAATTGCTACTAGCATTTTGTCTCTGACGAAAAGCGATGAGTGTGCGATCCCGTTTGGCCTCGACATTTCGTGTGTCAAGTTTGATGAGCACGTGATTGACTCAATGATCTTTTGTTGACTGCCTGCGTAGTAGAGCTACTGTGTAGAGTATCTACTCCGACAGGATAACTACCTACTTGTCTATTTCCGCATCGAGCTACAGGTAGAGGGGAGATCTTGGTTGGGAACGTCAATACAGAAGAGTAGAGAAGAATCCAAGTGTCTGTTGAAATCCGTGTGCCAGCGCCACGCGAGAGTTGAAGTAGTCGCCGTGACTACCTCTGTCATCGTATTTTGAACTCAGAAGGACAGGATACATCCTCTATATTTGGCTGCGTGCAGCCCGAGATCAGAACTCCTTCCAAATCTCGTAAATGTCCTTGCAACTCTCGTAAATATAAAGGCCTACTGCGACCTCAAAGAGTCCTCCAGCAATGGACTCAAGGCTCCCGCGCTCTTTGTTTCTCTGGTTCTTCTCGAGGAGTCTCTGGTTATCCTCGAGGCTTCTCCGGCTCTCCTCGAGCTTGTCGTGAAGGCGACGCCGGTCTAGATCGTCCGCACACTTCCCGGGACGATCAAAGCTGCCGTTCCGGGCGAGAGCACAGTCTGGTCTCGATGTGGAGAAGTTCTGTTGGTTGAGGATGCTGCAATTGGTGGGCGGCCGGGTCGCTGTGCGGGTGAAGGCGGCAGGTCTGGTCACCATGGGCCTGAGGAGCCGACGTGTGATTGTTGAACGCATCATGGCTGTTGATGTTTGCTTTCGTGGTAATGAGGTGGGATTGTGAGTAAAAGATGTTGCTGCAGCGAGAAGAGGTCGGTACTGAGCCGGTCTTTATATATCGCTGGAGCACGTGGTCTGCCTTATGGACTTTATCTAGATCATATCTTAGTTTACTCTAGCTTGCATCAAGTTCCCGCGAGTTTCCGCGAGTTCCCGCTGCTCGCAGTGAACGATGGCGTCCATGACGACTATCTTCACCTTCTCCCGGACCACACCGACGACGGACCAAGGGCAGACCAAGGAGAAACATGACCAACCCCAGGCCTACGTATCAGTGCAGGGGATTCGCTTGTGGTCGGCCCTGGAAAACCATGACAGGAATATCCGGGCGCTTTTGGCTGGAAGCACGCCCATCTTGTCGTACGCAGAGTACCAGGAAAAGGTCCCCAATGTGCTGGTCTGTCACTTACCATTTTGAATCTTCGGAACCCAAGTCTCCAAGTCTACTTAACAACACCGCATTGCCTCTAGGGGTGCGGCCGACAGCCTCCACAACCGATCGACAACTCGGCCAGGTCTTCCACTTCTTTGTCAGGAGTACTGCAACAGCCAATGTGTACATGGTACCAATTTCTTGACAACCAGATCTCAGAGGCCTTCTCCCACGCCGTCCGGATTTAGCTATACAGCGTCGTCTCCGGCTCGAATCCCAAACTCAGCGAGTTACAAAGATAGTAGGGCAGTGAGTCTAGAGGAGAAGTTGATATACCCACGCATATAAAAATTGGCATGCCAGTTAGATCCTAGGTACCGGGTATGAAGAGAGATGGGGCTTGAATGGTGTTGGAATTGTTTTGTGCTAAATGACTTGACTATCTGCTTCTACTGCTACACATCGGGTTGCACAGGTGCAGTCTGGATTGCAGCAGGACTGAGCTGATTGATGAGTTGTGTTGGACCAGGAAGGAGCACCTGGCGGACAGCACGTAACTGCTCGTGTATTTATTAGGTAGCCAGCCATCAGGGCCACCTGCATTCTCTCTCTTGCATCCATCTTCTTTATTCGGCCATTCTTCAGTTGCTTGTTTTGGGCAACGAATCTGGGCACAAGAAGTTTCCATTTTGGAATGTGCTGTCACTGAGCCTGAGCCTTGAGGTGCCCGCAGTCGTCATCCTCAATCCAATACCAACCATGGCCAATAGCTAAACGCGTTACGATGGCTTCCAGTGTCCTGTTTCCGGCCTGTGGCGCTCTCGGCGGTACGGACCAGACCGGATCTATCCGCGTCGAAGCCCGAAGCCAAAGCCCTGCGCTCAGCCGCACCACCAAGACTCACTCAACTTCACCTTACCAAGCCCTGGATCGCAGCGGTGTAGCATATTTTTGCTCACGTTCAGTCACTCCCTCAACCAAAGATTCAGACAGCGACCTCAAATCACCCACGACCCTGTAATTCGAATGATGGCTCGTGAGATGCAGCACCTTTTCTTCTGGGGTGAATATCCGGCCGCGGGGCCATGGGAAGCGAACCACGACACCTACACACTCTGGGGTGTCAAGAACCCGTATTCCAAGATTTCACAATATAAAACGGCTCCATACGGGCTACACCCCCCTGACGGAAGCTGCTCCCTTTGTCGGTCCCTTCATGAGATATTGCGGCGAGTTTCCCGCAACATTTTTGAACCCGGAGCATTCTGGGAATCGGTCCAAGTCATGAAAACCACGATACGGGCGTACGACGCGTCTGGTCTAAAGCTCCCTGTGCTGTGTGCACGAGATAGCAATTTCAGCAAGACTCTTGGAAAGAAGTGGGCTGTGTTGTTCGTTCCCCTCCCTCTGGGTAGCCTCTGGACGCCACAGAGAATGCTGGGCCCTACTATCGACACTCAGGTTCCGAAGGCCTGGCTCAGCTACTGTCGTAAGAGACATCGCAACATCTGTCACCCACGCTTGCGCACTCCAATCCCTTGGTTTCAACTCATCGACTGCTCGAACAAGAGAATCGTACCGGCGCCACCCTGTGCAGAATATCTCACCTTGAGTTATTTATGGGGACCGACAAGTCATCAGCGTCACGCCTCAGCAGCCCAGGACGAGCTCCCGTCGGACTGTCCAAGGGTCATCAGCGACGCAGTTTACCTGACAACAGCGCTAGGATACCGCTACATCTGGGTTGACAGATACTGTATTCCGCAGGATGATGCGAGATCTAAGCACGTCCAGATTCAGAATATGGGTGCCATCTACAGCTCATCCGTGCTCACGATCATCGCCGCGGCGGGGAATAGCCCAGAACATGGGCTCCCCGGCGTTGGGGGCTTCGCTCGTACCGCTTTCCCAATTCCTGCCGCCACTACCATCGATCCTGGGCCCACGATTTTTTGGCAAGATGGCTCCTTACGACGAGATATTCTTGAATCAGAATGGAACCAACGCGGGTGGACATACCAGGAGGCCTTGCTGTCCCGGCGGCGTCTCGTCTTCACCGACAACGAGATATATTTCCAATGCCACACCATGCACGCAGTCGAGTCTTTGCAATGCCTGTTCCTGCACAGACCCGGAGAATATGAAGTTACATGCGGCCAAGTCTGTGATCAGATTTTTCCCTCTGTGCGGTCGAACCTGGGCACGTCGTTTTGGCAGCGAGTAAACGAATACATCAGACGGAGACTATCGTTCGAAGACGACGCCTTGAATGCTTTCGAGGGCATCATACACGCGTTCAAGGAGACGGATTCGTCGTTCCAGTCCATATTTGGCATACCCGTGTCTCTTTGTACCGAGGGGGTTCCAGACCCCCTGGCTTGCTTGCTCAATGCCCTGACATGGACGGTAAAAACTGAAGGCTGGGGGTATCCACGGAAACGGATATACCCACTCCGCCGACGAAGATTTCCAAGCTGGTCATGGACAGACTGGAAGCCTGCGGAAGACTGGCCAGCAGATCGTGACTTGATCAAGCCCAGCCCCTGGCGTTGTAGGGAGATACGTCCCGTCGTTCAGGTTGCGTTTGAAACACTCGAGGGGTCGATTTTTCCCTTTCAGGACGAGCATGCCATGGTTTTTGCCCTCGAAAGCGAAAACCTGCTCAAACCAATCCTCAGGCTTGCCGGATGGACTTTCGATATGGACATAAAATTTAATAGTGAAAAACCACGGTGGGGTGGAACCTTCTTATTCGAACCGCGAAAAGTCTTTTCGACAACTTGGCTGGATTACGAGGTCGGCCTGGCAAAGTCCCTTATTACCGCTCACGAGCAGCTGGAGAACGAAGACCTGGCGATCCGGGAGATCAAGTGCATCGCGCTGTACACCTACCACGATCGTAACTGGGGTCACTGCTGTGTGCTTCTGGTTTCCAGGAAGCCAGGGACAGATTCCTACGAGAGAATTGGCCCGCTTGATCTGCCTTTCTTTAACCCGGGACACAATCCTGAGATCTGGGATGAAATCGGCGGCTTTCCCGGTCCGGACTTTTGTGTCGCGAACCTTGCGTTCGAGGAGATTGTGTTGTGCTGATCGTGGTGCGCCACGTTCTGTGTTCTGACTCCCGAGAGAGGAGGAAGCCTTGCCGCAGGCCCAGAGCGGTGAAAATCGGGCTGTCGACACCGGTTCAACTGATGAGGACTTCTTCAGCCCGGTATGCGTCCGAGTTCAACATGGTACAGAAAGATATTGATGATTTGGGCTATAGGTTCCTCGGCCTGAATCACAATATATCCCCATCAGTATCTTCTACCGGGATATGCCTGCTCATGTCATCTAGTGTGTAATTCTGGTCTCACTGCTTGTACGCTCCCATCCCCTTTTTGGATGTTGTCACTGCTAGATTTTCCATTATAGACCAAAGCTGCGAATTGCCCACAATGTCCCTTTTCTATAATACAAGACTGTGAAAACAGATTGAGAGGAGATTTATACTCTATCAAGACAAAATAGATTGAGAAGAGATTTTTATCAATCATGACAAGTCTTCCAAACACTGAGTTGCGAGTCGTAAAATTACCGAACTGGAGACCTTGATTCCGCTCGACAGGTCGAGTACTCCATTTAATCGTCCGCCTCGCCGACCTTATCTTTCTCCCGGACCGGAAAGAACCAAATAATAAAAGTAGATACCGAGATCATGCCGGCGGCGATGAAGAAAGGGAGGCCTATCCAAGCCCCGCCCATCTCCAGGCCGAGCTTGAGACTCTGGAACAGACTCGGGGCGGCAACCATCAGACCTACCATCTCCAGCACGCCAATAAGAGAGTTGAGGGTGCCAAAGTGGTGCGGCTCAACCAGGCTGCTGAGCAAGCTGCGGATCACAGCCGCCATGCCCCCGTTGAAGGCGAAGACGACCAGCCCTACAGGGAGATACCTATGCATTAGTTTGATATCACAAAGACAGCGGGACTTGATTCTTAGGTATGTATACCTATGATCAGAACGGGCGCCTTGGCCGCGAGCGCGATCAGCAGCGCACCGACAATCCCAGCAATCCCCGTCGCGCGGGCTATCCACAGGTCCTTGCGCACCGCCGACATTCTGAGGCGTGTCGTCAAGAACCGGCTCAGAGCGGGGAGGATGACAATCAGCGTGACGAGCATCGTGACGCTGCGGACGGTGAGGAGGACCGACGCCCTGCCCCAGCTCCAGTTGTACCGCTTGGTCGTGTACTGCAGGAGCATGTCCTGGACTAGTCTGCTCAGGACGACGAAGACGAAACAGAGCATCAGGACGAGGAGGTGCCAATGCCCGCTCAGGAACGACCAGGCCTCGGCTAGGCTCTTGCGGGCTCTGTGGAGTGACTCCCGGACCGGAGAAGAGGAGGCGGTCTGGTGGTGGTCGTCTTCAAGTGTCGTGTCCCCACCATTTGTTGCGCTGTGTCCTCCATTGCTAATAGGCTGGGGCTGGGAAGAAGTCTTCTCAACGAGGCTGAGCGTGTCTGGGCAGCAGAAAGCGAGGAACATGTCGAGACACAAGAGGCCGAGGGATAGCCAGACCACGGCCCAGATGCTTTTCGTCATGATTAGGCCTGCGAGTGGGCCGGATGCTATGTCTGAGATGATGAAGAGGGACGTGAGTTGCAAGAACACGTTCGCTCTAGGTTAGGTAGTCAAAGTCAGTCGGGCGGTGGGGCTATAGTTGCCACTGTGCAAGCAAGCAGCAAGGGAGAGAGCGTAAGGTAGGTACCTACCTAGACTCCGCGGGGACTATGTCCGCTAGGGATGTATAGATCATAGCCATGATGACCGCAGGACCGCCGCCTATCAGCCCAAAGATGGGCGATAGGAGCACTAATTCGACAGGGCAGATATCCCGAGCAGATACTTTGCAGATTAGATGATGTGTGTGCTCAGCAGACCGCTCGCAGACTTCAGAGTAAAGGGGAGGAGATAAATTTCAAACTCACTGACGAAGATCTGCCACGCCGTGTTTAGGGTACCACCGATAAAGGCCAAAGCCAGAACACGGTGCCGTCCCCATTTATCAGACAGAATCCCAAAGGGGACCGACGCGACGAGACCGGGGATGGCCTCCAGCGTCGTCTGCCACCCTCGCAGCGCGGCGATCTTGCCCTGGACCTCGGGCGACTTGCAGTCTTTCTCACCGGCGGGACTTGAGGAGTAGGCGTCGTGGCATATCCTCTCCTCTAGGATGGCGTAGTATCCGGGGATGAAGAGGCCGGCGGTGAACTCGAGGAGGAAGTAGATGAGGAAGATGAAGAGGACGACGCGGCGGCGACGGCGGTGATTCAAAGCGGGAGCGGGTTTGTTATTGTCGGAAGGTTGCGTCTCTGTCTCTGTCTCTGCCACCAGCAGCGGCGTCTCCTCGTCGACACCACTCTCGGTCGCCGCGGCTACATGTGTGTTGTTGGGATTGGGGCTGTCCTGTGGCGAGGTCATCTCGCTTTCTTCCTCGCAGTCCAGTGCCGACGATTGATATGGCGAGCGGACTAGGGAGGGAAATTAAGTTGGGGAATGGAGAGAGGTTGATGATGAGCGCGGAGGTGGAGATATGAAAAGCACGGATTGAAACGGGAATTGAGACGGCTTGTATTCTAGTGGGCGGGATGGGATGGCTTAGGACCGTGGTTTCTCCCGCGCCGCACGACTCCCCGCTATCCTACCTACCATATGCAGCACAATTTGTCGAAGTGCCTGTTGGTTCCACGAAGCGGTTGATGGCTGTCTACCTACTTACGGGAAAACGCCTCGCAACCGAGTATCAAGTATTGGAAGGATGTACCTCGAAGTACCGTTGCAATGTCCAATATCCAATATCCAGACTCTAATCGCGCGCAACTGTATACCTAAGGTGAGTAGTTGCCTTGCTTGATGTATTAACAGTAAAGGAGGAAAAGAACTCTCTACCACAGTTGAATTTTACACTGCAGACGGTCACTTGAATTTCAAGTGTGAAAGATGGATGAAGTCTCCTCCTGAATCACCAGCGCCTTCCGGCGCCTTTGAAATTGAGAGGGCGCGGAGCCCATTGTACAGAATAGAGAGAATCCATAGGTACCAACTCTTGTAGAAGAACTTCCGGATGCCTTGGAGAAAATTCAAACTGGCATCCTCAGCCACCGCCGAACCTCAATCTTCTCACACAGCTCGCTTCCACTGGTGGGCATCTCGCAAATCTCCGAGTTCATTCGTCAACACGGATCGCCTTGCAAAGAGCCTCCCACCCCTTTATTTGGCCATCGGAGCCATTGGAGCTCCTGGTATGCTCGTCGCGCTGGATTCAAACTCTTGAAGCCGTCAGAGAGACCCTGTGAATAGTTCCCGCTCCGGCCGTCATCCCCCAAGCCCAGCTTGAGCATGCCGACATGGTCATCTCTCGCGTCCTTAAATGCGGGGAGCGGGCTAGGCGCAAAAGCTTCACAGGGCGAAGACGCCACGGCTGGATTACCGTTCTCCGCATCGTCGCCCGCGACCTCGAGACTAACATAGCCGGGTCGTTTGCTTTCCTAGGCGATATGACACCCGTGGTGATCTGTCTTGATCCCTCGGTACCTACCTGATGAAGATTGGGCAGATTTTAGCTCGCACCATCGGGCCGCGATTTTCGCAAGGTGGAACAGGAGGATTCATACCTTGCGGAAATGAGAAATAAGAAAGATGTTGCTATTGCCAGACACAAGTTATGGTTCTGTACTGGATAGTCTGCTTGTATCTGGATCAAGACGCTGGACGAACACCACACATCGTGATACCACTCACTCTAGACCACATTGAAGTGGAGTAGAGTTATAAAAAAAAGAATTCAGCTGCTTGACTGTGCCCTCATGATCAGAGGTCGACATGCCAACCGGCAAAAGAAAACGTCACCTGTAGGATTCGAACCTACGCTCCCGAAGGAACTGCCTAAACTTGCTATGAGACATAGCAGGGCAGCGCGTTAACCACTCCGCCAAAGTGACTAACCCGAAGACGAGATGGTAGAGGGTTGTCTATTTGCGTCTATGACTGTGCCCCAACGGACATCATGATCAGACCCGACTGCGACATGGACTCAGGTTGACTTTCGAGCAACTTTGAAGAGTGCCATGGTCAGGATTAGAAACATAGTGTGGACCTGCATCCGATATACTTTCTTTCTCTGGGATATCCTTGCACGCTTTGCTAGGTACTTCTACGACCCAATCTCAGTCTCTCGGTCTACCTTTGAACAGCGAGCATCTTGTGGGTATGAGTTCTGGAGGCGCTGTGGTTGGCAACGCTGATGATGCGAAGAAACCTGCAGCGTCCGAACTGTGGAAGACACGACGGCTTGGGGTGCTGTATGAGAAGCTGGACCAGAATAGGGACTGCGATGTTGTTCTGTCTTCCTAGGTAGCTGCCCACGCACTGTGGAGATTGGAGATTCAGGGCTCGACAGCAGCGCCATTCACCAATTCTTAGCTGGATACACTCGACCAAGATCATAAAGCGCCACAGAATCTTTCATGTTCCCAGTCAAACATAGGTCGATGCAAACGAGGATAGGACTCAAGAACAAGAAACATACACCCCAGTGGGAACTTCTGTGTTCGAAACTGTTTTGGTATTTTGTTGTGGCAGGCTCATTTCAGCTAAGCAGGACGCACTAACAACCATTGATAGAACGCCCCAGTTGACAGCTGAACCGCGTGTCCACCCGGCCCCACGATTTCACCAACTTCACATCGCGGCGCCGATCGGACCCCAGATTGCCATCAGCAACATCGAAAAAATCGCGGCGACACCATGGCAGTCTCGACCGGCCAAGCGCGCCAGCAAATCGGGCCAAAGGCACCGAGCCCCATGCGCTGTCGCATGCCCACACTGCTTTGCGTCCACGGACCCGGACCTGACGGAAACTGAACGGCCCGCGGCAAGCATTCCAACGGTTCTGTCAAGTCATGTTTCAACCTGCTCCTCCCCCATTCCTCACATCACCAACCATCAACCGCCGGCCAGCTTTTTTTCTCCCGTCATCTCTGCCACGTCTGCTGCCCGCCCCGACCGACCGGCCATCTGGCGCCCCAGAATGAGCGAACAACAGCCCGACCATGAGGAGCCCATGTAAGTCGGCATTCCATGTCTCAGTGTTGCGCGCATGTCAGTGGTCAGCTCTGCGCAGAGCGGCGCCAGCTAGTGCATGCTCTGGCAGAGAGCATCGCTGGCCGCAGCCGATCCTATCTTTTGCCTACTGGAGGTAATGCAGCGCGCCAATGGATTGCCTCAGCCGATTGGGCTGTATATCTCGCACTGCTGCAGCACGCTGCACCTTCCTGGCGTCGCTGCCCAGTGGCCAGCGGCTGCCATGCTGCTGTGTCGCCTCATCCGGGGCGAGCAGTTGTCACGTCTATTCCAAGTCGTTCAAGTTGCGTGCTTTATTACCTACCCCGCCGCCCTCAGCTCGCATGGTTTAGATTCTTGACTTTGTCGGGCCATTGTTGCCGGTCCTGTCCCTCTCTAGATTTTGGATTGGCCCCATGTCTTCCCATGTCTACCAGAGTTAACCGTTTCCCCAGGAAAAAGGTGGCCGTTGTCGGCAGCGGATGTGCGGGTATTGCTGCGCTGTGGGCACTAAATCGGAGCCCTCACGATGTGTACCTCTACGAAGCCGCGGACCGGCTGGGTGGACACACCAACACGGTCGAGTTCTCCCACGGCAAATACAAGACCCTGGTTGATACGGGGTTCATCGTCATGAACACGGCCACCTACCGTAAGCTGATGCAGTTCAGCAAGAGACTCGACTAACACGTGACAGCCAACTTCATCAACTTCCTCAACAAGATCGGCGTGAGGACGGCCGAGACAGAGATGACATTCTCGGTCTCGCGAGACCAGGGGCTTTTTGAGTGGGCGGGCACCAGTTTGAGCTCGGTCTTTTGCCAGCGCGGGAATCTGTTCTCGCCCAGGATGTGGCGCATGATATTCGACATTCTCCGTTTCAACCAGTTCGCTCTGGACGTGCTGAGACGGGACGACGAGGCTGGGTCGAAAAGGGGCAAAACCGTTGGGCCCGAGGAAACCATCGGGGAGTATCTCGAGCGGGAGGGCTACTCGGATGCGTTCCGAGACGACTATCTCATTCCCATGACGGCGGCCGTCTGGAGCACGAGCCCCGACAAGTGCTCATTGGAGTTTCCTGCAGTGACTCTGATTCGGTTTTTGTAAGATGTTTTGTTTTGTCTCCGGGGGGCATCTTGCTAATTCGTCCAAGGTGGAACCATCACTTGCTGTCTACTGTTGCCGCAAGACCGGCGTGGCTCACCATTCCGGACGGATCCAAATCCTACATCGACAAGGTTATGCGAGGGTTTCCTCCCTGCCACGTGTTTCTCAACTCGCCGGTGAAATCCGTCTCGAACGAGCCTGATGGTCGGGTCCGTCTTCATGTCGAAGGTGGTCGATCCGAGGTCTACGACCACGTAATCCTGGCCACACACGGCGACCAGGCGTATTCAATCATCCGGGACTCTGGGACGGATGAGGAACGGGATATCCTGTCGAGCTTCCGCACGTCCGAGAACGTAGCCGTGTTGCATTCGGATCTGTCACTCATGCCCGAGTCCCGCGAAGCCTGGACGAGCTGGAACTACCTGACGGCTTCGTCGCCGCTCACGGGGCGGGGAAACATCGACCAGGTCTGTCTGACGTACAACATGAACATCCTGCAGCACATCCCGCGAAACGCGCTCGGCGATGTTTTGGTGACGCTCAACCCGCTCCACGAGCCCGACCCGGCCAAGGTCCAGGGGCGGTACGTGTACGCGCACCCGCTCTACACGCCGGCCGCCATCCGAGCGCAGCAGCGACTGCCGCAGATCCAGAACAAGAGGGGGATCAGCTACGCCGGCGCGTGGACAAAATACGGATTCCACGAGGACGGGTTTAGTAGTGGGTTGTTTGTGGCCAAGGAGCACCTTGGGGCGCGGATCCCGTTTGAGTTCAAGGATTCGACGTACAGTCGAGGGCGGAAACCGCAGCTTGGGGTTGCGGATTGGATTTTGCGGTGCTGGATCTTGTTGGTGCAGATTTTTGTCGTTGGTGTGTTGGATCGGATTGCGGGGCAGGTGAAGGCGACGAGGCGGTTGGCGTCGTCGCGGGTGAATGGGGCGGGAATGGCGAACGGGATTCAGAATGGGAGGATTCATGAGAAGAAGGAGTGAGTGAGCGGTGCTTGTACTCGGGGGAAGAGGAGAAAGCTTGATCCAAATTGTCCATACGGTGGTCCGGAGTGAGTAGGTGTTGCATTTGCATAGCATAGCCATGAATAAAATCATCGGGTGCATCGAAACGGAATGCCGAGTTTCTGTCCACGATTTGTTGGTGATGATGAATTCGTCGCATCAAAACCGACGGAGTCGACACGATATCTCGGGTTTGTTGGGTGTTGACGTAGCATCTCGCTTTCGTCGGATTTGGGCATTCCTCGGCACGTCACTTGGTTGCCGTGGCTGGTTTGGGGTGGGTACGTACTTTTGTAGTTATTCGACGAAACCGAAACCGTCATGCACCCGCAATGTGGTTGGTCGCAGCGGCCGCCCTTATTACGAATTCATCAGGGGTGTCGAGATCTCGGCTCGGGTCGGGTCGTAAGCTCTTTATTTTATTCCCCCGGGATTTCGTAAGTACGGAATATCCGAGCAGAGAGCAGAGGGCAGAGGAATACTAGAAAACTAAAAACGACGTGTCTTTCAAAGTGGGCGGGAACGGCAGGGGACCCGGGGACGGGGGGACACGTAATTAGGAGGAGGTAGGAGTCATGGATGGCCAAGGCTGATAGTGATGGCAGGCTGACAGGAAGCAAGCAGGATATATGAATATACCCAGCTACCTCGTTTTCGCTCTTGGGTTTTCTTGGCTCGAGGTGTGTATATGTGTGTGTGTGTTTTCTTCAAGTGACCTAAAGTTCCAACTTGTTGGAGATCGACGAAGTCTACCTTACCTACCTACCTTACTCTTTCTTGGCTTATACAGTTTTTTGTTCTACGACTTCACCTTACCTTCTCTCGCTACCCCCCAAACATCCCCCAAGAGAGAGAACGAACAAAAAAACACAATAAAATGACGCTCAAAGTCCTCATCATCGGCTCTGGCCTCGCAGGTCCAAGTCTAGCCTACTGGCTCGGCCGTCTGTACGTTTTTGTGTTTCCCACCCACCCTTCTGCCTCATAACCTTTCACTACTCTACTGACACATTGCTTCCAAAAAAAAGAGGATGCACCGTAACCGTAATCGAACGCTCGGCCGACCCCCGCCGCGCAGGCCAGCAAATCGACATCCGCGGCTTCGGCGTCGACGTGATGCGCCGCATGGGCCTCGAGGAAGCCATCCGCGCGCGCTGCGTGCAGGAGCCCGGCACGCTGATCGTCGACCGCCGGGGCCGGCGGCGCGCGTACTTTGCCACGCGCCACGACGGCAAGGGGGACACGAGCATCTCGTCCGAGTTCGAGATCATGCGCGGGGATATGGTGGGCATCCTGGAGGAGGCGAGCAGCAAGACCGGACGGGTTGCGTATCGGTATGGTGTCACTGTGGAGGGCATCGAGGGGTGGGATGAGGCGGATGGGGTGAGGGTTAGGTTTGTAGGAGGAGAAGAGGAGGAGAGGTTTGACCTGGTGGTTGGGTGCGATGGGTTGTGGTCTCACACGAGGAGGCTGATGCTGGAGGGCCAGGGCAAGCCGGATCCGTTCAAGCCGTCGGGCGGTGCGATTGCCTGGGTGACGATCCCTAGGGAGGAAGCCGACACGAAGGAGTTCACGTGGTATATGGCGCCGGGGAGGCGGATCATGGGGTCGCGGATGGATAGGGATGATTGTCTGAGGGCGTGGTTCGCGACCGGCGGGCTGGACGAGACGCACCCGCTGTACAGGACGCTCCGGAAGGGAAGCTCGATGGAGCAGCGTAGGGCTTGGGCTGAGCACTTCAAGGGGGCGGGATGGAAGGCTGACCGGTTTGCGCGCGAGATTGTGGAGTCGGAGCTCGCGGCCGACTGGCACTGCGCCGAGATGGGGCAGGTCAAGATGGACGAGTGGTACCGAGGCCGGGTTGCCGTCCTGGGTGATGCCGCCTATTGTCCGACTCCGGCCGGGTGGGGGACGGCCATGGCTCTGGTCGGCGCGTATGTGCTCGCCGGCGAGATCGCGAAGCACTGCGGTCTCAGCGCCGCGAGGGCCGGCCAGGAGCTCAGTGGCGAGGGAGCGGCGGCCAAAGCGAGACACGCTGTCCCGGAGGCGCTGAAGTCGTGGGATGCGAAGCTGCGGCCGCTTATCACCAAGGTGCAAAAGGCGTCCAAGCCGGTTCAGGGCTTGCCCAACTCCAAGTTTGCCGTGTCGACGACGCTGTTCATCATGGGCATGGTGGAGACGCTCAAGCTGGATGCCCTGATGGTGCGGCTGGCGAACGGTGGCGGGACTGACTTTGGCTGGCAGCTGCCTGAATATGAGGAGCTGGGATATGCCAAGTGATGGAATGAGGCATTGCTTCTCTTTTTGTACTGATACCCCACTCAGCGATAGATCGAATTCATGTAATATCAGTGTACACTATGCTTCAATTATTGCGTGCAGGGGATTCTTGCGGTCACCGAAGTGAAGCATGCCGACGACGGTTGACAGGAGACAGCTTTGGCTTGGCATCTGACAGCTGGCCCCACCTGGCGGCAGAATGAGCCTTGCCGTCAGACCACCAAGGTCCACGAACTTTAAGCATCCGCAATGTCCGCGTCGCAACCATGAATTCCCTCCCGCAGCTCGGCCGGCGGTTCCTCGATCGGTCGGCGACATGGGCGTGCTCGTCGTGCCGCCGCGCGCAGGCTCAATGGCAACGGGGCAGCGCGCAGCGATTCGTTTCGCAAACTTCCAAAAGAGCCCAGCAAGAACTTCCCAACGGTCAGCCCGGCGCCAGCGCGCCACGGATGGACAGAATGGCCGAGGAATATAGGAGGAAGAACAGGACGACAATGTAGGCGGGATGATATCGCGACCGGGACCAAGGGTTGACGTCGGGTGCAGGTTCTACACCATCAGCATCATCCTCGGGACGGTTGCCTTTTCCTATGGCTCGGTGCCCATGTACAAAATGGTATTCCCTCTTTCATATCGGGGTTTGCGCATCTTCTGACAATTTTCTCGCACAGATCTGCCAGACCACCGGCTGGGGCGGCCAACCCGTCCGGGCGCACGGCGCCGGCGGGACAGGAGACGACGAAGACCTCGCGAGCCGGTTGAAGCCCGTCAAGGACGCAAAGAGGATACGAGTGACGTTCAGCTCGTCGGTTTCAGACGTGCTGCCGTGGAAGTTTGTCCCCCAGCAGCGCGAGGTCCGGGTGCTCCCGGGCGAGACGGCGCTGGCTTTCTACACGGCGACGAACAAGAGCGACAAGGACATCATCGGCGTGGCCACGTACAGCGTGACGCCGGCGCAGGTGGCGCCCTACTTCAGCAAGATCCAGTGTTTCTGCTTCGAGGAGCAGCGACTCAATGCGGGCGAGACCGTGGACATGCCCGTCTTCTTCTATCTCGATCCGGATCTACTCAACGATCTGAATATGAAGGGTGTGGAGACGGTGACGTTGAATTACACCTTTTTCAGTGAGTTGCTCGGGGGTTGTGAACAGAACGGGGCTAATGAACATCGCAGAGGCCAAATACGACGACAACGGGAAGCTGAAGGGCATCCCGGGAGTATCATAGACCGTAGGCGACGCCGCCAGTGTATTCCAGTGTCACCAATGTATTATAGGTATTTTAGGCCGGCGTGTTGCAGAACAGTCTCTGCTGTTTGTTAGTAACCAGCAGCACTGGACGACCGTCCGCACCATTGGTTGATGGGCGGGAGCAAGCTTCACACCCTCTCCCTCGACCTAGCGCCCGTCTTCTCACCGTGGCTTGCATCTCGCAGGAGTTGAAGATAGCACTCATGGCGATAGCTATTTAATTCTGCGGGGTATCTTGAGCGTGGAGGAATTTCTCTCTGCATGCCTCGTGCGCGACTTTGAGCTCCCGTCGGCTTCGTTCCGACGGGCTGCTCCCACCCTTTTCATGTGTGTCTCGACGGCTATCGCGGTACACGCAGATAGTCACTCAGTATCTTCCGAGAGGCAGATGCTGGTGTTGGCTGAAGAGTCAATGCAAACGGCATCTACCGCGTAGGGTGAACGAGTCCAGACCCCAACGTCATCGGCACGAATCCCCCGCTAAAATACACAGATTGGCTGCACCGGAACCGTGGCCGAAGTCGCAGCGGCTGGTGGTCGTCAAGTGTCTCCAACCGAGATGTGCTGCGTGATCAATTCACAATGTAACAGAATTGACTCGAGTCCTTAGGCCAGAATGTCCCACTAAATATCCCACTGGTCTTGACCATCCGCTGACGACGCAGAAGTCTGCAGAATCAAGCTGTCAAAGCAGAATTGCGGATACCTGATCCTGAAATTACGTGTACCAGTGCCCCGTAACTTTCGACTTTGCCAGCCGGGAGCTACCCGGCAGGGGTCTGCAGGTCGCGATCGCGAACACACGCCACTTGGGACACGACCATCTTTCACACCAACGTCGCAACACTGAAAACCACGGGCGGTCTGCGATTCTTCACCCAGACAAGCAGACGGTCGAGAACAAAGATGTTGGCCAGTTCGCCAGCCTCGCGCCGGTAGGATGAAAGCTATCCTGCCCGGAGAGCCCGAGTCCCGGCTTCAGGCTCTGGCAACCGGCTGCTGGGACTCTCGCCGTGTTACTGTATGTCTTCTCTCTCTGGCCGATGCGCAAGCTGACGAGCAAATCCACAGGTCTACATCACAGGCAATGCCTTTTCCATCCTCGACGATCCCGACTCCCTCCTCCAAACCGTATACGACGACGACGAAGCGCCCCTCGAGGCTGTCGCCTTTGACGAGGGCTCGGGCAAGATAGCCGTCTGCACACACCATACTGTGCGCATATACCGACCGATTGGCCGCGACGAGGATGCGCTCAGGGTAGGTGGGAGCTTCCCCTGGCTGACGATGCGCTAACCCTCGCAGTGGGTGCTACAATCCTCGTTTACCGTTGACCGCGAGCCGGAAGCATTCTCTATATCACTCTCCTGGGGCGCCTCTGAGGAACTCCTGGTGGCGCATTCATCCCTCGAACTCTACCAGACGTCCTCGACCCCGGAGTGCTCGTGGCGCAAGAAATTGGCCAACCCCGTCCGGCTGGCGAGCTTGTCATATGATTCGGCCTATATCGCCTCGGTAGGCCAGTACGACCGACTCGTCAAGGTTTGGCGCCGGCTCAGCTACGGCTCTGACGGGGTTCTCTTCGATTTTATATACCTTTCGCACCCCGGTGCCGTCACGAGCCTGCAGTGGCGCCGGCCACATTACGTCGACCAGACCATCGACAACGTTCTCTACACGTTTTGCACAGACGACATCCTACGAGTCTGGGCCGGCTCGGACAGCCACGGCCACCAGCATCTTCAGCTCTGGGGCAAATTGGACCTGAAATCGTCCATCCAGGGGCGCGCTCCGCAGAGCTCCGGCTTTCCAACGACTCGATGGGCGTTCATCCTTCACGGTCGAGATCTCTCGGCGGCTACAGAAAAAGCAGTCCAGGATGGTGTCTCCCCCAAAGATCAGGATGCCTCGGCGGCCCTGGAGCACCTGATCGCCGTCGCGAATCGGAGCCCAGAGATTTGCGTTGTGCTCGACGGTCGGGGCCTGATGTCGGCTTGGGCGTTTGAGAATGTTGGGTGCAAAACACAAAAGTCAAACATCTTCAATGTTGCGCATGTGGAGTCGTCCGAGTTCAACTTTCTCAAGGGAGCTTCTGCCTCGCCCCATCCCCACGTAGAGGCTTACAGCTATTGCAACACCGGCGGCCATCTCCACATGCTTTTACACTTCTTCGATGGAAAGATTCAGGTATACCGGAGCAACATTGCTTCGTTCCTCGACCCGCGACCCAACAAGAAACGAATGGATCTTTGTTGCACCTGGACGGGCAATGGTGCTCCGATCCGAAAGATTGTCCGAAACTTCAGCGGTCGTGCTATAGTGTCTCGAACCGAAAAGGGGCAATGCGTAGTGTGGAAGCACGAGTTCAACAGCGATCAGACGATGCTGTCTCGTCAAGCCGTCATCCAACATGACCGACATGTTCACCGGACGTGTCTTCTCAGAAAAGGCCGGTTCGTCGTCTTTCTTCATCATGACAGCATAAGCCTGTGGGACTGCCGACAGTTCCAGCCCGTCTTGCTAGCCCAAGACAAATATGATGTCCCGGGCAAGCCGCTTTGCCTTCTCATTCTTCCGCGACACAAGGTCGAGGACTATACAACGGCGCACATTGCGACGATAACATCGGAAAAGCGTGGCATCGTGTGGGAGGTCAAGCTTCCTTTTTATAGGCCCAACACCGGGCCGGGTGTTGTGAACGGAAATGCCCATCAGAAAGCTTCCATAAACGAGTACGTACAGTTTACTCTCGATGATGCTGGCGACCTTGGCTACGTTCTGCCTGTGGACCCTGCCGGCGCCGTCCCCATCGTCTCGGGTTTCCTGGACGTCTTTACACGCGATGTGGCTATATCATATACTCTCTCGGGTCGGGTTGAGTTTTGGACGGCACGTGTCGGACACAAAGGCAGGGGTGTGGAGTGGCTCTCGACTGCCTCGATGGAAACGGGGTTGGAGAGTCCAGCACTCGTGAGCGGGAGTACTTACAAGAAGGCTGCTCTGGTCAACGCATCTCGATCGTCGTTGACGATTTGGGGCATTCGCGGAGAAACTCTCGAGTATACCCAAGACTTTGACAATGGCAACACCATCAAAGACTTGGACTGGACGTCGACCCCGGATAGTCAGTCTATCCTCGCTGTCGGATTTCCTCACAGGGTGCTGCTCATCTCGCAGATGCGCTTCGACTACCTTAACAAGGGACCAGCCTGGGCTCCGGTCAGGGAGATCAACATCAGGAACTTTACGCCTCATCCAATTGGCGATTCTACCTGGCTTGGCGACGGACATCTTGTCATTGGGGCGGGCAACCAGGTGTTTGCCTACGACAGACAGTTTGATGTGTCGAGCGCGCTGATTACCAGTCTGCGGCTGCCGCACCGAAAGAAGGGGCAATGGGATATTTTTGACGCTGTCCAACGCCTCAACGGTCCGCTTCCTGTGTTTCACCCCCAGTTTCTCAGCCAGTGTATTCTGTCTGGCAAGATTGCTCTGGTTCATAACATTCTGCTCGCCCTGAACAAGACGCTCAAGTTTTGGGTCGAGGGCGAGGAAATTGACGATTACCTCGGGCTGCCTCTGGATGATTTCTACATGGCGGATCACGTAAGTTTTAAGACCCCAACGCTGTGATCAAACGGCTAACGTGACCAGTCATCGAAAGTATCGGGCAAGGAGGCCGGGCAGTACCTGAGTCGACGCATGTCATACGACGAGGGTGACGAGACATTTGATGAAGAGACAGCCACTGCCATCAACGAGAAGCTCACCAGGGTTGGCCTTCCCCAGCTCTCGGGACATGAGCAGATCCAGTTGGTAGATATAATCGAGTGCGCCGGACTGGTCGAGAAACAGAGGAGATCACTCGACGAGAACGGTGCACGATATATGCTCTTCTTCCGGCAGCACGCCCTCCGCAAGGGGCGTACCAATGAGATTTCCATGTCGTGGAGAGAAATCAACTGGGCGTACCACTCGAGTAGCCAGGATATTTTGCTGGACTTTGTCTCGCGGCAGCACCACGGCAGGATCCTATGGCAGGATGCCCGGGAGAGCGGCATGTTTATGTGGTTAGCGGATAATGCGGCGGTTGTAGGTGTCTCGTCAGACTTCATGGGGCCATGCTAATACTTTACAGAAAGCGCAATTCGAAGTGATTGCTCGGAATGAGTACACCGAGAGCGAGAACAAGAACCCGATCGAGTGCAGTCTGTTCTATCTTGCCCTCAAGAAGAAGACTGTCCTTCAGGGGCTGTGGCGCATGGCCACCTGGCACCGAGAGCAGAGGGCGACGCAGCGCTTTCTGGCCAACAACTTTGAGGATCCAAAATGGCGGACTGCCGCTCTGAAGAACGCCTACGCGCTGATGAGCAAGCGACGATTTGGTATGTCTCCTCACATTTTCTTTGTACGTCAGCTAACAACATCAGAATACGCCGTCGCCTTTTTTCTCCTAGCAGACCATCTGGGGGATGCCGTCAACGTCTGCCTGAACCAGCTCAAAGATTTGCAGCTTGCCATCGCCGTGGCACGCGTCTACGAGGGCGACACAGGCCCAGTCCTGCGCAAGCTACTCGAGGAAGAGGTCCTGGCCATCGCTGCGCAGGAAGGAAACCGCTGGCTCGCCTCGTGGGCCTTTTGGATGCTCCACCGCCGCGACATGGCCGTGCGAGCTATTATTGTATGTCCTCCCCCTTTACCTCCCTTTCCACCATAACTAACAACCTAAACAGACACCAGTCTACACCCTCCTCGAAACACCCGGCTCTCCATCCGGTTCCACAAAACCAGACCTCCAATCCAAGCTATTCCTCACAGACGACCCGGCGCTGATCGTACTGTACTCGCAACTCCGCCACAAGACCCTGCAGACCCTGAGGGGTGCATCAAAAGTCACGCCGCAGGTCGAATGGGAATTCGTCCTGCACAACGCGCGGCTGTACGACCGTATGGGCTGCGATCTGCTCGGGCTCGATCTCGTCAGGAATTGGGAATTCTTCTTCCAGCCGGCGGCGCAGCAGGTCCACCACCAGGAGGGACCGCTGAGGCTGATGAAGCGAAGGGAGTCGGTCGTCATTGCGGATCTGCCCGTGTCGCCCGTCGTCGGGATGGGAATGGGCATGATGCCGGTGGAGATGAAATCTGGTGGTGCTGGTGTTGGGCATGCGAAGGCGCAGCAGCAGCCGACGGTGTTTGAGGAGCCTGATGCTAATTCTTTGCTTGATAGCTTTGGGTTTTAAGCAGAGGTGTATTGGTAGGATGAGCTACTTGGGATGGAGGTTGGAAGATTTATCATTGTGGTGGTGTTGGTGGGTGCATTGTGTATTTGTATATATACTGTTTTGCTGGTGCAGAGGGACTGAATCATGGTATATTGTGCTTTGGCAGTAGTTGTTGGTGAGTTGTGAGTGAGTGAGTGAAGGAGGGTTTGTTTGGGCTGTGATGCAGAATCCTCCCAGAACGCAAGATCAAGGCAGACTCTCCAACTCACCCGCCCCCTTTTCTCCAATACCTCGACCAACCCAGCTCACCCATCCCTACCAAGAGGACCTTGGTCCAATATCAAAAGATACCTCAGATGCTGCAATGTGAGATGCCCCTCCAACCCGGCAAAAACCCAAGCTTGAGCTCACAGCCGAAACCACCACCTGATTCATTCTCCTATTCCACCTCCCGCCATCCATACCGTACCATACCCATCCCCCTATCCACAAATCTCATACCAGTATCCTACATAGCACTTCCCATCATCAAACCCATGTCCATATCCATGTCCACGTCCACATCCCGCCGATAGATACAAGTACAAGTATTGTAAAACACAGTTCACGGAGACACCATCATACCACACCACACCCATCCCTCCGCTACATATCGACAAATATAAAAATATACAGATCCGCAATATCTACCGAAGTACCACTTACCTAAACCGTACCTAGCTTGCAAAGAAGAATTCGTAGCGACATGTATCAATGGACTTCCTGCCATCTTGGATCTTTAGATATTTGGATCTTCAGAGTTCCTGGCATCTTTGGAGAACACTGGGCAGTGATGGAAACTGATATTGTGGTTCACTCAACATTGAGATTGAACTCCAACACAGAGCTACAGAGCCACAGAGCCCGCCACCTGTCACTGGAGTTCATGATAGCTAAACGTATGACATTACAACTTCCTTTCTTCCCGGCCTTGATCAGCCAACCCATGCTGACCTAACAGTTACTCCGGCTCTGGACCTCAAATATCGACGATCAACCGATTCACATCACCGAACCTGTTCACATCACGACTGCTCACACAAGGACATCTGCAATGACAATTCAAGTGGAGCTTGTTTCTCTAACGACTTTTACGACCAAAGCATACGATCTAAGCCGCAACCAAATCATTCCTCAATCGAGGTACAAAGCTCATCACTCATAGGTGCGCAGAAACGCAACCCAGTTACTTTCCGGCATCGACCTTGGCGACGTACGCGATGAGGTCGAGCACGCGACGGCTGTAGCCCCACTCGTTGTCGTACCAGCTGACGAGCTTGACAAAGTTCTTGTTGAGCGAGATACCGGCCTTGGCGTCGAAGATGGACGAGTTAGGGTTGCCGTTGAGATCGCTCGAGACGAGCTCATCCTCGCTGTAGGCGAGAATGCCTGCAAACGTTAGCATTGCTTTCCATCTTGAACGAAAAAACTCACCCTTGAGGTCGCCGTCGGCAGCCTTCTTGATGGCAGCCTTGATATCGTCGTAGCTGGCCGGCTTCTCGAGGCGGACGGTCAAATCCACAACAGAGACGTTGGACGTGGGGACACGCATGGACATGCCGGTAAGCTTGCCGTTGAGGTCGGGGATGACCTTGCCGACAGCCTTGGCGGCACCAGTGCTGCTGGGGATGATGTTCTGAGCAGCACCACGGCCACCGCGCCAGTCCTTGGACGAGGGACCATCGACGGTCTTCTGGGTGGCGGTGTACGAGTGGACAGTGGTCATGAGACCCTCAACGATGGTGAAGTTGTCGTGCACGACCTTGGCGAGGGGAGCCAGGCAGTTGGTGGTGCAAGAAGCGTTGGAGATGACGGGGGCCTTGCCGTCGTAGGTCTTCTCATTGACACCCATCACGTACATGGGGGCATCAGCCGAGGGGGCCGAGATGATGACGCGCTTGGCACCACCCTTCAAGTGGGCGCTGGCCTTCTCCGTGGTGGTGAAGACACCCGTGCTCTCAACAATGTACTCGGCGCCGGTGTCCTTCCAGGGGATGGCAGCGGGGTCGCGCTCAGTGTAGAACTTGACAGTCTTGCCGTTGACGATCAGGTCGTTCCCGGAAACCGAGATGGTGCCCTTGAAGTTGCCGTGGGTCGAGTCATACTTGAGCATGTACTCCTGGAGAAGAGAGCGGTTAGCTCCGCGAGAGCTCTGGCATGGCGGGGCTACTTACAGCGTACTTGGGCTCAATGAAGGGGTCGTTGACGGCAACGATCTCAACATCGTCGTGCTCAACGGCGTTGCGGAACACGATACGGCCGATACGACCGAAGCCGTTGATGCCAACCTTGATAGCCATGTTGTCTCTGAGGGTGGGGTGAACGATTAGTGAGCGAAAGAGCTAGAGAGGGATCGAGGGTAGCTAGGAACAAGGATGCTCGGCGTAGGGAAGAGAATGGACAGAAACAAGATTCTGGAGAGAGGAGGGAGGAAGTGAAAGGTTTTTAAAGCCTCAGGATAGGACAAGTGCTTGGAAGGCCCGAATCAATTGGTTGGGGGGAAATGTCGAGAAGGTCCGACGCAGGAGAGAGAGGACGGCAAGGAGGGGTGAGGGAGGTGCGGGGTTGTTGACAAGAGCTTCCCAATGGCTTACTAGGGTGGGTTGGTACCTGTTTGCTGTTTGGACGAAGATATTCAAAGTCGGGACGAATCTAGCAGAAGATCTCGAGCGACTGAATCAGGTGAAGTGGGATGAGGGAAGAAGAGATGCAGTGGTGGCATGAGGGACATAAAAAAGAGAGAACGACCTGATGGTGGGGTGCTTTTTGAATCTGGGAGCGGTTGCATCACCACAGGCTTGGCCGCAAGGGTGGGGTCCATCTGGGTGCCCCTTCCTTTGCCTGGTAGTGCGCGACTTTCCGTCAATCGCTCTGCTTATTCTTTCTTTAGGAATCCATTGCTCAACGACGCGCCATATCTGAACACAGGGAGGCTGTGCGCAGGGCGTAAGGCTGACCCAGAGGTAACTCGATAGCTGCTGTCGCCGCGGAGTCACCATACCCCTCGCCACACAGCTGGTTGCTTATGTGACGTGCCCGCGGCGGACATGTCGGAGACGATGTCAACGGATGGGCGACGCTGCCAGAGTCGTAATCGAGGGAAGATGGTAGACCCGAGTTTGTTTGTCAAGCGGCCCGTGGCTAGTTTTGGATGGATGGCTGAAATCGCGCATTGGATCAACGCGTTTCCTGGCTTGTCTAGATCGCCACTAGCAACGTCCAGGCCATCCGCGTCACGGTGGGAGACAGGTAGCTGCATAACACCACGACGGGCGCAACGGACATGTCTTCGGCAACACCGCAGACCACGAAAACCGACAGCCGGCAGGAACAAGATGTGCCACGGCAATCTCGGCCCAAGCTTTCATAGCCATCTTTAGTATTCGTTCCTGGTGTCCCAGCCAAGACGGACCTCACCGCTGTCCCCATCGGATGTCTCTGAATAGCAGGACGGCGCGAAGTCGGACCGGAGGACGCAGTTTGTTCTCTTCTTGGCACGACGGTTGGCCTAGCTCCGGCAGCGTAATCGGCGACGGGGGTTCGCCCCTGTCAACCTCGCGGCTCTGATCTGTCTGACCAGGGCCCATGTTCTGCCCGTGTATACCGCCCGCCAGAATGAACCTCGTCCCTTGGCTGAGACGACGACATCACAGCTTCCACCAGCCCAATACGACTTGGCAGTTCGAATACCCGCAGACGTATGCATTCTGTCTCTATTCTCGTCATCTGGATGTTTGTATTATTTCGAGCTCATTGCAGGGAGCAGCCAACTCTGGGTGGCAGCGGGAGGCAAGCATTTCGCCATCGACGTCATGTTGATCATCCAGCTGTCAATACGCAATCACGGAAGTATACGTTGGTTTTACCTTTTCCAGTACCTGATGCATTTCTTTATCTACATGTCGTTGATTCCATAATAGGATGCATAGTCTGTGCATTTGACCCTGTTTAGAAGTGTCAGGAGGAGAGGGCTAGTAGCTGTCCGACGTGTCAAGGATATAGCTTCGTGGTTCACGCCATGTTCCTGGGAGCATGTCCACTTTGGACGTCAGATGTTTACTTTTATTTCAGCATCAGTTGCTTCACCTCCCACTAGTGTGTCTACAACACATATCATACGGTTCAGCTGTGCATAGTGTCACTTTGATAGTTCAAGACCGAAACTCAATAACAAACACCAAGCCCAAGCGGGCAATTGGTCTTCCCATTATCCGTATGCCTGTCTGACAAACTCAACTATCTGAGGTACTGTGACGTGCACATCGCGAGTTCGCGAGTGGGCTCGGCCTATGGGGAACTATCTATGGGACCAATCCCAAAGTCTGACCTCAAACTGTATGTCCTTTTCGTCGGACTGTCCCAAAATATCGCTACAAACACCGCTCTCATCTATGTCCCATCCCCACGCCTTCTCTGCCAAACCCAAGACGCATCATCATGCATCTTCTCAGGCGCCAATGTTCCTCATCAAGACAAGAAACCTCCGAATTGCTCGTTTTTCAGTCGCGCGATGTTGTCTTCAACGCTCTTTTCGAGCTCGAGAATAAACTCGCGGGGACGTGGAATCCCGTGTGAGGCCAAGCCATCCAAGAACGCATTCACTTTGAGCCGGTGCGCGGGGCTTTCTGTCAAGAGATGCTCCTGGTACGCTCCATTGAGTACAATGTTCAAGGTGAACTTGTTCGTGGCAAAGTCGTAACGGACCGGCGGTATATTCTTGGCCTGTCCAGTCGAAGATGTGCGTCTCTTCTTTTGGGCAGTGTCCGTTTTCTTTGGTGCCAGCTCGTCGAGCTGGGGCAACTGGTCAGACGGAGCTTTGCTGGGCGGTTGCTGCACTTGGAGATCTGCGGGTTCCAGCTGCTGTTGCACGGGCATGCTGCCTCCGAATCCCATGGAACTATTCGAAGCTGACATTGGGGCCGGTTGGTGACGTGCCTCCATGCGGGATCCCGGTGCGGTATCAAATCTGGTGGCGGGGCTAGCGCTGTGTAGGGATTCGCGGTCGAAGTAGCCGTGGTCAGTCTCATGGCTGAAAAGGCGTCGGGTGCGCGATTCGTTCATATTTTGACTGAACGTATCTCGGAGATACTTCAGTTTTGTCGCGATATTGGCTCTGGCCTCTCGGATGTCGGCCTGACTGAGCTCTCCAGCAATGAAAGGACGACCGAAGGCCGTACCAAACGTGGCAGCCTCTTGGACTGCACCCATAAGCACCTTTGTGCAGATCGTTAGAGCGACGCCCGTGTCAGAACGGTACGTCTCGTTGGACGATGCGGTGATGACGTCGAGCGCCTTCGCTCGAATGGTGCCATCGTCTTCAAGACGTTTGGCATCGTCACAACCTCCCTCTAGAGGCTGGCCAAAAATGCAGCCGGTGTCTGCAACTTCACTGACCACAATGTCGACTAACGAGCTGATAACAAGCTCAGTGGTTTGTTGGGACCCCGACACAAGTAGCGGCGAATTGTTCGTCTTGCGAGTCGACTGAGAGGGGTAAACCTCATGCTGCTGGGTGGGTGAGATGGGAGCAGGGCTCCCATCACTCCGCTGACTTGCAGGAAGACTCATGGCCCTCAGCGGAGAGGGATTTGCAGGTACGGTCCCAGCGGCCTTCTTGGTGTACTTCCGCTTAGGCTTATCCGATGCTGGCTTTTCGACTGTCGCTTTGCGCTTTCTTGTGCTTGGTTTAGGAGTCGATGTTTCGTTGTTGTTGTCCGATGAAGTAGTGGGTGTTAAAGAAAGATTGGCTTCTGGGTGTTGAACAGAGTTAGTAGAAGTAGTGAAATCCAGATTGGCTGGGAGGAATTAAGTACCTTGATGGGTCACGGCCTGAGGCTCGGCGAACACAAAATTTTGCTGGATTGGCGGTTGGCCTTGGGGCACTTCGTCGCGAATGAAACTCGCCAGGTCTTGCTGCAAATTCTCGACCTACGAGGACTGCTGATCAAGGACCGGTGGAGTATGCGCCTCGGGGAGCGTAGGAACAGTATTCGCTGCTGGGCCAGGAACGCCTTCTTCGCCTTGTAAATCATCTTGGAGGCTGTGGGTAGCCTCATTGAAAGCCAGACCACCGAAAGGGTCATCAAAGGAAGCCTCGGATGTGCCTCCGAAAAGACTTTCGAAATAGTCCATATCGAAGCTAGGCCCTGATTCCACAAAGATGAGGTCAGTCGGGATGTTCCAGGTGTTCCATGAACGTGCGCGTGGGAGGCTATAATGAACGTGAATCAAGCAGGCAGTAGGCCTCCTTGATGGCGAATCACTCATATGGAATCTAACATGGGAAGGCTAATTTTGCGAACGTACCTTGACCTTCCAGTGTCTTCAATACTGGAGTTAAATTTGCCCAGCCAAGTGTTGACCGGGGAGATGATGGATCGAAATGGGCACCTGTGATGTGCCCGGTGGAAGCAAAGCTGGAAATGGGATCGATGACGCCGGGACCGCGAAACGAACAACGCGCCCGGGGACCGCGAGAGGAAGAACGCGCCTGGGGACAGATGAAAGATTGCCGCAGGGGAACCAGCGACGGAGGAAACCCAAGGTGGTTGGGTAACAAACTGGAAAACAGAAACCTTCCACGCGAGATGAAAAGTAGGGAGGTGTGAGAAACCTCTACTTGTCCACGGTCTCCGAAGTGAACCGCAATTCCAAGTTTGAGGAAGGGCGCTGTTGAAGGTTGAAGAGAAGAAGGAAAGAGGAAAAGAAGAACGGAGGGGCACCGAGAATAAATACACCACGTTGTGGGTCCCTCGAAGCTTTGCTAAACAGATTTTAAAGGGCTTGTCGTATACCTACCGATACTTTCAAGAGGCCGGCCGAGACTCTTGCCGGACATTTAGGAAGCCTTGCTGAGCCAAGGGTACCTACGCCAAGCCAAGCATATCCCGCGAGGTGCCCAAGGTGGCCCCGGACGACGTCAGATATCTTGTTTACTTTGGCATCATTTGATAGGGGTGCATCCCCCTGGATAGCCTTTTACCTAACTGCCTTCCTATCTACTTCTGATATCTTTTCCTGGTGTTGGATATATGGTTTCAAGGGGCTTCTCTATCATGTAGATATTTGTTTGGTTGTGTGAAGGTGTTGAAAGTGAAGATATAAGATGCCTCGTGATGGCTTATACGTGACGACCTTGGACGCGTGTTCGGATGAAATACACTACCCCTGATTACGAGCTCCAAGGCGGCGTTGCCCTGAAGCCGACCCTCCACGCACGCACACTTGGCTCTCTCGGTTGGGAAGTGGTCTGCGTTGACCTCCAACTTGTTCTCGATCTGGTGATACCACACCTCGAAGGTCACAGTATCCTTGGTCTTGTCGTTGTAGAAGATAGGACCGTCAGCCATCTTCGCCGACTTGGTGGCGAGGCTCATGGTGGAAGGGGTCGACGTCGCGGGACTACCACTGATTTCGGGCAAAGAAGGTTTAAACCTCGGTGAATGGATTGAAAGCCTCTTCTTCATAGCCGTTTTACCATTCTTCGAATGCTGTGATGTTTGTATTTCAAGATGTGCTCGAAAATCTATCATAGGGAGGAATGCGTCCGGGTCAAAAAGGGAGTGCACCCCGATTTCATCCCTTGAATTTTCATCCGAAAAAACTTTGTTTTCTGACGTCAACCCCTGCGTCGAGACGTGGGATAGGTACCTGGATATCGGCATGAGTTTCTCAGCCGTCTATTCTATTTCTCTCCAACATATCATGGATCATTTATTTTTCTTGATGGTCATTCGTGAACATCCAGTTTCGTCAACAAGTGTCAGACTTTCCATAGTGACAAGCCCAAGCGGGATGGTTCCTCGCCCATGTTTTGGTTGTTTTCTTGGTTGCGGAGGCTGTTATGCTGCTCGCGAGCCTTTTCTCTGGACTCACACCTGTCCGGGCTAGCTGCGAAGGGTGAGCCGGGCTTCCTATCACTCTCCTACCACGCTGAGAGACTCGTTTTTTTCGCAGCGGAGAAGGATGGGCCGGCGAAATCGCCGCGTTCTCTCTTCGTGTACTTTCTTTTCGCTTTCGGCGGATGTCGTTTCCTTCCGTTCGCCAAAACAGCAACGACCTCGAGCGCCTTTGCTCGAATCGTGCCATCGCCTTCAAGATGCTTGGCATCGTCACAACCTCCCTCGAGAGGTTGGCCAACGTTGCTGACTGCCGCTAAACACTGCTCTCAATGACCAGTGAGTAGTTGGTTTTTCCTGAGGTAGGTAGCATCACGATACTGCGAGGGTCCCTCTTTGGGCTATCTGGGGTGGGAAGAGAAAGACTTTCCTCAAAATTCTCATCAATCTCGAGCACATAGTCGGTGGGACGAGAAATTCCGCGTGCCAAGGCGCAGCCTAGAAGCCCGTGACCTTGTTCTCCCGCGACTGTATCCAGTTGCGCCATCGGGCGGTTCTGGTGTTGATCATGCACCGTGATTCGTATCAAATAGGTAAGGTACCCGTTGAAAAAAGGTACATGGCCACGGCCCTGCTGTTGCTGTTGAGCTTGGAGTTGCTCCGGTTCTCTTGTGCTGTGTCGAACCCCCCGTTGACTTGGGACTCAGCTCTTTGAAGCTGCAGAGTCTCCAGCGGGCTCTTCGATCAACATATTCTAGCCCGACAGTGTGTGGACTCCATGAACCCCGAGAGTTCACGGCTGAGCGCCCCCATCCAGGGGGCCTGCTCGCCCTGTGATATCTCGGGATTATGGCTAGCGACAGTCGACTGGAAGTGGGCGGCACGGAGGCCATATTCCTGAGGGGAGACGGACTTGCGCGCCAGCAGTCAGCGGATAGTTAAATACTGTCCCAGATGCCGTCGCCTCGCGCAAGGCTCCCATAAGCATACGGGTACAGAATGACAAGCCCATACTCATGTCGACGGAAAGGTCTCGTTCGTGGAGCAAATAGATTTATGCATAAAAGACGAGGAGATATGGACTGAGAAGAGCTCCGTGTCTTGAGAGGATGTAATTGTATATAGGGGTTTGGGGGTGGAGAAGGAAGGAAGAGGAGAAAGAAGAATAGGGGCTGCCGGAAGGGATGGCCGTGATGCGACCATGCATACTGGCCCGGCCACCGAGATGGTAGATTCGATGATCTTAAACTTCCCAAGGAGTGGCTCGATCATCTCGTTGGCGCCTCGAACGATCGCCTCGGTAGAAGCACAACGGCGGTTTGGCCTCGGCACTAGCAGGCTTTGCTCAAAGGTGACCAAGCCGCCGTTGCCTTGAAGTCGTACAGGAGAGAGCTCGTGGCATCTTGAAAGAGAGAGAAGGTACATATGTGATCACGAAGTCCCAGATGACCTTCGGATTCTGTTCTTCCATGTTCCAACCGTTGTTGACCAATAGCGTCCTTGCGTGCATCAATGCTCTCTTGGCTGCTTAGAGCACCAGCAATCAGAGGACGGCCAAAGTCCTTCCCAATGGTGGAAGCCTTATGGACTGCTTCCACTATGACCTTGGTGCAGATTGTCAAGGCCGTACTGGTAAGCCAAATCAAGACAAATCAAGCTCAGGGGAGGCCAGACGGCGCGAATATACCCACCGCCGAGGATGTCTTGTCTCGGCAGTGCAGGGAAAGAAATACAGGCACCACTTCCGTCTGTCGGTCTGATTTGCCGAGACCTACGCTTGCTGTACCTCGACTCCGTCCACGGCAGGTATTTTCCGGCCGCTTTCCTGTGCAATATCCAGGTAAGCAGGAAAGAGGAAAGAGGAAAAGCTAACCAGAGGAGCTCAGCAATCGCACCAAGCTGTACGAGGTGGGCGGCCATGACTGCTCTCGAGGGAAATGCGAGGAAAGAAGGGAAGGACGGATAGGTAGTGAGAGATCCCATTCCTTAGTCTCCGGTCGTCATCTCTGGAGGCGGTCTATCAGGCCAAGCGAACACCTGGCTGGGTGCGATGGGTGTAAATGCTTCCCATTGTCAAGCGGGGTATGCTTCTCGAGTTGCTGGTCCGAAAGCGTGGAAACGCAGCCGTTCACCTTCGGCATAAAATCTGAAGGGTAATATCTACGGAGTTTCCTCCAGGCCCGGCGGCGCAGATCCTCTCTTTCAGATTGTTCCCGAGATTGTGTCAGCCAGGACAAGACGAGGAGGAGCCAAGCTCGCAATAGATCATGTAAAGGGTATATATACCGGCGTAGACTCTCTTTCGCACCAGGATCATTCCCGAAGGCGATCACTCTTCGTCCCTGATTTCTTCATCTTCGGGTGAACTGGACGCGACAGCGAAGGAATTTTTCTCTTTTCTCCAACAAGGGGGTCTGTCGAAGACGAAGCACCAGCACTGGAGGAAGGGCAAGTAGACGGAGAGCCAGCAGACGAAGACGGGTGCCATGTTGTGATGTTCTGCTGCGCCTCTCTGAGTGCCAAGCATCGCGATGTAAACAATGGGAGGGTCTGGTATGTTTGCGCAAGGGGGAAAGTAAAAAAGGGACCTGGACAGCAAGATCTATGTCGAATCTCGATGCCCCAGCGACGATGTAGATTCCAATTTGGGTCAAAGACTGGCCTGCAAGATGATGCCATCATGCGCAAAAAATAAAAGCCCAGCTGTGAGACTGGAAAAGCTGGGCGGGCCGGGATTCGAACCCGGGTCTTCAATGAACGCTGGGTATGTATATATGGAAACAAACGCTAAGTACGCTCATGGAACACGCTGACCACTGCGCTACCCGCCCTTTGGGATTTTGTTAGATGGTATACTGTGCTTTGAGCTTATATGCCCCGTCGCTTCTGGCACTCCCATGTGGTTTGGGTTGCGAGTTCTGCAATGTACGGAGGAGAACCTCAAGACCTTGCTGGCGGTCCCATGGAATGAGCATGAACTTTAATAGAACGGCTCATAGAAGTAGAAAGAGGTTCAATGCCATCATCTGCGAGAGGATGACTTGCCGAAACCCCCATGCATTCGTCACCGTCACGATGAGTGTTGTTGACTCTCTCCCCCTGAATTGTCATCAACTGGACAGGTGCTGACAGATCGAACAGTCAATTATATGGAAGCAATCGACTGACTGATGCCCGGTAGGTATGACTGGCTAGCGGTCAGATAATGACTCCAGTGAACATTACAACCTTTTATTCTATCCTGAAGACATCTAGTCCGAGTCGCTGTTTTGACCCTTGGCCCACTTGCTAGTTTAAGGATGAACGCTTAATGGTACAGAGTTGGGAAAACATAGACCGCACCCTTCAAGACACCTCCTCCACCATTTTCCCGCTCCCCAGTTTGCCCTTAAAGACACGCCCGACAGGCCCGATGAGCATGTCGTCGGGCACGCCCACCCGACTGCCCTCCTTGTTATTGACCCACCGGACGAACAGCGGATCTGCCCTCTGCATCTGTTCCGAGTCTGGTGTCTCATCGCCGGCCAGGGCGCTGCGGCGATTCGTCTTAGGCGCTTGCTTCTTGAGAAGCTTGTTGATGGTTTCCATCTAGGTCCTGTTAGATATATGAACACGAAGACAAATTCTGGCAACATACTTTGACCTCCTCGTTCCGCTTCTCGCTGAGATTCCTTCGTCGACGGGCCATTTCCGCCCGCCTCATCGACAGCTCTTCGGCAGTAAAGACCTTCTTGGCTTGGACCTCTGTAAAGGAGTTAGCACTGAGCTACCAGGTCAACGAGTTGCTTACCGTCGGACAGCTTGAGATACTCATGGGATGCGTCGCCAAGCTTGGCCCGTTGCCGAGCCGTGAGCTTCGTCAGATCCGGGGTGCCTGCGCGACTTCCGTCGTCGCTATCAAGCTCCTCGTCCTCTCCTTCAGCGTCCTCGTCCACGACTTCAATCTCTTCACCTTCGGCGTCGATGTCGACTTCTTCGTCCTCGCCCTCAGCATCTTCGTCACCACCCAGGAGTTCTGTTGCCTCAGGCTCGCTCTCCAACTCGCTCAGCTCATCGTCGTCATCGTCGTCCTCGTCATCTTTCGGAGCAGCCGCGGCCTTACCACTTGGCTTATGGATCGCTACCCCTTTCTTAGCAGGGGTGGTCTTGGGCGGTCTGGAGATAGTGATAGCTGGGGGTGGAGGAGGGGCAATATCCATATCAATGTCGCCATCGGCATCTTCTTCCTCCCCCTCAGCATCAAGGTCCATCTCGTCGTCGACCTCGCCTTCGGCGTCTTCGTCATCGTCCATCTCTTCGTCGTCGTCGTCATCCTCGTCGCCTTCTAGATCAACCAGACCGGCTCGATTCCCGACTTCAATCTCATCTTCCCCTTCCTCTTCTTCATCCTCTTCGTCCTCCTCGTCGCTGTCGCTCTCAACCACGTAGCTCTTCTTTGGGCCCCGAGACCGTTTCCCGGCGGCCGCAGCGGCAGTGCTGGAGCGGGCGTAGGACCCGCGAGCAGTAGTACCGCTGGAGGAACGCTTGTTGCCGCCGGTGACTTGGCGCAGCTTATTCGACGGCACCTTAACCGTCAGATGAATATGCTGTCCGGAGTCAGCGGGGCTACTTGCCGTGGAGGACGGAGGGTCCCGGCTGACGGAGGCCAGCCCCCCGGAGCGACGGGCCCGGGACGACATGGCGCGCTCGTTGTCTCTGTCGGCCATGTCAGTGATCGCCTCAGTAGCGCGCTGGGCGGCCGAGCGACGCGGCCGCGAAGACATGATGACGGTGCTTTGTGACTGGGTGGCCGCGATGGATTTTGCTGGGGCGGGGTGGTCAAGGAGAGACACGGAATGCCGTGCAGAGATGGCGTCTCTCAGGTTATCGGCTCTCGCGGCGCCTGTGCAAGGTGGGGGATGTGCTCGGTTCGACAATTTGGGGTTCACGTCGTCCAAATGCGTTGGAGGAAGGCCGGAGGCAAATTGCCAGATGGAGAGAGATGAAGCCCAGCAACGAACGGGCAAACAAACGGGGCAGCAGCCACTGGGCCACGGCTTCGCTTTTTTTCGATCCCACGCGATCCTCATGTACGATGATGGGTCGATCTACCAGCAACCACTCCAGCGCCGCCCAAAGCAGGAGCTCATCTGATGTGTCTGTCGCCTTGCTTGCGTCGAGCAAGCCGGCTGGCGTCAACTTTGACGGCGAGCCAAAGACGTTGGCCTCCAACCACACATCGCTTGGCTTTTTTTTCCGACCAACAATTATGGCCGGCCCTCGTCGCACAAAGACAGCCCCCGTTTGAGTCAGGTCCTCGATGCCGACCTGCATCCCTCTCAGACCCGCCTCGTGCTTTTCGCTGCATCCCCTGCCGTCGACGCGCACTCCATCTCACTAGCAAACGCGACTTTCTCGCACCGTGGACTGAGAAAAGCGACTTACCCTCGGATTGCGGGACTGACGCGGATGACGGGTCGGTGCAGCCAAAGACGGCCGCCGTGCCACTTGTTCGTCTGGCTGCCAGGTGGCTGATCGACTAGCTATCTGACCTTATTTCGGCTCGGATCGTCCGAGGGGTCCAGCTGAGCCCGTGAGAGTTGCTGGTTGGTGGTTGCCGTCCGACCTGTCGCCAGATGGGTCGAGAAGTCGCGAATTGGCTTGGAAGGTGTGGATGAGGCGAGCTGAAACCTCAGCAAAATTTCGAGCTGCTGATGCGAAGGATCTCCCTCCCACCGTGACACACTCGCCAATGCTAGCCAAGAAGCTCAATGATAGACCCTTGATCTCGTCCAGGTGAAGGCCGTAAGCAGAAAGGCTCATCAGCCTGGTCGGTAAGGCTGGTTCGCATCGCATCACCAGACTCCAGTTCCTGCCGTTGAGCTGGCCCCACCCCAGCTCTGCGGAGGTGGGTCCGCCACAGCGCACGGGGCGGTACAGGGGTGTTCAGTGGTGTCCAGCCACAGCCGGCCGCGAGCCTCGGCTCAACACCCGCCCCAGTACATCACCAAGTCGCGCCTTCGTCATTGCGTTTGCATTTCTCCTGTCAACCACAATTTCCGTGACATCACACCAGGCTCGAATATCTTAGCAAGCATGGCTGACGGCGACGGCGACGAGAAGCCCCAGACGGACCCGGCGACGTTGCAAACGCCACAAGCACAACCCGATACAGAGACCCGAGGGGACCAGGTCCAGCCAGCAACCCGGGAACAGGCGCGCCGCTTTCTCCAGGAGCCAGATGTACAGAAACAAACTACAGAACGCAAGGCGGATTTTCTACGGAGTAAGGGAATCACCGAGAGCGAAATAAGGGAGCTCCTGGAAGAGGCAGCGTCAGAACCAAGAACAGAAGCATCATCTCAAAGTGTAAGCGACCCCGGCCGGCCATTGCCGTAAAGCAGACAACCTGACGCGTCCCGGCAGATTGAAAGCAAAGACGAAGGAGCAAATCCAAAACAGACACGGGATATGAAGACGATACATCCGGCAGAGAAGAAAGAAGACCGACCACCCATCATTACCTACCCCGAGTTCCTTACCAAACCGGTCCGACCACCGCCATTGATCACGGTCAATGGCTTCCTCAATACCCTTTATGCCTTCGGCGGCTTCTCGACCCTCCTCTACGGCACAAGCAAGTACGTCGTGGAGCCGATGGTACAATCACTCACCGAGGCCCGAATATCTCTGCACGAGACCGCCAAAGAGGATCTGAGAAAGCTGGTGGAAAAACTCGAAACAGTGGTATCAGAGATCCCACCGACCGCCAAGAAAGCTGAACTTGCTGTTGGGGGGGAGAGCTACCGGGACGAGGACGAGAAGAGTAGCTATGATGACCCCACCGAGCTTTTCCACCGGGATATCGGCGTGCAAACGTCGCTTCCGTCCAGCCCAGTCCCGAGAGCCGCCGAGCTGGCGCCCCCGGAATCAGCTAGCGCGCAACAAGCACGACGGCTGACAGAACTGGTTGCCTCGGTCAAGGCTATAAGCGATGGTCTGGTATCTCAGACAGAAGATTTTGGCGATACCACGTCAGTGCTGGCTGCCCTCCGAGACGACGTGACTCAGTTAAGCGCAGCGCATCACCAGTCTTATGCAAGCGGATTCGCCACATATGGAGGCAACCGGGACGAGCCTGACGACGAGACCAAGAAGGCCAAGGAAAACATCAGAAGGGTGAAGGGTGTTTTGCTGAGCTCCCGCAACTTCCCCGCATCCTCAAGATAGCGGCTTGACCGCGGACATCGTCGACGCCGTGGAGGTCATGGACGTGGTGGACGTGCTGGACGTGATGGACGTGGTAGACGTGGTAGATGGCGTTTGGCAAGGGGACTGGAATGGTTTGAACCCGAACCTGACCCCGAACCTACTGCAAAACAACCTACTGCAAAACAGCCTGCTGCAAAACAACCTACTGCAAAACTCTGAGGGCCAAAAGACACCACTTCCAGGGTATTGGTTTGAGTGCCGTAAACGGACGTGTGGGAGAGAGGCACAGCATCCACATTATCATTGGATCACCAGCCTACGATACTGCGTCGCTGGCGCGGGGTATCAAGTCTCTTAACCATAAACATCATTAGCGTTGGGGTATAGCTATCGCTGCCTTGCACATGCTCTGCTGGTGACTCTGATTTCCAGATGACAGCTGGCTGGGCCCTGTATTTTGCAGGAGATGGTGTACAGCTTGCAGGTAGCGTGATACCAGCGGAGACCTCCGAGGTCTGTCTTCAGATGCGGGGCTTTCTCGGGCTGACACTTGTCTTCAGATAGATTAAGTAGCCGTTTGCGCCAATACCAGAACAATGGCCATAAGCCATAGGTACAACTTCTTGCATTCATCAGAGCATTTTACCCAAGGCGCTTTGGTGAGATCGTGTGCGATGCTATCACGAACCTCGAAGTCAAAGGTGGGTCTAATGCGGGGCACACCGCACATTGAAAGAGGTTGGCGATCAAAAGGTGGGGTATCAGATGCGCGCCCAGGTGCCTAGACATTGTCCCTTTTCGTGGAGGTGCGCGAGAGCTACCTGTAAAGAAACCAAGATGTGTTACAACGCGACACGCAACTCGAGGGTGCCGTGCCAGCTTGCGGAGTGGCGCTGCCGTGGAGTGCGGCACACCATGGAACAAAAGACACAAAGGACGAAGCGGGAGGCCAGGTCGGATCGTATGGTTGCGATGCGGGATAAAGCGGCTGATCGGGAATCAGTGAATCGGCCTCGTCTTGGACAATGGCAATTGACGGCTGGCGGATTCCGGCACTGGCTGATGAGGTTCTTGGAGGTCTGGTCTAGATGCCTCTCGATGGCAGGCTGGCAGACGGGGTCACACGACGTTGTAGGCGGCAGGAAGTGGAACAGCCAACCCTGGGAGATGCTTTTCTCAGCTTCCCCACTTGGCTGCACCCCAACCGCCCCATCTGTACCTTTTTCCAACCGTTGACTCGCCATCTGACGCTTCGCTTTTTGACGCACTGTGGGCTTGAGATGTGCCGCTCTGCTTGCAATTTTGACCTGGTGGATATATCTCGGCGCCAGATCGGAAGACGTTTGCAATCGGAACCAAGAGCTCATCCTGACGGAAAAAGGCGGGTGAGGTGGCAACGGATACTGCCGTCCTGAACTCCCCCAGACAACTCAAGCCCGAAAATCAAGATAGCGCAAAGATGCACACCGACAGCCGAGTGATCTCACAAGCACCAGACCCGATCAATGGCACATTGCCGATCCCTACTCGTACCCTGACGGCCCAGCAAGATGACCAGGCCGGCGTGGCACTCCAGCCTGTGCCTCTGGCTGGACAGGGCCTAGACAACGTTGGTACGTCCTGCTAAGCTTATTCCCCGCCTGCCTTTTCTTGTCCTTCCCCTTCTTGTTGAGGGCATGTTAGCTTCGCATTCCGCATTCGCATCCCGGTGGCGGGAGAGCATCGTCCTAAAAATACGTCCCTGTCCATTGGAACGCTGTTGTTTTTGCTTGTCGATGCCCTGGAAGACCAACTCCGCGGGCCAGTCAGCGGAACAAGACGCCTGTCACACCTGCTGAGCTGCAGTCAATGCGCAGATCGCTAACGCGCTCCCCCCTCCCAGAAGACCAGCAGGAAGACATCATACCACTTCTGGCCCAGCCCGCCCCGCACAGCGTCCAGCACCACCAGGTCCCTTCATATATAAAGGGCGTCCAGCCAGAGGCGCGCGAGGAGGCTGGTGGCGATCACCAGTTGCCCTCACCTCCCGCCAAACCCACGTCGCCCAAGATGATTTTCTCGGAGCTGTATAAGTCGCCCAAATCGCCCTTCAGCAAGCTACGGAGCTCACACCCCCAGCCCGTAGCTCTCCCGCCGGACCTGGATGCCGATCTCATCAGCAAGGACAAAACCAGGCAAAAGGAAGCCGTCAAAAAGTATCTAGCCGAAAAGATCCGTAACGACTGGGACTTCACCTGGCCGCCGACTCAATCAGCCGAACCTTTTGTCGCTGCGAGCTCATCTGACCGCCCCGATGTCGCCACCGCCAGTGGCGAACCATCAGCAGTGATACAGCCTCTCAGCGAGGCCATCCGAACTCTGCCAATTGAGGATGAGGCGCCGAGAGATGCAGGCGAGGAGGCGGACTCGGAATCGGACGCAGAATCGGTCTACAGCACCGTCTCTGAAGATCCGGAGCACTTCCGTCCGAGAGCGGAGTGGACGTCGGATCTCTCCGACGACGATGAGCCCCGGAGTGGGGCGTCTCCGTTCCGCTTTGACAGCCCCGATGCGGTCGGCACCGCCATCACCACGTCCAACTTGGAGAAACAAGCTCGTCGGCGGAGAGCGGTGCGGGATGAGATTAAGTGGAATCCAGGGTTAGCGTGCTTTGAAGCTCGCCGAGATGCCTGGACCGGTGCCAGAATGGTGCGGGTCAAGCCCAAGCCGCCAGCACCAGCTTCACCGTCTTCCTCTCGCCGATTGTTCTGGAGACATCACCGAAGCGAATCAGCAACTTCATCCCACGGCGGGTTAGTTGTGGGATCACCGCCCGCTGTCTCCTCACCATTATCACCGACCACGACTCGAACATCCCAGCAAACCGATGGCTCGACGGGCTCTCCGCCCCAGTCCGATCAAGATTCAAGTCACTCAATACCTAAAGCACAAGACACCCCTCACGAGCTATATGCCATTGAGACGCTTCTCCCCGTGGCGCCTCCATTACTCCCGCCGCAGAACCCGATGCGTGCCTCGGTGACGCCATCCATCTACCCTTCTCTGTACGACAAGATCATCGTACACAACCTACAACCGACGTGTCCTGTGAATCTCAGTGACATGATCCGCGCCTGCGTGGTCGGCTGGAAACGAGACGGGGAGTGGCCGCCACGACCCACCATGGCAGCGCCAGTGCTCACAGCCACCGATCTGGCTGCGATACGGCAGCGAAAGGCCGAAGCAGCCCGACAGCAACATGCCCGGAAGGCCAGCACGGTGACGAATGGGTCGTCGCGACGACTGAGCTTTGGTTTCCTGGGGGGCCATAAGGAAGATAAGGAGGGAAAGGACAAGGAAACGAAGGAAGCCAAGGATAACGGCTCGGACGAGGGCACGGGCAAAGCCTTCCGGCGGAGTCTGCAGAAGGTTTTCTCGCTTGGCCATGGGCATAGCCATTCGGTAAATGGGCCGTCGACGCCAACATCGCCTGCTGTAGCTGTAGGGGACGTCCACAAGGAAGTGACAGCGGCTACGTGAGGATCTGTGTGTGTGTGTTCATCTAGCGTCTGATTCTCGACATGGAGCATGGATTGGGGAGCGCGTGCGGAATGGTTGCATGATGCCTGGAACAACGGGCGTGAAGGATGTGGACGATACCCTTGGGCGAATGAGGATACCCCTCCGTTTTGTGATGGTGTCTCGGTGTCTCTGGTCGGGGTTTCATCTTCGGTGTTATGTTAATTTTCCCATTTCAAAGTCCTTCCTCTGATGTCTTCTTTCCAGACGGATGGTGGAGCGAAAACCTTGCAAGCTACGGACACGGCTCGCTGGCACTGGCACTGGCACTGGTGGTGTTTATCAAAGGACACGGACATGGACATGTTTGATACCCCCGAGATCGAATTTAACTTGGAACTTTTGTTTCCCCCGTCTTGAAAGCTCTGCCTGCGGTGACCCTGCGTGGGTGTGGGTGTGGGCTGGTTGATCCTGATGACCCTGACCTGGTAAAGATGATGAAGCATACCAAGATGACGAGACTCCTATTCTAGTGAGCAGTCAGTAATCCGTAGAAAGTATTGTTCAACACAGAGACGTATCAAATCAAGTTGCAATCCCTACCTATCTAACCATCTTGCCCTCGACTCGCGATTTCAGGTGTGCTCTACGAGAGTTACAACCTTTACCAAGCAACGAGCTAGGCATGCCTCTCGTTCCGCGCGCACCGATCATTCTCGCCTCGGGGGCTCGTCTGTAGGTTGATAGAGAACGCCGCCACAGGACGGTCAGTACGCCTGTTCAAGACTGGACCTGACTACGGATGAACACTGACGCACTCAATCCGTATGAAGAGATGAACCCAACATGCCCTTCACCTACATCAATTTTCTGCAGGTTCAAAAAAAGACAACCGCTTCTTCGTCCTGCATAATCCAACGCTCCCTCTGCAGAGTTAACTACTCAAGCTGGATGGTATCCCCTTCCCATACTCCACAACATCTCCCAATCCATCCCCGGTGATGTATCAACCTCCCAATCTAGTGTCTAGCACACACAGAGGCCCCCTCCACACCATGACATGGTGTCCGGCAATGACCTCTTCAAAAATATTTCCAAGATACAAAAAGTCCCGACAGACCAATTTACATCCCACTCACCCTCATCGCGCCATACCCAACCGTCACAACGACCGCCAGCGTGAGCAAACTGCTCGGCACACCGCGGCTGATGAAATGTTTGACCTGCAGATACCGCTGGCCAGTTGGATCTTCCTTCATGATGGCGGCTAGTCAAGTCAGCTTACACATCCATCGTGTGAACCCTTCAACAACAGCGAAAACTTACTCATATTGGGGAATCCGCTCGTAGGCAACGCCATGGCCGCGCTGCACATCAACACGCCCGCCATGACAAGCAGGTTCGGGTGCGGCTCGTCCAGTCGCTTTCCGACATCGTTGACGAGCGGAAGAATAATCAGGGCCGCCACGGTATGGCTGATGAACGTCGCAATGACCAAAATCAGACACGAGAACACGATCAAGATGCCGTAGAGACTAAAGTCTTGGACCTGGGCCGTGATGGCCTCCGTGACGGTATGCAGCAAACCGGACGAGTTGACGGCCTTGCCCAGCGACAGACCGCCAGCAGCAAGAATGATGATGGTCCAGGGAAAATTGTTAAAATCTTCCTTGGTAAGAATGCCGACGCCGAAGAAAATAACAATGGGAATGATGGCGATGACACCCATATCTCCAAAAACGCTCTCGAGCTGGTGGGAGGCACACCACAGACCAATAGTGGAGATCGTCACAATCGAAACGAACCATTGCAGACCCGAAAAGGGGTCCCTAACCGGCCGGATGGGCACAATGGTGGTTCCTCGGCCCGGCTGGAAGGTGACGAGGAGCAGCAACCAGATCAACACAAGAGAGATGACGCCGACGGGAATGACAACAAAGAACCATTGGCCCCATGTCGGGGCTGGCTCCATGATGCCGATGGCCACGACATTCTGCGGAGAGGCGATGGGCGAGAGCATGCCGCCAATGTTGGAAGCGAGGGCAATGCCGATGATGACAGCCTTGGACATATCCGATCCGTTCGGTAGATTACGCAGCATTGGCTAGACAAATCAGCTATGCCCCTGACAATCAACAAGAGTCTGCTTACCTCGATGATACCAAAACATAGAACCGGCGCCGCCACATTGCTGATCAACATGCTTGCGACGGCTGCCACGGCCATGTTGGCAATGAGCACCGTTCTCGGCTGCGTTCCGGCTTTGCTGAGAACAAAAGTTGCGATCCGCTTGTCGATGCTGCACTTTGAAAGCGCTGCGGCCAGAGTAAAACCACCAAGCAGCAACATAATAACAGGAGTCCACATGGCTGAAAAGACAGCGGCAGTGGCCTCCTTGGAACCCAACCTCGCGTGAGGCTTGTCCTTCTCGCGGAAGACGTTGAGGATGACGCAGAGGAAGGGGATGGTCAGCGACGTCACAAATAGCGGGATGGCTTCCGTCGCCCACAACAGACTGACGAAAACAAGCATGGCGAGGCAGTTTTGCTGTTCCGGCTTCTCCAAAAGCGGCACGAAGAGGAGCGCGAAGAAGAGGGCGGTAATCAGGATGAGGTTGAAAACGGCAGTACTAAAAAGCCATGGAGGGCAGGCGACACGGCCGATCGGAGTCTTGATGACTTTCAAGGGTAATGCAAGCTCGTCGTCGCCTTGGAGCCGCGTCTTCTTCAGGTCGGTATCGAGACCAAGCAGGCCGTGGCCGAGACTGGCAGCTTCGGCTCGTCGCTCGAGACCAATGAGATCTCTCCAGACGGTGTTCCGCTCCCACACGACGTGCTCTCGAAGATGGGACCGGAGATCCCTCTTCGCGAGCTCCTCATCGCCATTCGTGATGATGGACGCATATGCTTTGACCATTTTGTCCGTGTTCTCCTGCAACGTCTTGGCAGCCTCGGGACTGAAAGGATAGGCCGTGTTGACCGTGGAATCCATGTACTTTGGCCTTAGTCGACGGTCAATGATCTTATCGAATTTTTTGAGAACCTTGCTGAAGCCGGTCTTGTTCAGCTGAACATAGGACTTGAGTTCGCAAAGCTGGACGTAAAGCGTGATTATCCTCTTCTTGAGCATGATGCCATCCGAGAAGGCGGCCGCTTGCTCGGCATAATCATCGTACGTGACGCTATATCTCCGCATCGATCTCGTGAGATCCGTCGAGGCCGTCATGGCCGTCAGGTCGGTCGAGGCGAGCATATTGCTGGGGACCGACCTACGCCGCCCAAAGCTCAGGCTCCTCCTCCTCTTCTTGGTGAGGCCTGCTGTCTCGTCCTGTTCGTCTTCGCTGTCCTCCACCCCGTCTTCCGTCGACTGCCGGCTGCGCACGCTCTGGCTCCGGGACCCCACCTGCCGGGCTCGTTCGCCTCGGGTAGGTGGTCGCAGCTCGCCGGTGTCCTCCGTTTCCAGCTCAAAGTCGCCAACATCTTGAAGAAGCAACTGAACCTCGTCGATCAGTTCCTTCTCCTTCAGAGCGTAGAAGGACGAGATCTTCTCTAGTTCGACATCGAGCGCGCGGGTGAAGATGGCCTCCGGGTCATCCTGGATGAGCGGCCGAGATTCGTTATCCGCGGTGGCCGGCACATGGATGGATTTCTCGAGCTGGTAGATGCTGGGTTCCGTGTTAGCGCACTGCGTCTGTAGAGACTTGGGACCGCACTTACAGCTTCTTGAGGTTGCTGTAGGCGATGTAATGGCTGCTCCAGTCCGGAACGGCGTTGAATTGAAGGCTGTGCGAGAACTTCATTTCGTCCTGCTCCTCGAGCCAGCGGCGCTTCTCGGTCCTCTTGAGGTCGTAGCGAGCGTCGCGATCGAGTCTTTGCTTCTCCTGGTCGGCGTTGGGGTATTCGACGAGTTCGAACTCTTGGGGCGCGGCGGCACTGGTTGATCTCCCTCCCCTGTCTTTAGCTTGAGCGATTGGCGGGCCTTGTCGGTGGACCGACGCTGCAGATGGGCGAGAGGAGGGATTGGGAGGCTCGACCGGATATGATATGGTTGCTGTTGTGCCTGCCCGGGCAGCTGATGGGTGGTAAGGCTGGAAGTTGGCCGGTGGTCATGGGGGGGCGCCGTCATGGGAATCCGCCTCGAGTTTCCATCGTGTACGGTGTTGGTGAGTCTCGGTCGTGCTGCAGCAGTGGTGGCCAATGGCCAGCCCACGTTCCAGATTGCCCCACCACTCTGACATCTCGGCGCTGACGCGACAAAAGCTACTGGGATTGCTAACTGCTTCGAAACTTGAATCTTCTTCTCTCTCCGCATTCCGAGTCAAAACCCATAGATCCTGCTTCAAACAATCCAAGTTGGACAAGACTGTCTGGGGTACCGCCCTGCGGAGGTTTTGTGCGTCGCCCCGCAGCCATCAGTCAGTGTACCTCGGATGGGTGTTAGACAAGGCGACTATCTTGTAGCTGCCTTACATCTGCATCCGCACTCAACCTGGTTCCTGGTGCCTTGACGGACCCGGCTTGCCGGTATTCCGAGAGCGAATCGATCAACTTTGCATGTGCCTTGATGGATTCACTCAGTATTGGTGAGCTGAAGTTGCGCACAGTTCGGAATACACGTGTAGACCATGTCCTGCATGATACCGGCAGGAATAGGCCCATGTTTCCGTCTTCAGTTTCTGCTCTTTAAGCAACAGTCGTCCCACACTGTGCACCTTGACGGCTCAGCTTGCTGGTGCTTGATGGTGCAGCTGCATTCAGCCCGTGAAGACCATCTTCTGAAACGGGCAGTATTATGACAACGTCATGGAGCCCTTTTCTTAGATGTATTCTCAATGAGCCTTGCTTTCTGGGTCTCGGGTAGAGGATCAAGACCAAGAAAGTCGAGTGCAATACATAACCCTAACCCTGTATCTGGAGGTGGCCTGTCCACGCGCTTCCGGTCACGCCTGACCAGGCCGATGCCGTCATGCAGGGTTGAGACAGGCATCCCAGCACAGCAAGCTCCATCCCTCCAACCCTCGAGACCACGAAGTCGACTCGATGCCAACAGCTGGAGGCCCATAAACCACAGACGTCCTGATGTATTCCGAGCGGCGATAAACAGCTCCATAGATCTGGAAGCTGGCTGTCGCCATGCTCTCCGCATTCACAGCTCGACCCATCATCGAGCTCAAGCAGCGGGACAAGTCCAAGATCGAGTCCATTCTCGCATACGGTAAGCCCCGGTGCTTTCTCCCTTATGGTAGCTCCGGTTTATTTACAGGATAGGCGATCGCGTCCTCGTCGGCCTCAACACTGGCGCCCTCCGCATCTACCGATTGAACGAACTCCCGCCAACGGCAAGGCCGGCCAACGGAAACCCGTCGCCGCCGTCGACGCAGACAACAGATTCAAGTGTCTCCGTCCAAACCTCCAGCGCACCGCCGCCCTCCCAGGATGGTCAGTCCGCAACCTCAGCGCCTGCTGGCGAGACGCAGGTTAAGCCGACGGACTTGTTGAGAGAGGTGGAGCGGTTCTCGACTCGCGGGATCGAACAGCTCGCTATCATCAAGGAAGCCAACACCCTCGTGTCGTTGTCGAACTATTCCGTGTCGCTTCACGACCTGCAAACGTTCGAACCCATCGAGGCCCCCCTCGCACGAACTAAGAATGCGTCGACGTTCGCTGTCACGAGCAACATCCTCAAAGACCCCATGACTGGGATCCCCGAGATTATATCGCGGCTGGCCGTGGCTGTGAAGCGTCGTCTACTGCTGTGGTCGTGGCACGAGAGCGAGTTATCCCCGGACGTGACGGAGATCGTGCTGGCAGAGGCAATTCGGACGATCACCTGGGCAAATGCTACCAAGGTCGTATGTGGCATGAACAGCGGATATGTCATTGTCGACGTTGAGACAGCTACTGTCGAGGATATCGTAGGGGCCGGGACCATAGGCGGGGTTGCCGGCACTCAGGGCAGGTTCGGGGCTGTCAGCGCGACGGGAATGAGCTACATGGGCCTCGGCGGCTACATGCCAAAGCCGCTATCAGCGAAGCTCGCCGAGGGCGAGCTGCTGTTGGCCAAGGACATCAACACGCTGTTTATCGATGATTCCGGCAAGGCACTGGAAAGGCGCCAGATTCCCTGGCAGGCCGCTCCGGATGGCATCGGCTACAGCTACCCGTACATCGTGGCGCTGCAGCCCTCGACGAAAGGCGGCCTCGAAGTGAGGAACCCCGATACGTTGAGCTTGCTCCAGCTAGTGAGTCTGCCAGGCGCCGCAGCACTTCACTTCCCTCCTCCCACGGTCAGCTTGGCGCACGCAGGCAAAGGCTTCCATGTCCTGAGCGATCGGGTTGTATGGAAGATGGATGCTACTGATTATGATTCACAAGTCGACGAGCTGGTCACGGGAGGAAGGCTTGACGAGGCCATCAGCATACTTGGCATGCTGGAGGATGCCTTGTTGAAGAACAAGAAAGAAACGATGCGCGAAGTGAAGATGCTCAAAGCCGAGTTGTTGTTCCGCCAAAAGAAATATAGGGATTCGATGGATCTATTCAACGAGGACGACGTCCACGCGCCTCCGGAAAGGGTCCTGAAACTCTTCCCCAAGATAATCAGTGGAGAGCTCTCTGCTGTGGAAGAAGTCCAGGAAGATGAATCCGAAAACGATGAGCAGAATGGGACTACAAACGGGGACACAGCCCCAAAGACAGAGGCACACGTCGAGGTCTCATCTCCATCGAGGGCCGGCGGGTTTACCAAGTATCTCATGGGGCACCGCAGGGTGAACCCGAACCCGGAGACGGCCTCAATCGCGTCCTCCAGACGGGCATCGGACGGAGAAGACAACGCGAGTGTCAAAGGGAAACCGGCCGATGAGCACGCCCAGGACGATAAGGACGTCATGGAAGCCGTTCTGGCCTTGAACAGCTATCTCGCCGGCGCGCGCTCGAGGCTTCAGCGGGTCATCGACCCAGCCACTGGTAAGCTGAAACCAAGAAAGACGCAAAGTGGATCGACCGAGGAGGCCTTCAAAAGTCTGCTCTCATCGAGAAACGAGAGCGATGATCAGCTGGAGAAGGAGCTCCAAAACACATTCAAAATCATCGACACTGCACTCTTCCGCGCCTTCATGTACTCGCGGCCGACATTGGCGAGCTCCCTGTTCCGAATCCCCAACTTCTGTGACCCCGAAGTTGTCAACGAGCGTCTGGTGGAACACAACCGGTTCAACGAGTTGGTAGACTTTTTCTATGGGAAAAAGCTACACAAACAAGCACTCGAGCTTTTGCGGAAGTTTGGGTCTCCGAATGAACCTGATCCTGCGGCGCCGAACCTCTTCGGCCCTCAAAGGACTGTGATGTATCTCAAGGGGCTCCCGGCCGATATGATCGACGTGATTCTTGAGTTTGTGGAGTGGACGCTGAAGAAAGATGCACAGCTCGGCATGGAAGTTTTCATCGATGACTCGGAGAATGCAGAAACGCTGCCGAGGGACAGAGTCGTCCGGTTTCTTGGCGGTCTGGACATACAACTTGAAATTCAATACTTGGAACACATCATCCTCGAGCTCAACGATATGACGCCTGATTTCCACAACCGGCTGGTCGAGCTTTTCATCACGCGGCTGAAAGACATGGAGGAAGGCGAGGAATACAACGACTTGATGGAACGGCTGCTGCGTTTTCTGAAGAAAGACTGGAATGGTAGTCGCCAATACAGTCTACTGACGGCCTTCGATCTGATACCTCGAAGCGGTGAGTTTTGCTGTGGTTTGAAACGCTGCCGTCACTGACTGTCTACGCTGCAGACCCCCGCTTCTATGAAGCACAAGCTGTCGTCCTGAGCAACATGGGTAATCATAAGCAGGCCTTGGTAATATATGTCTTCAAGATGCAAGACTATGCAAAGGCAGAGGAGTGAGTTGCCAAGGAGCTGCCACATATTCATTGCTGACCATGTCAACAGGTACTGCAACTTCATTCACAAAACCCAAGAGGTTGAAGGAGCATCGCCATCACAAACACGCCGTGGCGAAGCCGAAGATCAGGGGGATGCGAAGCCTTCTATTTATCATACCCTCCTCTCGCTCTACCTCACACCTCCACCACCGCACGCCGTCAACCTAGGCCCGGCTCTCGATCTTCTCTCGAAGCATGGATCCCGCCTGCCAGCAACTTCAACACTGTCGCTGGTCCCGGATACGTTGCCGGTGTCGGAGCTCGAGTCGTACTTCCGCGGCCGCATGCGCAGTGCCAACAGCGTTGTGAACGAGACGAGGGTGGTTGCAGGGCTCCGGCAGACCGGGCTTGTTGCCAGCCAGGCCCTGCTTTCCCTTGGCGACGGGATACCCGGGGGGCAAGGAGGGAAGAGCAGACGGGTCGTCATCAGCGAGGAGCGAGTGTGCGGAGTGTGTCACAAGCGGCTTGGCGGGAGCTTTGTCGCCGTCATGCCCGATAATGCCGTCGTCCATTACGGCTGTTTGAATAGGGCCCAGTCGGGCGCAGGGACGAATTATCTGGGGGCGCAGGCCGGGTCCTGGGGTCGAAGTGGAGGAATAGGGGCTTGATATGTATAAAACGCATCACATCCAGGGTTGGATATGGTATGCTGCGGTTGCCAGGGCGTGTTTCTCAACACGGAACAACCATCAACGGGGCAAGACCACGTTTCAGCGTAGATCATGTCCAGTCAGCTAGCGGGCATCACAACTGAGTCCTGGCGATGCCGTAGGTGGACAAGCAACATGATACCCTCATACGAACCGGTGATCCCGACGCTTTCCAACCGGCTAGTCGTCCTCCTGTACCTCCTCGCCGTAATTCTCTTCCTCCTTGGAGTCATTGATGCCGCTGGCTGATTGCTGGGCCTTGGCGTTGTCCTGCTCCATCCGTTCGGTAAGCTCCCTGTTCACCTGGTCCTGAACGCGCAGCGCAGCGTCCCGTAGTCTCTGGAGGTATGCCGTCCTCTGTTCGACCGATGAAGCCCCAGCGGAGGGAGCAGCGATGGGAATATTGACGGTGAAGGGCTCATTTCCGCCGCTGGACGTGTATGTGGCTGAGAGTGTGGGTGCTGAGGTCTTGGGGTCGCCGTTGGGTTCAGACATTTTGAAGTTTTTTGAGGCTTTCTGAGGGAGGGGTGGTGAAGGTGGGGTAGTTTGAGTTGAGTAGAAAAGGACTGGAAGGGCTCGGACCGCGATAGGGGCTGACTGTGCTTCCCGGTGTTCCGTTCCCGGTTCTTGGAGTATTAAAAGTGAATTAAGTTGGAATCTTGATGTGACCCGGTTTGGTGGTGACCTCGGTTGGGCTGCTGAGTCGAAGCTCGGTGTTTGGCTGTGGAATTTCCCGAGCGGGGAAGTGGGATCGCGATGCCGCAGTGCTTGGGCGCTGCAAGCGTCAGCCAAGGGCCTTCTCCGCGCAGAAGGGCTGCGCCAGGGGCTGTTAGTGGCGCTCCAGTGTATCAGATCAGCAGCCGCATTGCAGGGCCAGCAAAAACACAACTGCAAACCACAAGACAAACTGTCGACATTGTAGCCCAAACATCGCCCCATTCAAGCCTAGCTGGCCGAATCCGCCCCATCCATCATCCGACCGGTGTGAGTGCTGTGCCTCGGAAACGATCATCCTCGCCGACAAGAGGACGTCGAGTGGGCTCTGACCTGAGCGCAATGCCGAGTCGCAAGATGTGACCGATGCTCGAAACAAGCAAGGACGATGCAACAACCAAGACCCCCGCAGAGGGCTCCTGGGAGCTTCTCGCCCCTGCCCTCGGCCGGCGGAGACCTGTCGCGCCCGAGACCGCGCCGGCTGGAGTCGTCGTCGAGCGACGGCACGGCGCCCCTGAACCTGAGCATCCCCAAAGGGAGAGCCGTCTCGACCGCCCAGCAGAACTCGCCCGCGACGCCCATCTACGCCAGCTTCACGTCCCATAGCAACGGCAGCTCGACCAGTCTACACAATTTCTCCCGCCCGACCCTCTCGACGGCCGCCGTGTCGGCTGCCCGCTCCGTCGCCGGTACCCATTCGCCAAGCGATGCGTCGCGCAACGGCCCCTCGCCGCTCCCCCCGACCAGCGCCATCTCCCCGTCGTCCTCGACCTTTTCTCCGCGCGTAGGCCATTCTAGGAAGCACTCGCAGAACGCGGGCATGTTTGAGCCGACCCTCCCTTCCACGAGCACGTCGAACCTCTCCTCCCATGTCGGCATGGGCCAGTCGTCCCCCAACCTGGGGCCGGCCGCACAGCGCCGTGACATGTCGGCAAGCTACATTGCTGCGCAGGCGGCTGTCACGCAGCACCAGAACCAGCAGCAACAGCAGCAGCAACAACAGCAAAATATGCAACAGCAACTACATCATGCGCGGCAGCGGTCGCAAACCGTGCCCGCGCCGGGCTCCGAGCACGAAATACCAATTCCGAACAAGAGAACAAGTGGGGGTCCGCTGAGTCCGCCGCTGCTCAGCTTGACAGAGGCGAGCGCCCCGAGGGAGAGCGGATTTAGCCATCAGGGTTACCACAACGGCCTGGTTGGCAACCATACCGTCGCGGCGACCACAGCGGCGAACCTTGTCTTTCCCAGATCTGGCCGGGCGTCTCCGGCCCTGACCTCACAACCTGGACCTATGGGTCCCCCTTCATTGCCGCCGCCGGTGCCAGAAAAGCCAGCGAAGCCGGAGAAGTCCAAGGTGAAGCTGTTTTCCCGGCCCTCCAAGATCAGCGTCAAAGGAGACCCAAAGGATAAGCCGCTTCCCAGTCCTGGGAAGATCGGCCATGCCTTTGGAAACCTCCAACGAGCCAATTTCAGTACGACGAGTCTTGATTCCACAGCCCAGTCATTCTACAGTCTTCAGAACTCGTCGACAGCGACTATACGGCCGGTGGAGACGCCGACGGCCGAGAAGGAGGCCAAGGAAAAGGAGAAGAAGCATCATTTTTTGTCCCGCCAGAAGCAGAAACTTAAGGATGAATTCCATCTCCCGCTCTCCTCCGCCTCGAGCAATTCGAAGCCGATCGATCCGAGTGCGCCCAGCAGTCTTTACAACTTTAATCTTCCACCAAGTCCGGGCCCAAGCACTACCAGCTTCAAGACCGGTCTGGACCTACGGCATGGTGGCCGGGCTCTGCGAGACAAGAGGAAGGAGAAGGAAGACAAAGTTTTCGACGACGCAGCATCGACCATTACCGGCGGTGAATGGCCCGGTCCGAGTAGTGTCAACTCGGCATCGGGGCACCTTGCCTCGTCGGTCAACCTCAACGAGCCATTGGACAGCACCAAGTATGGGCTGAACAGTCTGACGTTCGACGACGCGTGGCCGTTCCTAAAGGCCAAGCTGCTGGTGATTTTTGAGGCTGAAGATCTGAGACTGCCCGTCGAAGATATCAACCGTGTCGTCAGCATGCACATCCAATACTGCATTGCCCGACACAGCCCGAACATTATCGTCGACGACCTGCGGGATCTTTTAGCTACTGGATTTTCCAGTCTCGACCAGACGCTCCGGAAAACGCCCGAAGACCGGTTGATTCCTGCGCTTGTCGAGCTGTGGATGTTCACTTTTACGGGCATTCTGCCATATCTCCAGGCCGTCTTTCTACCGCTGGATCTGGAATTCACCGGCAATGGGCCTTTGATGACGCCCAAACAAGCCCGTGATTTCTGGGGAGGAATACCATCGACGAGCTCACCAGTTGAAGTCCCAGCGACTGTCGGATCAGATAACAACCACGGCCGGACCCTGAACGTTTCGCCCGCCTCGTCTGTTCTGGAGGTGCGCCGTCTTGTTCTGCTCTCGTTCCGCGATATAGTTATCCTTCCTCGATATGAAACCCTCAAAACGATGTTCTCCCGATTGTCGCTAGAATTCCTCCCTCAATCCCTCGCCTCGATGGCCCTCGCCTCACCAGTCCCAATCCCATCCCCCGGCTTCCACAACCAAGGCCCAAGCCCCTACGGCCAACTCTTCTCCACCTCCCCCGCCGAATCCTCCCAGGGCTCCTTCATGACCAACACAATCGGCACCGCCAGCTCTTTTTCGGGAGGCATCCCCCATCCCAATACAGCCATGTCCCTCGATCCTCCGCTCACCGGCTTCCACAGCACCACCACCTTACTAGGAGACAGCGGAGCCGGAAGCCGCAGCCGCGCCATAAGCAACGTAAGCTACGGAAGCGATAACACGAATACCCGTCCCTACACGCCCAACAGCCTGAACGCCCTCGGCGCTTCCGTTCCGAGTTTCAGCTCCGGTCCAGTACCGCCACAACCAAGCTCATCCAACTCGGGCAGTCTGCGCGAGCAAAATGTCGAGGGATCAAAGCAGGTCACAGAGATGGTAGGCCGCATGCTGCAGTGCATGAGCGTGCTCGCGTCCGTGGGACATGTTCATGTCTCGCTCACCACCACCACGACGCCCGCGACCGCTACCACCCCTGCTCCCAGGGAAGGGGACGACGGGAATCAGATGATTGAGGAGCTGAATAAGCTGCTCAAACTGAACTGGCTGGGTCGCGGGCGGACGGGGAGGAATCGGAGGGGGATTGTGGGCGGGAGGGTCAAACGGGGTGGGATGGTGCCGCCGCCGCTGCCGCCTCCTCCTCCTCCTGCTGCTATTTCTTCTTCTTTGGGTTCTGCGTCTGCGGGTGGGAGTGGGATCACTGTTTGATGATAGAGGAATGAATGACGGGATTAGTGATGACGTGGATGTATGGAGTTTTGTGTGTATTTGTACTATCTAACGTGTTGGTCTTTTTGTTTTACATTGCAAAATCGGGACGGGAGGACAAGGCAGGGTAGGAGGTGTATGGTCAACGGGTCTACGGCTTTGCGGTTTTGTATGCTATTTTGTGATCTACTAGGCTTTGGTGGGGGACTTGGCGATGGACTGGAACGTCGTGTTTGGCTTGTGACAAGCGCATCTTGGTGCGGCGTTGGAGGATGCGGCATACCCGGTGATACTGGTTCGCGGCGGATATGGAGCGTTTGGCAACAGCGTGGTGGGCTAGACAGACCTCAAAACGTTTTGGAAATGGCATGAAACCGTGACTGATTGAAATTGGTGAGGCATTGCTCTGTATCTCGGCTGACAACACCACGAATATCACATCAAGACCCCCTTCACGGAAACAGATGCCAAGAAATATCATTATGATTGATTGCTATGCTATGCTAGAATACTCGACGTCCTGTGATGCTGTTAGCTGGTGAACCACACGTGAACGACAACAACAGCAATGTGTATGATCCAATCAGACATCCAAGGAAGGTTGCTCCTTCATCTGTCCCAAGAATAGGCTCGTAAGGGACTCAAGTGGAAACTGCGAATGTAGGAAAAATTTTCATCATAAGGATCCGGGGGTGGTGTGGTGAAGAAAGAAAGCAACTAACCTTGAGAGACGCTCAGTGATGTGGAAGCTGGAGTGTTAGTGAAGAAGAAAAGAGTCGAGCAACGTGGCCAGCGTCCAGCAAAGATGTGGTCGGCTCTGAGCCAAGTTTGGTGGGAAGTGGGGTTGAAGAAAATTTCTGCTCGATCTGGTCAGCGAGGATGTTGGACACGGGTACGCGCGAACGCGAACGCGTGCAAACAGCAAAGACCCCCAGGACGTGATGATGCATTCCGCTTCGTCAGACAAAAATACTGGCAAGTAACAGGCGTCTCTCCCGTAGAAGGACGCCCGAGACAGACTGACTTTCGTTCATGGTCGAATCAGTTGGGAAAAGAAGACATGTTCAAAACGTTGTCATCATTCAGAAGGCGGAATGCGGGAGGGAAGAAGAGCTGTTGGCGAGAAGAAGTGCTTACCATAAAAAATCCCAGATGCGGTCTGCGTTTGACCTACCTGTTCTGCCTCGCGATTCTTATGCTGTAGAATGAGCGAATGCAAGAGGCAGTGTCGACGGCTTCCCACAATTTCTGGGAGAAGCAGCAGCTGGACCGCCGCGTTGTGCGGGTGGCTGCGTGTGGAAGATGGAAAGAGGGAGAGTGCAAGCTGTCGAGGACGAACTGAGGTTGAAATACTCGAAAGGTTGATAGGTGATAAGAAAATTTTAGGTGGGGATCCCGTGATCGGGCACGAGCCAGCGACGGGGGGTGCTGTGGCCCGGGTCGTCCCGTGCTTGCTGCGTACAAAACTCGAGCACCTACAAAACTCGAGCCCTTCAACCAGATGCGAGCGTCTCCTCTTGGCATGAGCAACCACATCGTCCTGGTGCGCTGCGCAAAGCCATCAGAACCCTCATCAGGAGCTGGTAAATGACACATCAGTTGACCTCCTCGCAAGCAGTTCGACGAGATACCCAAGAGCCAAGATCAGTGGTGCCTGGGTAGCACTCTGAGAGCCTATCAAAACACCCTCTCCAATCCAAAGTGGGGCGGGGCGGAATATCGGTTTATCCGGTTCCAGAAGCACGCTTGATCGGTGCCCAGGATTCCTCTTTGCGACCGATCCACGCCTCCCCATCTGCGCTCAATCGGACGACTCGTCGGCTGCCCGCCCACCTCGCACGCGATCGCGCGCAGAAGCCCACGTCGATATCCACGCCGTGGATAGTCGAAAGCGCCGGAGATGATGGCCAATATCGCCGCGTCGTTTCCGCCGCATGCTGGCGGAATGCAACAACACCCAGGCGCGCCGCCGGGGCACCCGATGCAGCCCGGTATGGGCCACAACCCAAACCAGCCCGGGCCCGGAATGCCTCAACATATGGTCGCCCACATGGGAGTGTCCGGGCCGGGGCCTCAGATCAATCCCGCCGCGCTCATGGGGGGGATGCCACCAGGCGCAGGTGGTCCGAATGCGCACGCGATGCAACACCTAAACCCGGCACAGGCCCAAATGTTCCAACAACAGCACACGATGTGTGAGTGCCACGCGTCGCCCGGCGTAGTCTCCGCCAGTTTGGCTGATGATTTAAATGTAGTCGCTAACAGCCCTGCCGTTCAAGCGCAAATGCAGCAACAGCAGAGGCTCCAGGTGCTCCAACAGCAGCAGCAAGTCCGCCAGGCTCTGATGACCCAGCAGACAGGGAACCAAGTTGGATACGGGAATATCAATATGCATGCCATGGGCATGCCGCTGAGCAGCATGAATCCTCAACAAGCCGCTCAGCAAGCCGCCCAGTTAGCTGCTCTTAGGAGCCGTATGCCGGTATCGTCTCTTCTCCCCCAATTCCAACAGGCGCAATTCGCTCAACATCAGCAGGGCCAACCCATGAACGTAAGACACACCTCAGTTGTGTTTCCGCCTTGCTCTGCGAGGCACTGCGTGAGTTTTGCTGTATGAACCTCTGCTAACTTGAGTCTTCAGAACCTGGTAGCCCAGCAGATCGCCCTTCAACAACACCACCAACAAATGAACCAGCAGATGGGCCAGCAGGGACCGAATCCCAACCAACACATGGGGCCCGGGCATATGAATATACAGCAAGCACACCAGTTGGCCGCCTTGCAAGCGCAACAGCAGGCTGCTCAGGCTGCCCAGGCCGCCCAACAACAGCAAGCCCAGCAGCAAGCCCAGGCGCAACAGCAACAGCAGCAACAGGGGCAAGGCCAACCGCAGGGACAGGCTCAGCCTCAGCAGCCGGGACCTCAGTCGCAAGGCCAGGGCGGTCCCAATACAAACGGGCCAGCAACGAGCCAGGCGCCAACCCAGGGTCAAACTCCACAGCCGAACTCTCAGCAACAACCCCAGGCGCCTCCACAGACGCCGCAGACCACGCAAGCCCAACAAGCGCAGCTCGCCGCTCAGGCACAACAAGTAGCGCAGAACGCAGCTGGCGCAGCGGCTACCAACCTGATCCAGCAGCAGCAGGCACAACAACAGGCCCAACAGCAGCATCAGCAGAAAGTAGCCAACGTGAACACGAGGGGCTTGTGCATGCTGAAGCTGATTCAGTTTGCAGAGCAGCTGAGCGGGTTCCCTGTGAGTTGATCGCCGCCATGTCAGCTCCCCACAGCCGCTAACACCCGTCTACAGGGATCCAAGAGCAAGGATGACCTTGCGTATTGGAACAACTTTGTGCACCAGTTCTTCTCCCCACGGGGCCTCTTCAGGCTGACCATCCTCGTCAAGGAAGGCGGAGAGAATCGTCAGGACCTGGACAAGCAGTACGAGCTGGCGGTGCCAGCCCTCCCTCGCTATTTCCACACTCATTTCGAGAGCGGCATCAAGTCGATCCAGCTGAACCTGGACAAGTGCACCATCGACAAACCATTGCCCCATGATTGCTACTACATGGAGTACCACAAGGCAAGCCTTGTGTATTGGTTCGAGACCGGCTCACATGTAAGTCACAATCCCGCAGCGTCCATGATTTGTGGTATTGATGCCCTGAATCAGTTGGTCACGAGGGGAATTCTGCGCGCCCAGTTCGACCATGAGCAGAAGATTGATCTCTTCGAGTTCACCACAACCGCCCACGAAGAATACATTGCTAGAGATTTCGTCATCCAGTCAGCACGTCCAGTACATAATTGGATCAAGGAATGGCGGAGCCTCAACCAGCAGGATGGGACACACTCACCTGAGATGAGCAACAAGAAAAACAAGCAGAAGCCGTACAAGTGCCCGGCTAACCCTCCACCGGATCTCGACCTCCCAATGCCACCGACCAAGACCAGCACGGGCATAACGGATGCTGTGTATCAATTCCTAGAGGTGAGTAAGCAGGTCTTGGGAGAGGGCCAAACTGACAGGACATGTAGATTGTAGAAATCATAGGTCAGATGAGCCCGTTGTTCCACTATTACCATCAGCACCCAGGGCTCGGGCCATACGCTGCTCTAGAGCAGTATGTCGGCCAGATCAACAACGCGGGTCAGGTTGTCAACGGTCAGAACATGGCCCAGGGCGGCCCACGAACTCCAAGCTTCAACCAGTTTGGTATGGGCCAGAGCCCCGCCATGGGCAACTCGATTCTTCCTGGCAGCCCCCACGTCGCTGGCAGTCCAGCGCCGGGACAAATGCAGGCACCCGGCATGCAGCTCCAGGCAAGCCAGCAGGGCACCAGCTCGAGCGGGCCTAGCGCCAACACATCGCCCTCGCAGAACAACAAGCGGAGACGGCCGTCGACTGTCAAGACGGAAGATGACACGCCTGCCTCGGCGCCCACGCCAGGTGCCGTCGGTACTCCTCAGGTGAACGGCGTAGCAAAGAAACCACCGACGCCGAGGATGGGGAAACGTCAAAAGGTCAATCCATCAGGATGATCCAGTCTCTTGCCGGCAGGTGAGTCAAACTGTGGACGGGAAGCGCTGGGCCAAAAAGTTATGAGCAAGCGGATAGATATTGGATCTTTACCTCTTCTACGCGGAGTCGTTGTGACGGATGGTGTCTCGGCGTCGCGTTGTATTTGCATTTTTTTTCTGGTTGGGATGAGGTCAAGGTTTCCTATCCAAGTTGTCATAGTCGGCTGTTTATTTCCCTTTTGGTTACATACGGGCGGGCGAGCATCTGGAATCGGACATGCATATACCCAATTCTCGTGTCGGGCTTGTGGGGAAGAGGGGCGATATACCTGCGACGAGGGCGATGTGGTTATCGTCTGGGTTCTCAGGGGAGGCGCCATCTTCTCAGTGAGCAGCGGGACGAGCGAGGGCGGAAGGCCAAGGGGGTGGTCTTTTATTGTTGCCTCGGCGGATGGCCAGGTTGCCTCATGGAACGGCATCGGGAATGAGGCTTTTAATACGGTGCTGGGGGTGACGGCGGCAGGGCGGGGGGAGGACATGGTGGCCGGGGCGAGGATTTGGGACGAGGGCGAGCTAAGTGAGCACCGGGCTTGGGCTCACAATACTTTGGGAGATTCATGTGCTAGTCGCGGTCGAGAGCGGCAGGGAAGAGAGACGGTTCAAGTGATTTTCTGTTTCAGGAGCGAGGAGTCTTTTATTTCCCTCGTCATCGTCTTTTTTATTGTTATCACGGAGCCTGCGTGGTTTAGTTTCGGGCTGGGTTGGGCGGTGGAAAAGGGACGGGTGTTAGCGCGGTGCGGGTGTGTGTGTGTTTGTAAAAATAGCGTGCTCATGATGGTCGGAAAGAAGGTTTTGAGAATTTAACTATTGCTCGATTCAAGCTTGGATTGATTTGGATTGTGCTGGCTGGGTGTTGGGTATATAAGTATGTCTCTTGAGAGTCAGGGCTTTCCGCCGGCATGTTTTAGGTGACGCTGCGTTGAGAAGGAGGCGTATCCGGATGTTCCGGGTGCATGCTCGACAGCGACGATATCATGAATAAATTTGTACGGCATGGGATGTGCTGTTCATGTTGCAGCTGATGTGTGTCTGGTTTGGGTTCATGCCTGGTGACGGAGTGATTCAACTAGTCTACATGTGCGGTCGGTGCAGGAGATCACTGCACACTCGGGACTTGTAGGCGGGAGATATATAATGAGAATATACATACGCGTTGAGCCACAGAGTGCCGCCCGCCGGTGTTATTTGTCTCTGGTGGTGCCGGTGCTGAGTGGTACCGGTGCCGAGTGCTTCCGTTCGCCCTCGTATTAATAGGCGGCAGTCAGGTCCTTGGAGGCGGTAGACACGTCCGTTGGGTAGGTAGGTAAGGTAGTATATATTTGTTTGCGGCCGGTTTTGTCTCTGACGACAAAACAAGTTTTTTCTCCAGGAGACAAAAAAAGTGTCTAGACATGCATGATCATGCCTGTCAAGTGTCAACGACATCTTCTTCCTTGGATTCCAATACCTTCCCTACTTCCATGACAGACCCATTTCCAGCTACTTGCAGGACCGCCCATGTATGTTTATGCAGCTAAACATACCGACGCGGAGTATGTTGTCAGAAATAGGCACTGACACCCTACCTAGATAGGCACGAAGGGCACTTGATATGCTCCGGATTTCAGGTTTGGGACCGGAGGAAAAAAAGACGACGTGTTTAGCTAAGTACGTACGTAGATAGCCCTATCCAAGCAGTCGCCCAGATGGCCGCAGAGCAAGCAAGCCAGTAAGGCAGGCCAGTCTATTCCTCGTTCCTCCTGCCCCTCGGTAAAACCGCAACCGATGTCGTTGGGTCTAGAAATGTATGTATGTATGTATTCCATGTTAGGTGAAAAATCCAAGCATTGCTCTGCAGTAGGAATCCAGCGGACCCCCAAACGCCACACGTGTCCTGATACATACACACGAGATTTACAAAATGAAATCATCAGCCCCCGTCATATCCCTCGCAGATATCCGAAAAGAAAAAAAGAAAGAAAAAACTCCCGTGAGCCTGTCGTGGGCAAGCAGCAGTCGTTACCTCCTATGCCTCAGAGACGGGCGTCCACAAAACAGGCCAGCGCAACACATGCAACGCAAATGCAGCTCCCAACCCGAGGACTGCATACCTACCTACCTTACCTACCGGTGCGGGAAACATAGGGACCTAGAGCGACATGATCATCAACGCCAAAGCCAAAGCCAAAGCCAACTCCCCCCTCCCTCCCCCCGGCCGAAATAAAATGCATAGCATACCATCCCCGAAGCATAACTCAATGTAAGAAACCAAGCCAGCCCAGCCCAGGTGACCCACCTACCTACCAACCTACAGGTAGTAGTGCCAAGCAACAAGACGACCCAACAACAAAAAAGGGGATCTTCATATCCGACCTCGAACGAGGGAGGCCCCATCACCACACCCATACGTATCAAGACTATATATATACCCATGGCATACCCAGTCTATATCCCAATCAGGCCTACCTCTCCTAATCCTAATCCTAATCCTGATCCTGATCATGATCCTCATCCTCATCATGCCATCATGCCAAGACAACACGCACAATCGCTCTCAAGAAAATTACCCCATCCCCATCCCCTCGGCTGATACAGCCTCGCTTGACCTCGGTATCACAACCACAACCACAATCGTACGGACATCGAAGGGCAAATGGATAATAGCATGAAACATTGTCTGACGACAGGATTAAGACTAAATGTATACAAGTTTACATCCCAATCAGACGCGCCGATCCTGATCCCGATCCTGATCTTCCTACCGTTTCGAAAACGCAAAGTCAAAGAACGACATCAGACAAGTCTACAGTAAAGAATTACGCCATACCGATACCACCAGGACATATGATACTCTTCACCGGACATCCGGACACGGAATCATTGACCATGATCGGATTTCACACCCTTCTCAAGCTATGTCACCCAGTGTTGTTAGCATTCCTTCTTGATCAGGTGCTACCGTGACAGGAGAGCCTTGGGTCGGAGACCAAGCCCTTTTCCAACTGACGGGAGTCCCTTTCGAGACTAGATTTATCGCCCACCCACACCAGCATCGCATGGCTTCTACATATCTGGCGGAAGATCTTCGGGAAGCTACGCCTATGATGCCCCGATGGTCGCTCAAGGAAAGCTAACTCCAACCGACACTGGCGTATCTCAGGAACGCACATGGCATGGGAAGTGAGATTCTACTTGGGAAATACATCAGCAGCACCACAAATAGCAACACAAAGCAACTGAAAAGCAACGCTCGATTCAAGGCAACTTGCAACTAGCCCATGACATACACACGAACCAAGAGACCAGGCACTCTTCACCCACTGGCCCACCGGCCCACCGGAATTACATGCTGTTGGCTGATCCTAGACGTCTCAACTGCCCTACTGTCCTGTTGCCCATAGCGAGAGCTACTCACCCCCGACGAAGCCTAGCCGGGCCAATATCGCATGAACCCAATGATACCGTGTGAAATTCCCTCCGTCCCTTCCAACTGTTCATCACCAAAAACGCCCAAACGAGTCAAGGAAACCGAAAAAGCCATGGACTCATCCTCTAAGCCGTCTCGAAACCACCGAACGTGTTCTCTCCGGAATACGTAATGTAGAGGAACCTGCGCACACAATATTGTTAGCCTCTGCCCAACCAGAGGGATTCACAGAACGTACCCATCTTCGTCCTTGTGCTCTTCGTAGATGCTGCTCATCAGAGCAGCCGTCGGTGGCAGAACTTCATCGACGAAGATGAAGATGGCCTTCTCGGGCGAAAGCTTGATTCGCTTCCTGATGACATAGACAAACTGCCCGACGGTGAGGTCGGCAGGGACAAGATATTTCTTCTTGTCTATGGTCGCGATGTCGCTCTTCTCGACCTTCTCGCAGATAACCTACAGGAAACAAAAGCGTTAGCACACACAGCTGCCTGGGATAGCGGAACGGTCGGCAACGCGGGGGGCGAAAAGCAAAAGAGCGGTGATGAAAGGGACAGAACACGTACGGGAATCCGGTCGTTGTACTTCTGCCGAATACGCTCGGCCTCTGCCTTGCGCTTTTCGAAGGGATGCTCGTCCTTGAACTTGCTGCGCATCTTGTCGGTGGTCGGTGTTGGTTCTTCGGTGGGAGTGGTAGAGATGCGGTGCGAGTTGTGCTGTTCAGCGATGCCTAAGAGTGCGTCGAACAAAAAAGAGAATTAGCAAGGAAGTTTTGAAGAGAAGGAAGATTGGGCGGAGCGAAAGAAGAAGTTATACCTTTGTTTCGTCTGTTGTCCGATGGTGGAAGTGGAAAGAGGGAAGGTTGCGGAGGGAGGTTGCGTATGGCAAGGTTGCCGCCTTGAGGAGGGACGCTGGAGGTGCAGGAAGGCGGGGCTGACCGATGACTAACCAAGGCATCCGCCCGTTTGGGGTTAGTCTGCTTCTCTTTCGGTGAATCAGGAGGCCTGCTCACATGGGGTTTTGGGCGGTGCTTGCGCCAACCTCAGCTGGTACAGGTACCTGGACCACCGTGGTGATGACGCACTTCGCCGATGGCGCTGGAGCTTATGAAAGCTGCAGCCCGTCCTCATCTGGCCGGCGTTCTGAATCACGAGCACCTGAGGAAGTTCCTCTCTTATATATCTAGCAGCAGGCCGAGTTTGGCTTGTCCTGTGATGCGACAGCGTTGGGAAGCTCGCCTTATCACCCCGCGTTTCCCACCAGCTGCAGGAACACCCCGCTCGAGGCCATGTCGCGGTACGTGCAGCCGGGCCAAGCTCCAAGTGGCAAGGATCGCAGCATCTGGCAAAACCCACCGGCCGGCCGCTGCTGGGTCTGGAGCTCGCGATTTGCTTCCGGGAGCCGGCCCCGCGGAATCGAGAGGTGTCGTGTTTTCTGAACATCCGATTCTGAAGGCCACATCAGCCGAGCCACGGCGCATTGGAGCCGCCAGCACCGTCCAGCCCGGCCCGAGGTGGCCTCATGTCTGCCCAGCTAGCCCAGTAGACATCATCCGATTTTCGCAGATTTCTTGGGTGTCACGGCGCCAACATTTAGATAAAAACCATGAGCGCACGACGACCGGTCCTCGGCCTGCTCGCGCAGTGCAGGAGGACTCCAGGCCGATTGAGTAACCCTAGGTGTCGCCGCGGACTCTCGACGATTCCCGACGCGCAAAGAGCCACTCCGCTGTTCGCAAGATACTTGAGCTTGACAGCTCTTGGCCTGCTTGTGGCTAGCCCCTTGTTTTACAAAATGGTACGTTATCCACGTCTCTACGCGCTTTCGGGATGCCAATCTCACCGCCGTCCCGCTTTCTGCAGGCCGTCGATAACACGTTGATGCTCGACTCGCCCACGCTCGCCGAGCGCGACCAGCTGGCCAAGCTGCAACCCGTCGACGATGCATCCCCCATGCGCCTTCGCATGGAGAAGTTTGTCAAGGAGCAGCAGAGAGAAATAGTGCGGGGACTCGAGGCCATCGATGGCGGCAAGTTCCGGATAGACGAGTGGAAACGCAGGGAGGGCGGCGACGGCATCACCTGCGTGCTCCAGGAGGGCAACGTGTTTGAGAAGGCCGGTGTCGGCGTCAGCATCGTCTACGGCAAGCTGCCCAAGGCCGCCATCCTCAAGATGCGCGCCAACCACCGCAACATTGTCAACGACAAGGCCGAGATACCCGAGAGCCTCGAGTTCTTCGCCGCTGGGCTCAGTCTCATCTGCCACCCCAAGAACCCCATGGCACCGACGGTGCACCTCAACTACCGATACTTTGAGACGGCCAACCCGGACGGGTCGTCTGGGACGTGGTGGTTCGGCGGCGGCAGCGACCTGACGCCCAACTATCTGTTTGATGAGGACGCCATCCTCTTCCACAAGTCGTTGAAGGACGTGTGCGATGCCCACAATAAGGATTTCTATCCCAAGTACAAAAAGTGGTGCGACGAGTATTTTTACAACAAGCACCGCATGGAGAGCCGCGGCATCGGCGGCATCTTCTTTGACGATCTTGACGGCGACGCCCAGGACAAGGAGACGCTGTTTGCCTTCATCCAGGACGCTCTCAAGTCGTTTATTCCCACCTACACAACCATCCTCAACAGGCGCAAGGACATGCCCTTCACCGAGAAGGAGAAGGAGTGGCAGCAGATCCGGCGCGGCCGCTATGTTGAGTTTAACCTGGTGCACGACCGCGGTACTGCCTTTGGTCTGAACACGCCCGGGCCACGGGTAGAGAGCATTCTGATGAGCATGCCTCTGACAGCCACGTGGAAGTACATGTACGAGCCAGAGCGGGGGAGTCGTGAGGCGCGGCTTGAAGAAGTGCTGCGGGAACCAAGGGAGTGGGTTTGATGTACATATAGCGTAAAAGTGTTTCCAGCGTGTCACTACAGCTCAGCGATTTGGTGTATGGAATATTCTTGACGGTATATATAGCCAGGGACCTGCATAGGCACCACAGCAGTGTCTCACTTTTTTATCCCCAGCACACTCCCGACAGAATATGCGCATCTTCCGGCCGATATATCCATCACACTCATGTGGGATGGAGGAAGTCATTTGGTTGTCTGTGTCAGGCCTTGACTCACTCAGACAGCACACACATATACACATTCACTCTCTCGACACGAACAAGTCACTAACCGGGTTAACCTCGGCAATGTCTTGATACTGTCTGGTATTGTTCGTTCCATGCAGTCGCCTACATCCTCCTCCTATGCTCTCCGCTCCTTCCTGGGTCTCGGGTCCTTTTCGAGCCAAAACACGTCCTAGAATCTATCTCATAACAAAGCCCGCCCGGGGCCACACACCCCGAGGACGATACAGTACCAGAACCATGGCATCGCATAGTTGCCGTATGAAGATCGTGTACCATGCAATACTCCCGCCGACACACAGGACCAGAGCCATGGCATTGCATAGTTGCCGTATAAAGATCGTGTACCATGCCATACTCCCGCCGACATTTTCGATGGCAAAGGTGCCTTCATCGTCATCGTCCTCCTATGCTCTCCGGTCCTTGGGCCACAGGTCCCATCAAGGTGTACGTGTTTCCGCCGCAATTTAAGTTGATGTTGCGGCCACAGAGAGCATTGTTGTTCGGGTTGCCGTCAGGAGTATGTGGATCGAAGATGATGTGGCTTACTGCCAACACCCAGTCGTCATCGTCGCTGTGGGCGTGACCGCAAGCGCTGATGCCCTAGATACCATCCATTTCTGTCAGCTTCAAAACGGTTGACAAGAAATGGGGTGAGTTGTTATGGGTGTGAGAAAACATACAGCGGACGGGTGGTAGACTAGTAGGTGAAGTCACCATATTTGTCGAAGCCTCCATGGACATGGAATGTTATCGCCCATATCTTCTCGTTGTCCTCAGTCTCCGGGGCTGGGACTTAACTTCACCGCACCAACCAGGGGAGCGCGAAATATCGGACACCGTGTCGGCCGACAGCCTAGCCTACATCCTCCTCCTATGCTCTCCACTCCTCCCTGGGTCTCGGGTCCTTTTCGAGCCAAAACACGTCCCTGAATCTCTCATGACAAAGCGCTCGGGGCGCCACACACCCCGAGGACGCTTCAGTTCACAGGAACCACCCATACTTGGTCTGGTCGCCAGTGTGAACTGTGTGGTGGGTTGCTGGCACGATGTGGTGTTCTTGTGAATGGCTGGGAGGTTGTGGGTGATGAAGGTTTGGGGGGTGCGGTGGTGATAATCCCTCGTGCGTTCCGCCCTTGACCAGCTGATTTCTCTCCGCCATCTGTAGTAAGTTAGTAAACTTGGGGAATAGGTTGGAGCAATAGATCATGCGTACCTTTTTTGTATTGCCGGGTGATACACCGATAATCTTTGGTGAGAACTCTCGTGGGGCGGTCGCCGGATTTTGGACAGGGCCGGACGGTGGTAATGATCGGAATTGATACTGGTGAGCGACACGAGGCCAGGGAAGGAAAGCTAAAACGTGGGTGACTGAGATTGGCGGTGCATACTGGGTAAGCAAGGGCGAATGTAATGTGACAGAGACTGTCGACGTCTTAAACATGGAGAGATGCGGTGGCTGATGATCAGAGGTGCTTCAACGGTCCCGGGAAACCCCTATGCCTTGGCATATAGGATCCCTCTTCTCTAACCCTCTTCTCGGTGCGTTTCGCTCGATTCGCCTCATCGTATCTTGGCGAGTAACTTGCTTCCTAGTTGGCTGGTGGGATGTTATCCGGCTGCTGGACGGGCACACCTGCCGCCGGGGGAGCCTGCGCTTCCGGTCCATGCTCCACCACTACCGGCGCCAGGAACCGGACGCAAAGAAGGATCGGACGCAAAGAAGGATCGTCGTCGTAGCCAGAGACACCGAGCTCGAGGACGATATAGTTTAGCATGGCAAAGGTCGCTGGTCCCTAGTCTAGACCCCATACAATCCTGACTGAAACCCTTGATCTCGTAGATATCGACATCGTCCTTGGTCAAGCCGGTGAGCTCGAAGATCTTGGGAATGGCCTTCCACGGGCCAATGCCCATGAGGGGCTTGACGCCGACGATAGAAGCGGCGACAAACTTGCCGAGGATGGGCTGACCAAGCTTCTCGGCAGTCGACCCTCCTCAAACTACAGGATGCAGAAGTGCTTGCCGGGAGGACCGTAGATTTGCTCGGTGATCACCGCGCCGACATATTGGGAAGATGACTCGGCACCGCCTGCGATCGGTGAGAACACCACCCGAGAGTTCCTGTTTTTTCGGTTCCTTTCTTTTCTTTCGCGGGGGAAAGAAATGTTCGTGTTCAGCACCTCTCTTCCATTCCAGATATCCTCTTGAACTCTCCCAGGCAAACCACGCTGCTCGTGAAACTTTAGGAAGGATCAAAACCCAGCAATCACACCAGAAGAGACTCTTCATTTCCTCGGAACTCGGTTGGGTGCGTACCCATTTTGTCCACCGCCTCGACCAAAGAATATTCTTCGACGTCGCCCGCGATCGACACCGGGACCGTAGATGTGTTTGGTTTGTAGATTTGTCGTGGACCCATTGGCCCCGGCATCGACCGCGACCGATCAGAACACCTGAAAACCCGAGAGAGCATTCGTCCTGCTGCTTGTGACCTCGAGAGCCGGCCATGCGATGGACCACCCAGGCTTTCTGGTGGTGCAAACTCCTGGGCGGTGACCTGGAGATGCAATGATTGTAGTCGGCCCTCCCTCCGGCTGCCGTCCCATCAACCTCCTCCGGACACGGCTTTCCATGTTTCGCTTTCTTCTGAGATCAGCCGTCATCCCGGTGTAGTCACCTCGAGTCCTCGCTGGGACGCTGTGTAGCTGGGGATGCGTGACCTTCAGCTTCCATGATTCCCGGCATTGTAGAAATCGCAGGGTTAGGCATCGCGAGCGGTGGCGGCATACGTACGCGCTCCAACCTTTTGCTGCTCTTAATCCCAGGCCAGGCCCGGGCTCGCCACATATGTCACGCAGTTCGTATAAATCGATCGCCAAAGCCGTATTATATGTTCTTGTGGAGACGTCTCCCCCTCTGTTAATTGGCGCGCCATATCCCCCTCGGGGCGGTGTACCGTACGTTCCCCGTCCGGCTGGGGGAGAGGGGTTCCGTACCCGCTGTAGCCACCTAGTCCCTGTCCAGCGTATCCTCCACGGCCGCGAAGGTTGTTCGGCGGCATCCCACCTCTTCCTCTCGCATTCATACGTTCCATTGAAGGACCTCTCCTGGTAAAGGCTGGGGCCCGTCCAGGAGGGGGTATAGAGGCCTTCCGCAGCATTTCTTATCTCCCTCGGTATCCCTCTGGCGCTCAATTTCCCCCCCCCCCCATAGGGAAGAGAAGGAACTCGAAGCTTGTTTCCGCCATCACTACAATGAGATGGCGGTTAGTTTTCATCTTTCTCGGCCGCAATTGGGATTTCAGAAGAGATTAGGTACCTACCTTGGGCCAAAACTTCAACCGCGGTCGGCAGCTCCTTCAACCCCGACCTTCTTGGCAATGCTGCGCAACCAGGTACAGCGCCTGGTCCAGCCGACTGACTCGGAAGATGTGCGTTCCTCGGCTTTCTGAAGAGCCTCATCTTCCTGATCTTCCTGGGGAGTCTGGCCACCGCATCAATCGGTATCCGTTAGTATCCATAGATCATATCATGTGTAGCGTTCCGGGCTCCATAGATTGGCTGTGTCGTGATGAAGGTTGGTCTGGTGTCTTGTTGCTGATTTGGCCCCCTTGGGAAAGGCGTACAGAGTCGTGATGCCTTCCGGCCAGCGGGTCGCGGGCAGCGAAATCAATCTTCTCGGCCACGATGCCCAGGCTGGCTGGTGAATGTTCGATGGCGAGGTTCCGGGAACAGGTCGTCCGCCCGAGCCACCAGCTCGAGAGACCATGGCCTTTTTTGCGTGTGTATTGAAAGCCGTCGCCGTGTCTCACATCTGGGGTGAATGGGGAAGCATACACCCTCAGGTTCGCCCCGTTGTCGAGGTGGAATTGGTGAGATCCCGGGATAAGGTAGACAATACCGGCCCCCTTAACATCCTTGTCTTCAAACAGATGCCGGGCGTCGTCTACTTAACACTCTTTTTTCGAACTTTTCATCATCACCGTCCGAACCGCTGCCCGGAAAGTCTCCCAAGCTGCAAGCCCTGGTCCGAGAAAGTTCTGATCGAGCGATGGAACCTCCGATTCGACGGCTTCCGCCTCCCTTCTTATTTCCATAAACGACGGCTTGTCCATAGCGTAAAGTCATTGTTCCCGGCAATAACAAGTTTGCGTCGAGCCGGGATTTACTTCATGAGCTCCAAGGTCGTGCGGAACTCGTCGAGATCGGAATACTGGGTCAGATTGCCGCAGTGGATGGCCACGTCGACACGGCCGTGTAAGAGGACTCGTTATGGTCGAAAGTTGTGGGAAGACCATAAAATGCGGGGGAGCCTTGTGTACACCTGAGAGACGCGTCGATATGGGACGACACTTCTGAGTGCGGATACGAGGAATTGTCGGCCTGCGGGTTGACGTTGTGTACATTGATGTGTTTCAACCCGCGCTCGACCGCTCGTCTCGAGTCCTTGCAGGTTTCCTACAAGGCCTACTCGATGGCCGACGTGGCCCATAACTCGCGGTTGTCCTCGACAAGAGCGATCTGGGCGGGCAATCCGATAGCAGTTTGTGGGGCGGGCGTCCGAAGGAAGTGCACGGCCGGCTCGTCCAGGAGCAAGGCCGATTCCCAGATCATGTCGTTCAGCTCGCGCGAGTCGCGGAACAGATGTTGTACCTGTGAAGCGTTCGTTGGTTACTCGAATGCTATCGTGAAGCGCGACTATGACGGGTACTGTTCTGCGGGTTCAGGGGCCAAGCTCCGGACGAGGAATCTCTGCATTCGTGAAGATGTGGATGAGAAGTTGCCGTGGTGGATGAGATATGTGTGAGTGTGAGGATGATGGATACAAAAGAGTTCACTGACTTGGGGGGACCGGCCTTCTTTTATACCTTTTTGCTGACGGGCTGCTGATCAAAACTTTCAATCTCAGATATCACGCGGGGAAAGACTGACAACCCACCCGAGCGAAGTGCTTTCCGCTCCATGTCGACTCGATTTCTGGTGTGAGCAGGAGGTGAGGACGCCCAGGGTCGTCCTGGACAGATGAGTGTGAGGTGTACACGGAAGGGATCATCATCAGACGGGTGGACGAACTGGCCGACGCTCTTTCTCTTGAGAGGACGTGTCTAGCTTGCTCAACAGCGAGCCCCTTTTCGGGGCATTTGGCCCCTTTCGGAAGACGTAGATCACGAGTCCTTGGCCCGTGTCTCTCACAAGCGCTTGCTCATCAGAGAGAATTCCGGACCGATGACATGTGGTGCATTCTCACGGCAGTTGCATCGTCAGGGCATGGAATCGGCATCAGATTCCCGTGATTTCCTATGAGAGGAGTTGCCTGTGGTCCTATTACACATTACCTGCAGTTGTCAAGTGGCCAAGGCAGGAGAAGTCAACACCGAAGTCGACTCAACCCCAAACTTGGAAACCGCCTTCTCAACCTGCTCCTTCGCTGACCAGCCATACAGATGCGCATTCACATCCCCGATGGCCAACTTGGCTAGACGACATCAGCGATGAATCTCGTGGCGGCAGGCGTCTACTTACCAATAAACCTGACGTGCATCATGACCCATAAGAAGCAGTACATGGCATATTCGGCAGCGACGTTCACATTACGCTTGCCACTGTCGAGCTTCCTACCACGGTCGGCAATTTCCTTGATCCGGGACGCTCGGATGCTGAAGAGATGCTTGGCTGAAAAGGCAACGGCGTCCTTCTCACCCTCGGCCACGTTCTCTGGTGAAGCGTACACCTTCTTCAGCGTCTCAGCGAGAAGCAGCGACAAGGTCTGGGCGTCTTCGAGGGCTTGGGACGCGCCTTGCCCGGTCGTGGGACTCAGAGCGTGCGCGGCATCGCCGACCAAGACGATGGCCTTCTCGCCCCAGTGCGGAAGGTCCGGCATGACCCAAGTGGGATAGATGCTCTCGACGTCGGCCGTGGCGACGATATCGCGGACGACGGGATCGCCCCAGTTTCCATGGCGTTTGCGCATCTCGGCCTTGATTTCGTCGATGTCGAGCGTCTCTTTGGACGGGAGCGAGTCCGTCTCGAACGACGACCACCACATGATACTGTTCGCCTCGGGTGGCCCTCCGCTCGCGTAGCCAAAGAACCCATTGCCGCCAAACGTGAATACCATGGCCCTGTTGTCGAGGACTCGTGGTGGTAAGGGGGCTCGCAGGAAGCCACCGACGCCTGAGACGCCTCTTCACGACAGTCAGCCGGCTCAACAAGCAAAAGAAAGGGAAATGAAACCCACGTGTACACTGGCCCAAACTGGTCACCAAAGATAGCCTTGCGGACCACACTCCTTACACCATCCGCACCAATGACCAAATCATAGCCTTCCTCTTCCCCGCCGTCCTCAAACACGACAGTCTTCTTGCCCGTCGTCTCAATCGTCTTGATCTCCACAACCTTGCGGTATTGCACGACCCCGTCACCGACAGCATCCATCAGACAAGCCCACAGCCCGTGTCTCGACGAGGCCACACAGACTTCAGCATGTCCATCTGGTCCCTCGAACCCGCCGTGGTCACTGGTCGGCTGGATACCAAGCGTCCACCCGTTGGCGCCCATAAACACAAAGTTCTCGCACGGGAAACCCTGGGCGGCGACGGCGGCGTGTAGCTCGGGCGAGAGGTGGCGGAGCACGCGCATGCCGTTCGGGGAGACGCCGAGGCCGCCGCCTACGATGGCGGTTGAGGACGAGAGGGCCTCGAAGGACTGGGACTGGGATGTTTCTGTGGTAGTCCGGGGACTGTGGGATTCGTAGATGTGGATGGTGTGTGGTTTTGCTGAGGGCGGGCTGGGGAGGTGTTTGCGCAGGTGGAGGTAGGTTGCCAGGCCTGAGATGCCCGCGCCGATGATGATTATTTTCATTTTGTTGTCTCGTGGGTTATCTGGTAGCGGATCGAGCGAGTGTGAGACGGCTCAAGGTTGTTATGGTAGAGGAGGGAGAGATATATGTGTGAGAGAAAGTGAGGCAGCTGGGGATGGGTTGGCTGGGTCATCATTGGCACGGCTCATTCCGGTCGCTGGCGTCCGCGTAATTGACGCGTGGTTTGATCGACCCTGGAAAGCCACCTGGCATCGCCAAGTAGGCAATTTAAGATTCGAGTCATGAGTTGCGCGTGTGAAAGAGTAAGACGGGCGAATTCGCATACGGCTTTGTCGAGGTGGGAGGTTGCCAATGAAGAACTGATGTTGGAAGCACGAGGTCCCTCTCATTCTACAGCCAAGCCGCACACCTGCCTATCTCTAGATGAACCGCCAGTCACATACATCATCCAAGATAAAATCAACAATCCCACAACGAAGCCAAGTATCTTTTCGGATCTCACAACTAGTGCCCATGTTGAGAGATGCGGAAGTACTTTGAAATCAAGATCCAGGGTTAGGGTCAGGCGGGATGCTTCACCTTCACTCACTCTCTCCAACCATGTGTCAACCACTCATCCAACGACCTCACTTCAAACCCACAACCAAAGACAACGATGTAAACAAAACCCCGGGCTCATCCCCATGGCCAAAACTCAACATCAACCCCCAGAATGGAACAACGGAAACCATCCCCCCTCCCACCCCCGCGAGCGGTCCTCAACAACCTCCTAAAAGCCATCGCCGCCATCCCCCTCGACAACAACCCACCACCCCCTGAATCCAAAGACCACCCCAAGCCCCAAACAAGCAATCCACTCTCCCAAGTCCCCCAACCCCACCGCCACCTGATCGTAACCCTCCACGTCCTCTTCCCCGACCTCCTCCTACCAGCCCTAGACCTCCTCGACCGCCGCCTCGTCGCGCGCGTCACCCTCCTCAACCACCCCTCACCAAACCCAAATTCAAACCCAACCCCAAACCTGGAACCACCACCGGAAACCAAAACCTCCTTCTTCCTAGTCCGCTCCGCCCAACCACAACGCCCTAGACGTCGCCACCACCACCACCACCACCAGCTCAACAACACCACTGAAACTACCTCCGGAAGAGGAGGAGGAAGAGTAGGAATCGAAAAAGAATACGCCGTCCATATACAAGCATGGAACTGTACCTGCGCCGCCTTCGCCTTCGCCTTCGCCTATGCTGCTTTCCCGCCTGATCGTTCTATCAACCACAACCACCCGGAAGAGGAAGATGAGGAAAAAGAGACAGATGGGATGCTTGCGGGAGATGGAGATGAAGAAGACCTCGAATTCGGCGGGATGAGTCTCGGCGCTCAGAGTCCGGTTTGTAAACATCTTCTGGCGTGTCTGCTCGCTGAGCGGTGGAAGGATGCTCTGGGAGGGTATGTGGTTGAGAGGCAGGTCAGCCGGGAGGAGATGGCTGGGATTGTGGCGGATATCTAACAATTCAGTGAACGAGCTGCTCGAATAGACGTATACCCTGCCAATTGCTAATATTAACACGCCCTTGGGCAGTCTATGAGCTCTAGTACATGGCATCATGTGCTCGGCCGTCTGTCGCCTCCCTACTTCTTCTTTTCTTTCGACCCCTCCTTCTCCTTGTCCCCGCCGCCTTCCTTGGCGTCGCCGTTCACTGCAGGGCTGCCCTCCTTCTTCTCGCCGTCCTTGGCCCCGTTCTCGCCCTCCTTCTTGGCCGCCTCCTTCTCCTCCTGCTGCTGCCTGTTCTGGATCTTGTTCTCGATCAGGTCGTGGAACGCCGTGATCGCCCGGATCAAACTGCTGAGGTAGATGGCCATGAGCTGGTCGTTGGTCTTGATGCTCATGGCGTAGCCGAGCTCCCCGTCCGACTTGCCGTTCGCGCCCGGACCAGACTTAGGGGTCGACAGGTTCGGCAGCAGGTTGAACACATCTTGTAGGTTGCCGAGGATCGTATGGTTCACTGGCAGCGTGCCGTCCAGCACTTTTTGGAGGTAGGCCGAGATGTCGCGGAGGCGCAGATGGAGACCCTGGAGGGACTGGAGCTGGTTGGTAACGCGCGTCGACAGCGTGCCGACTGCTACATCCCGGATATCGCGTAGGAGATGCTCAACGCCAATCTCTTCGGCCTCTTCGGCTTCGATGATAGATGGCGTGTGGACAAACGTCTTGGTTGTGGTCGTGCCGTCCTTCCATGCCGTCAGTACGCAAACGCCGCCAACATACCCCCAACACTTACATCCTTGATCTCGTCCACCACAAAGTACGCATCTGTAGGCACGCCCGCCTCCTTTGGTTGGACGTCAATAATGACTAGCAACGGGTTCGGCGTGTATCGCTTGAAGAGCTCGTTGATCTCGAGATCCGACGCGCGCAGCTTCGGCCCCGAATGGTACCAGCCTATTAGCTTCTCCCGCGCATTGACCTTCTTGAACATGTCGTTCATCGCCTCTACGTAGTTGTGGTCGAGGAACCAAACCGACGGATCCTTCTCGTCCTCCTCGAACGGTACTGTGCACGCGACGTCAGCAGGTCTTCGTCTTTCTGCGTCGCAGATCCCGTACCGGCAAAGCTGTTGGACACGCGCACATTCTTGCCATCGTTCTGCCCCAGCAGCACGCCGACTACCCGCTTGTTCTTGCTCGTGCTGATCTCTGTGCGGTTGTAGTGGTCGACGACGGAAAGCAGCACCAGCGGGGCGACCGAGACGTTGCGGCTCACCAGGGAGAGCGTATCCGCGGTTGTGGTAGGCATCTCGGGCAATCTGTCGGGTCGGATGGTTTGGGATCAGGCGGAATTCATGCGATTTCGTGGCGGGCAGATTTGGAGGGGGAAGAATTCAAGAAGGCTGGCCGGGTTCGTCGTCGTCAGTGGTTTAGCTGCCTCACAACTGCTCCAAGGTAAATGCCCAATCAGGCTTAGCCCAGGCTGGTTTTCGAGGTTTGCAAGCACGGCTGAGAGACGCTTGGGCCGGGCGGTCAGCTCATCACTGACTTACATAATCAGCGGTACGGAAGTACCTGCCGTGTCTGGGGCCTGGCCGAGCTTCCCGATTTGGCATCATGCCACCAAGCAAGGGTCGGCTCGTGACTAGCGCTCACAGAGGGGCCGCCCTCCGCGTCGAACTTGGGTGTTTCGTCACTCCCGACCACGCAACATTCACAACTTCCACGCAATTCCAACCGCTTCAACGATCCAGCGCGAATTCTACTCGACGTCGAATCCCACTACGAACTGTCGCGAAACCCGAGAGCAAACCGCAACCATGAGACTTTTCTCATTTCTTATCGCTACCCTGACGCTCCTGGGGACCGCCGTTGCGGTGGATGTCCAGAAGTCGGTGATCATCACGTACCCCGATTCAACGCCCGAGTGGGTCCTGGACAAGGCAAAGACGGCCATCAAGGACAGCGGCGGCGTCATCACCCACGAGTACCAATTAATCAGGTAGGCTTCTTTGGACACAGTCGTCTGCGACTTTCAAGCTAACTTGAGCCAGGGGTTTCGCGGCTGAACTTGGGGAGAAGGTCCTCGACACCGTGACAGCCTGGGGCCAAGAGTATAACGCCCGCATCGAGGAGAACCAGGTTTTGTCAGCGTTTAAGTGATGGCTGGACGACGTGGTCAGAAACGAGGATGCGATGATCGAACAGTGATTCCTCTACGACATGGGAGGCGCCCGCAGTTGGGGGCTTGCAACCTCGAAAAGAAGATATGAAACGGAGTTGGATAGGCGTTTTGCGGCAAGCTCACAGTGCTGTTTGGGAGGACTGGGTTGCGTATGGCTTGCTTGAGTGTTGCTATTACTATCACCTAGACTTTGCAAATATTTCTTCATGAATTCCTGATCCCTGAGGCGCTGTTCCCCGGAGAAGTTGGGGTCCGAAGAAGTTGAGGTCAGGCGTATTCGGTGAATGGGTTCCCTGCTGGTATCTGGATGAAGAGTGGAAGCAGCTGCTGGCGGATTTGACATCTTCGTCTCAACTCCCGAAAAGGTAGGTTCGTCAAACCTTCAGCCCTTTGGAGCCTGTCACGAGGGATGTAACGACGCACCGCTCGTGGTCGTTGCCGCTGTGCACCTTCGTCTGATCCGAGCGGGGATCGAGTCAAGGCAGGTACCGCCCATCAGCTCAAAGAGGCGCAACAAAGAAGACGAGACGGACAAAGACTCGAACAACAGCTTTCTGGTCGTCAGGAACCACGTCGCCACTGTCCCTGACGGATGAATGCTGCGACTTGCACTGTGGAGGCTCGTCATGCAGGCCGCTGCAGGCGCCCAGACCCCTGCGGTGGGCAACGTGGGGAACAGGCCTAATCGATAACAGGCCAGAGAGCTTCACAATTCATCGCAGCATTGACGCGGCTGGAACGGGCGAATGAGCAACAAAAGAGCTGGGAACAATGCCCTTCTTCCAGCACAACGACGCCTGCGCCGAACAACTATGAAACGCCAGAGTCCCGGCTGAGCTCTTGGTTACGCTGTGCGCCATCGTCTTTGCTTTTAAACCATGTGCCTCGCCCCCTCGCTGGCCTGACACGCATTCCGATTTCGATTTCGAGAGACCCGCTTTCGCGAATCGACGTCGACCTCGATCCCGGCCCCGGAGGCCCATGTCCTCCCGACCACCACCACGACACGTCCTCGTGCTTTGATCACTGTCACGACCGCCGTGTCACCATGACGCAGTTTAGCAGCTCTACGCAGGCTGCCCTGCTGCGGTGGATCAACACGTTCGACACGAGGCGCAAGGCCGCCTCTCTGGCCGATCTTCAGGATGGCGTCGTGCTCGGGCAAGCTCTCGAGCAGATGCTTGCTCCCGAGTTCCAGAGCTCATCCCTCCTCCAGCACCCGACGACCCACGAGGAGAACAAACAGAACCTCGAGATGGTCTACCGCGGCCTCGCGAGCTTCCTCCGTAGCGACAACCCCTTCCTCGCCCCATCCCCGTCCGAATTCCGTGCCATGGTCGAACACCCCGACGACAACTCGATCTGCGACTTCATCTGTGTATTCTTGACGGCTGCCTGTCTAGGCAGTCTGTCGAGGACATACGTTCCGAGGGTCATGTCTCTCGACAAGACCACGCAGGGCGAGATAGCAAAGATCATCAGCCAGAAGCACCAGTTGAAGGCGGAGCGGGAAGAAAAGGCACTGGAACACCATCTGCCAGATACCGACGACCTGGATTCTGTGGCTCTCCGAGACCCTGCCCTGATGGAGGAGGAGCTCAACCAGGTCAAGGAGAAGTACGAGATGCTCAAGAAGCAGAACGCCGACCTTCAATCTCGGATTGATAAGCTTTTGGATACACGAGAAGCTGTTCTCCATGAACTTCGGGTAGCCCAGGATGAACTCGCAGCCCAGAAGAAGGCGCGGGGAACTGATGCGTCCAACGCCATCAGGGATCTGCGGAACGAAATCCGGGACAAGATGGCTGAGATCGACCGACTGGAAGACCTGGCCGAAAAGGAGACGCTGAAAGCCACGAGGTTAGAAAAGGAGAACGAAAGCCTCCGCGCAAAGGTCGAGCGGCTGAAGGACCTGGAAGACAAGGTCACCGTTCTTGAGCACGAGAACAAACAGCAGCAACAGCAAATAAAAGGTCTCGAGAACTACAAGAAGAAGGCGCAGGATCTTACCGTCATTCAGCAACGAAACAGGGTTCTCGACGAGCAGATCCTGCAGCTGGAGCAAGATCTCAGAGACCTCGAAGACCTCAAGCTTCTCAACAGGAAACTGCAAAAGGAGATTGAAGAGAAGTCCAAGGTCCTGGCTAACAACGAGCAGGAGATCATCTACACGATTCAGTCCAAGAATGTGTTGCAAGACACAAACGAGGAGCTCAAGAGGAGGGTCGAGTATCTCGAGTCCAGGCGCCAACTGGATGAGAGCACCATCAAGGAGCTTCAAGACCAGCTACAGCTCTCAGATGTGCCACCGATGCGGATACCCGACAGCCCGGGCGCAAGCGCCAGCAAGTTCAGTCTTGAGCAAGAGCTCGAGACGACGTCGGATCCCCTCGTCGCTCTCCGTGTAGAGATCTCGCGGCTCAGAGCCGAGAACAACGTGCTGCGCAACAACGTGACGGTCGTCTCGGAGAATGAGAAACTTCGTGGTGAGCTGGATTTGGCTAACCAGAAGGTTGATCATCTCCGGCTTCAGTGCACAGAGGCTATGGAGAAGGAGGCCGTCACCCAGGAGCAGCTACAGGCCATGGTCAACAACATGACCGGAGAAGAGTTAGTTTCCGGGATTAATGCTGCCCTCAAGCTTGGCCCACTATCGCTGACACCCCGTTATAGGTCTGCCGCTTTCATCAAGCTTCGCCGCGATTATCTCGACGCCATCAAGGATGTCGAGATGTACCGGAAGAAGATACAGGACCTGGAAGCCGTGGCTGCCGATAGGGAGCGAGAGTTGCTCCATGTCAAGACGGACCTGAACGTCATCGGCCAGGAGCAGACCACCGCGCTCGCCGCCCTCAAGTCGTCGGATGAGTTCATCTCGGACTCGCTCAAGACAGAGCTGGATGCGACGCGCCGACAGGCCTCGCAAAAGTCGTTTGAGCTTGACGAGATGAAGGAACAGCTGATGGCTGCGTTGGTGTCCAAGGACAAGATCCGCAAGCAACTCGACGACGCCATCGCCGCCGCCGCCAACGGACAGCCAGCTCCCGAGGAAGCCACCAAGGGCAGAAAGGAGGATGCCGAGAAGATTGACAAGCTCAAGGCTGCTCTCCGGCTCAAGATCGAGGTAGGTGAAGCAGAATCTCCCAAGTCAAGAAAGGCGAGCCATTACCCCAAGATTGTTCCTCCATCTCCTGAGGCCAAGCAACCTCGGGACAAGCGACTTCGGGAATCAGAATCCTGCCGGCAGATGTGATGTCTGCGTGGCCTGGCCTGTCCTCTCTATTCTTCTACCTTATATATTCCCCCTATATACGGGAACCGCTGTGGACACGCTAACACGGGAAAGCAACTCGAGAAATCCGAGCACGAGAAGTACGAGCTGCAACGTCGGCTCAAGGCCACGGAGAACGGAGGCGCCTTTGCGGCACAAAAGGTATGTTGTCATATATCGTCTATAATTAATTTTTCTATATCGTTCACTCTGATTGCAACCCGTGAAATTCCATGCTGACATGTGTGACCAGGCTACCTACGACCAGGAGATCAAGACTCTGCAGCGCGAGAACGCGATGATGACGACGGCATGGTATGATCTGACTAGTCGTCTGCAGAGCAACCACGTCGTACTCCAGAGGCGACAGGACGCGCCCAAGAGCTGGCTGATGAAGCAGAGGCAGCAAGTCAACGGTGAGAAGAATTCTTGTCACTCTACTGTCCTTGATCATCTTGTATTCTGATAAAGAGAGTAGCTACCACGCCTCGGAGATAGGGGCTCGGGGGGAATGCGTAGTTTTCGTCTTTTCACCTCGTCGATACATGTTCGGTGTTGTTGCTCGGTGCGGTCTTTTGCATCTGGGAATCTCAGTATGTCCATGTCCCGAGAAGGCGGCACAAGGGCTAGCTAGGTTTCCGGAAGTCCATATGGCATAGCGTTTTTGGTGGTGGTGAATTATTTTCTATCATGTTCATAGCATCGTTTTTCTTTTTCTTTTTGGTTTCATCTGGAATCCTGGATGGATGGGTGGATGGACGCATGGTTGGTTGGAAATTCGTTCGGGGAGGGAGGAACCTGGTTGTCCATAGATATTACATATCGGCTTGGTTTGGTTTGGTCTTCTTTTTTTTGTAATTGTCTTTGAAATACCCAATGGCAGGAATAGATTCGGATGGATGAGGTCGTATAGAAACTTGTTCGGAGATCCATGTGTTGTTGCTCCAAGTGTACTCTTAGTTTGGGTTGAACCCTGAACGATGCTCGGCTATGTACCATCTACCATGCATGTCGGCAAGCATATCAAAGTCAAAATCACACACTCCCAAGACCGGCAATTTCAGAATCTCGCTCAGATTACACATACAACGTACAACTACCAGTCTCCATGGACGAGGAACAAAGTTCAGGGGAGGATGAAAAGTGCCGCCCTATCCCCTTCATCCCCGACACAGGAAGTAGTCCATTTTTCATCCCCCCTCTTTCTCTCCCACCACACCCACATACAATCCCCCTTTCTCGTACCCAGCCGGTAAGATGGCCGAGAGGTTCGTTTCATAGGTCCACGTAGGTAGACCAGAGTCCCCCTTTGCCCTACCATCCTCAGGAGAATCATGGAGTCCTTGCAGCCTTTCAACCATTAGGTCTAGGGAGCCACCTCTACCACGCCTTGCTAAAGTACACCACCAAATCCATTTCCCTGGGATTCAGCCGATCTGACGACGACGCGCTCGTCTACGAGGATGAGCGAGCCGCAAGCTTGCCGAGGATGCGACTGCCGGCCGAGCCGGCCTTGGCCTTGTCCCCATCAAAAATAGCGAGCAGGCTCTTCCACACCTGGCCGGGCTCCTGGCTGGCGTCGACGGCCTGGTGGATGCCCGTCTTCTGGTAGTACTCGACCACGGGGGCCGTCTGCTTGTGGTACGTGGCCAGGCGCTTCTTGAGCGCCTCGGCGTTGTCGTCGCTGCGCTGGATCAGCGGCTCGCCCGTCACGTCGTCCGTCATGGGCACCTTGGGCGGGTTGAAGGTGGCGTGGTACGAGCGGCCGCTGGCCGGGTGGACGAGGCGGCCCGTGATGCGCGCCACCAGCAGCGCGTCGTCGATCTGGAGCTCGACCGCGTGCTGGAGCGGGCGGTTGCGCTCGCGGAGCATGCTGTCGAGGCCCTCGGCCTGCGGGACGGTGCGGGGGAAGCCGTCGAGGATGAATCTATTTTGGAGAGAAATATTTTGTTAGGTTGGAACTCGACAGACAAAAAGCTGGTGGTGGTGGGAGACGTACCCGCCCTTGCACTCTGGGTTGTTGTCCAGCTCCTCCTTGATCATGCCAATGACAATGTCATCGCTCACCAGACCGCCCTGGTCCATGATCTTTTTGGCTTCCCGGCCCAGCGGCGTCTTCTTGGCCACCTGCGACCTCAGCATGTCACCCGTTGCCTACGAGATCAAAAATACGTCAGCGACCACCGTCCTAGCGCAACCGAGAACGTCAATTGGCTCACCAGATGACAGCAGCCAAACTTCTCCTTGATCTTGGGTGCTTGTGTCCCCTTGCCTATCGCAAAAAACATGCTGGTTAGCTTCGACTCTTGGGCGGAGGGCAGGTTTCCGAACCGGCTCCGGGGGGCCCGATGAGCAGCATGCGGATCTCCTCGGTCGTCTTGGGCGCGCTGCTGCCGCCGAAATTCCTATGCTCCAGGGCTTTTACCCGGCCCTCGAGGCTCTCGATGATGCCGTGCAGGCGCTTGACCTCATCGTCGATGTAGCCCATTTTGAACTCGTAGGCAACGCCGTTGTTGGGACCTGACCAAGGTCTTTTTTTTGTCTGGAGCGAATTCGGGGGCGCGAGGCGAGGCGAGAGCGGAGGAGGGATTCAACAACGTCCGCCGGCGGGGAAAGAAGAGAGGAATTGGAGCCTCGGGGGTCGCGGGGAAGGAAGGGTGGAGGATGTGAGGAGGACAAAGGTTGAATAGGGACGAAATTTGGCACAGCACCAGAAAGTCTGGCTGGCGATTTTTTTAGAGCGCGGCTTTGCAAGGGTCTGCGCAGGGAACAGGTTGCGACACCGCAGACGCAGATGCAGCGGGTTTGTTGCTTTCTGGCGCGTGCGCCTCCGGGAATTGCTTCACTCAACCCGCGCAACGCGCAGCTCTGAAGATTTGATGTCTCTGTTGATAACTCCTCAAGTTCGACGAGGGCTGATCTTCTAAAACCTTTGCTTCTACCTATGTCATCCAAGATGCTCTGCATATCCTGCTGTATTCCATCTTGGCCATATGGGCGCCCGAGCAACAAGTTCCTGTCCGCCGAGGTACCTTCGGGAACGGAGCTCCCCGCAGCCGCGAATCAGGAGGTAGAATCGCGCAACACCGGCAACTCGGGTGAATGGACCTTGCAGCAGGGTCAATGGATCACCATGTGGGGTTGCAGGCAGTACCCTAACCCTGGTGTCAACATCGTTGAAGAAGCTTGGATGGTACTGATGCTCGACAATAAGGCTAGATACAGCCCCTGCTGAACGTGGAATGGTGAGGATATCTCTGCTGAGAGCCAAGTCATGTCTTTGCACTTCCCGGAACACTTCCCTGAACGCTATCCCCCTCGCCATCTCCCCAGATATCCTTGCTCTCCTGCTCGACGGCGTGCATGGCCGTAGCAACCTCCTCCAGCTTGGCAACCACATCCAGAACTCCCTGGTTCACTCGTTGAAAGTACCGGTCATTGGCCTCCCGCCGCTTCCTGGCGAGAAGGATATCAACCTCGGTCTCCTCCTCCAGCCTAGCCCCGATCCGTCCAGTGCCTCCCACACCGCTGCTCCCAGGTCTACCGCTCCCGGTCCCCGCCGTGCTCTTAGCTCCGTCCGTGGCCGCACCGGCGGCTTCGCTCTTTCCAGCCCCGTCAGCTCCCGAAGGCCCAGCATCCGCTCCGCCGGGCGATGTCTTGGCGTTCCCGCTGCTACTGACAGTTTCGATCGCGTCATCCGCTTCGCTCCGGGCCCACGCCTGAGCGAGTGCGATCTGGGCCATCCGTAGCTCACCCAGCTTGCGTTCGTGATCCGGCCCAAAGACACGCGTGCCCCCGCTTGCCGACAGCTCGACCTCCTCGAGCGTCGCCTGCATCTCGGCCCAGAGCGCATCCGTCCTATCGGTTGCGCGTGTGGACTCACCACGAGGCAGCTGAAGCGGAAGGCTGAGGTTCAACGTCGGCGGCGCATTGCTGGCCTTGTTCGGAGCTCTCACTCCCTGGTCGGGTCGAAGGAGACCGCCACGACCGAGGGCTACGGCGCCGGCCTGCTGGGCCGTGGTGGTAGCAAGACCGGAAGCCATCATGCCGGGGAGGGAAACATGTGATGCCGTCGGGGACGGCAAGAGTGCCTTGGACTTCCCCTTGTCGAGTTGCGCCATGGTTACGGATTACATTGTTGCCTTGCGTTGTGAACACAACGTTCCGCGTCCTTGTTCGGATGCATGGGTGGTGACCAGCTGAAAGTGAATATGCATTTGGAGAGGCTAAGCAGTTGTGGAGGGGAAGCCCCACACTCTTTCACCGCCCGAGGCAGAATCTCCCCCACCAATCAGCTCGCTAGGGCTTTCTCGCACTACCGCAGAATTTCAGTCGCAGGCAAAAAAACCAACGACTCCAAGCCAACTTTCAGTCACAACCAGAGTCCGCGATCAACAACAAATCGGTACGTCCACCCGTTCCTGCCGCCTGCAGCACGTCAACCTCGAGAATACCCATCGCACATTTACTCAAACCCGAATTTCAATCGCTAACTTGGTCAAGCAATCATGTCTGGTGGAAAGCCCCGTGGTCTGAACGCGGCCCGCAAGCTGCGCAACAACCGCCGCGAGCAGCGGTGGTCCGATTTGCACTACAAGAAGCGAGCGCTCGGAACTGCCTACAAGTCGAGGTACGAACCTTCGCGAGGATACGAATTTCGAATTGGGGAGGTGATGGACTGACAGAGGACAGCCCGTTCGGTGGTTCGTCCCACGCCAAGGGCATTGTCCTTGAGAAGGTCGGCGTTGAGGCCAAGCAGCCCAACTCGGTGGGTGATACCGATCGATCTCCTCGTCGTTCCCGATCTAACACGGATGATCCAGGCTATCCGAAAGTGCGTCAGGGTCCAGCTCATCAAGAATGGCAAGAAGGTCACCGCTTTCGGTACGAACCCCCGATTACGACGAACGATACCCCGACTCGTTGCTAACATGATTCAGTCCCCAATGACGGTTGCTTGAACTTCGTTGATGAGAACGACGAGGTCCTCCTCGCTGGTTTCGGTCGCAAGGGCAAGGCCAAGGGTGATATTCCCGGTGTGCGATTCAAGGGTAGGTCACGCTTTTGCCACACACTGGCGTGCAGTACTGACGGTCAACAGTCGTCAAGGTATCTGGTGTCGGTCTCCTAGCTCTGTGGAAGGAGAAGAAGGAGAAGCCCCGGTCATAGATGGCGAGCGATATGGAAAACGGCACGGTTGGGGCATGCGGAGTCTACGAGGCTTTTTACTTTGGCATTGAATTTCAGTTGAGGGAATCTGCACTCTCATGGTAGACATGGTCCGGAAAATCAGAGATCATTGAACCACAGACTGGCCTGTCAGAAACGGCGTCCTGTGATGAAGCGGGTTGCGTTGCCACGAGGCATGGGACTGGTCTATACGAGATGTTCTAATGCTACATGATACAAGTCTTTGTTCAAGCCTCCTCCTGGCTGTCGTCCCGCTGGACATATCTTACAACATAGTCGGCTGCCAGCCCGAGGCTGATTGCACCTCCCGTGAACCAGCAACCGTTGATGAACCACCACCAGCAGTTCTTGACGCTCTTCAGGTTGACCTTCTTGATCATGACGCCCAGAGTGACCATGGCACCGCCGCAGCTGCCGATGAAGAATGCTGGGCCGGCGCCACTTGCGATGCCAGCCCCCGCGAGCAAAGCAATCTGCACAGCTGCCAGCCCGGTCAAGACTTGCTTGGTCTCGGCATCGTGCTTGAGCGCAATGCTCTTGATGCCTGCCTTGGCATCGTCCTTGATGTCCATGTGCGCATAGATCATGTCGTACAAGATGGTCCAGGCGACATTCGAGGCATACAGCAATCCCGCCGCCGTCAACGCCGCCCCGTTGGCCAGCAAGTCGACACCCAGCGCCGGGAAGCCCATGATGGCTCCCCACGAGAAGGTCAGCCCCAACATGGCCTGGGGGTAGTAGGTCACGCGCTTGGCGAGCGGATACGCAGCAACGAAGAGCAGACTCGGCGTGGCGTACCAGAAGCACTCGAGCGGGAACTGCAGGAGGACGGCGAGGCCGGCGAGCAGCTGCGTGCCGGTGAAGACGAGCCCCTGGAACGGCGTGATGGCGCGCCGCGCGATCGGCCGGAACTTGGTCCGCGTCACGTGCGGGTCCAGATTGCGGTCCCAGAGGTCATTGATGGCGCAGCCGGCGCCGCGCATGATGACCGCGCCGGCGAAGAAGAGGAGGGATGTCCCGATCACGGTGGTGGGGGTGGCCATTGGGGTGGCGAGCGGCGCGGCCATCAGGGTCGAGAAGAGACATGGGAAGTAGAGGTAGTATGTGCCGGCGGGCTTGTCGAGGCGGATCAGCTCGGCGTAGGGGACCCATGATGCCGGGAGGTGGGAGAGCAGGCCGGTCTTGGGTGGCGTGTAGACTTCTGGAGTTTGGGGGAGCGGGACTGCTGGGGCCGAGAGGAGCTTCGTGGTGGCGTGGTATGCGACATACTGATGGGATGGCCGTTTGTAGAGTTCAAGGGCGAGTCGCGGTGGCTTTTGAGACTGTAGAGCTTTCGAGCTCAGCCGTGGTAATGATCGGGCGTGCCATCCATTGTGGGATATATGCCTGAGAGGCAGTCCGGATATCAAACGAGTGGACATGATGTGTACATATGGCCAGTGATCCTGGAGATATGAGCAACGGGAAGTCTTGAGAGAGCACGGGCAACTGAAGAAAAAGCAAATCTACACACTCACTGGCCAGGATCATCGTCACATCAACGACGCACACGCCATCACCCAAAGTTTGACTTCAAGGTATTCCGTACGTGATATTCCGGACAGCAAACTCTGAATTTCTTATTGTTGGAATGCAAGTGGTGGATGTCTCGCCCGCACATCTGCCGAGGTGTTCGCTGCCTCATTCCTCAGCCACAGATTTGCAGAGCTAAGCTGTAGCTACAGCATCACTGATTGGCCCAAAAAAAAGTTCCCCCGCCGTTCGTCGCGTCTTCAATTGCGATAAGGCCAGCCGCGCGATGGCAAAGTCCGTCTAAAATCAAGACTCAACAAACTCGAAGCAAAGATTAGAATCCTACAGCAACATAGAGGTTCTCGAGGCGTGCCTCCGAGACCATGACCTAGATATCGACAGCCACACCTACTCGGCCCGCTTCGGGAGCACTCAACGCAGACGTCAAAATGCCGACGGCGCTTCATCCACAGGCCAAGTTCGACCCCATCCCGCCAGACCTCGATCTCCATGCCCTCGTCGAACGGACGCCACATTTCCAATGGGTGACTCGAATCACGGCGGCACAGATCCGCAACATTGGCCCCCAGGAGTTCGAGAAGCTGGTCTTTCTGCGCGTCATCCAGCAGGGAAAGCCGCTCGTGATTGAGAAGTGGAATGACCGTCTTCCCAAGTCGCTGTTTAGCGCAGACTGGCTAGAGAAGCAGTACAACAAAAAACGTACGTTTCCCAAGCAGCTCATGGCTTGTACTAACTCCCCGCAGAGGAAAATGTCCGCGACATTGTTGCCCAGACCGACATCCCCATGACCACGGGTCACTACCTACGGTCGATGAAACAGCTCACGAACCAGTGGACTCCCGCTACCTTCCGGGACGAGAGACGACAACGTCTATACCTCAAAGACATTGACTGCCCGCCCGAGTGGTTCGACCGGCTCCAAAAGATCATCCCTCCTAATGTCTTCTACATGAACGAGAATGTCGACAAGAAAGGCGGAAGTAAGTCGGGGGAGGACCTGGACATGTTCCAGGAAGGATATTCGGCTGCCCCCGCGGGTGATTTGATGAGCAGCCTGCCGGAGCAGATGCGGGCGCAGAATCTCATGTGTTACATTGGACACGAAGGCACGTACACACCGGCACACAAGGAGATGTGTGCCAGCTTGGGACAGAACATCATGGTTGATGCTTCGGGCGATGAAAATGGCGAGAAGCCGGGAAGCTCCATCTGGTTCATGACCGAGACCAAGGATCGTCAAGTGGTCCGCGAGTATTTCCTCTCGATGCTGGGCCACGACATCGAAATCGAGAAGCACTTTGCCCAGATCAACGCCTGGAAGAAGGCTACGTTCCCGGTGTATATCGTCGAACAACGGGTTGGAGATTTCATCCTCGTCCCACCACTGGCGCCGCATCAAGTCTGGAATCGCGGTACCAGAACCATCAAGGTCGCGTGGAATCGGACGACCGTCGAGACCCTCGAGATGGCTCTCCACGAAGCCCTGCCGAAAGCCCGACTCGTCTGCCGCGACGAGCAGTACAAGAACAAGGCCATCATCTACTACACACTGGAGAAGTATGCGAGAGAGATGAAGGAGATGGAGGAGAGTGCAGACATTGGAATCCTCGGCTTTGGTCAAGACCTCGTTAGGAACTCGACGAGAATGAAGCAGATGGCGGCCGACTTCAAGTCCCTGTTCCGCCTCTTTACAGAAATCCTAGTCGATGAGATGTTCGCCACCAAGGAGAAAGACGTCGAGTACATTGAATTCGACTCGTGCATCACCTGCTCGTACTGCCGAGCCAACATCTTCAACCGCTTCCTGACGTGCAAGCACTGCGTCCGCCAGCTCGTCAACGGCGATGAGGACACATATGACGTGTGCATGGAGTGCTACGCCATGGGCCGCTCCTGCCTGTGTGTTTCAAACCTCAGCTGGTGCGAGCAGTGGCGGTGGTCGGAGCTGGTCGACCGGTATGAGGAGTGGCGCGCGCTGATCATCAAGAACGACGGCTTTGTGAGCCTAGAGCATTCACCCCCGCCGCTGGAGCTGGCGAGAAGACGGTCCGGCAAGAAGTCACTGGCCCAGATTTGCCAGGAGCAGCTCAGGAGACGGCCGTGGAAAGATCTCTCGATCATTGAAAAGCCGGCGCCGCCGCCCGAGGACGAAACGTCCGAGGTTGAGATTGGTGAGAACGGCCGCCCGTTGAAGAAACATACGAAACGCAAGAGGAAGAAGGGTGACGTGTATGCGTGTCATGTCTGTGGGCACAAGGACTACTGCTACCGACTGGCCTTTTGCTCCAACGAAGGCTGCACCAACGCATATTGCTTCGGAGTTCTCTACAGAGCCTTCGACCAGATGCCCCAGGACATACTTCAAGCCTTGAGGTGGGAATGCCCGAAATGTCAGGGCATTTGCAACTGCGCGGCGTGTCGCAGGGCGGGCAACAGCAACCCGTACATCCCGAAGAACACGACGCTTGGTCACGACACTCGACCCATCGCCGACGACCGCAGTGTCGAGTCGCTTGTCGACTTTAGAGTACATAATCTCACCTGGCTCAAGAGCGTGGGCGAGGAAGGACGCAGCGTGGCGAGCAAGCGTATCCAGCGACTACAGCAGGCGGCCGAGTCGGAGAAAGCACGGGAAGCGGACCTCGCACATCAAGTTCCGGTGCTGCCCGACAGAGAGCTCGCCGAAACCCTAGAAGCCGCCGCGAACGGGACTGGCCCTCAGGATGCGCCCAACCAGAACGGCGTCGGCGGCACGGCCCAAGGCAATCTCCAGGAGCCAGGAATGCCTGTTGCCGACATGTCCATGGGCCAGGGCGCGTCTGACTACCCCGATCCATCCATCCTCAACCACACTGTTGGAAGGGGTTACTACGAGCAAGATGACAGTCCGGACAGGATTTTGTTCGACCCCTACCAGGCTCCCACGAAGGAGGCACTGGTTGTGGACGAGGAGCCCGAGATGATGTCGGAATACCTGAAGAAGCAACTACGGATTGCCAAGCGGAGGACGAGGAATGAGGACGATGATCCGGACTTTGCCGCGCCACGCTCGCACTGGCGAAAGAGGCCCAAGATTGACCACGCTGAAAAGGCAGACGCACAGCACGATGTCCTGGACAACATGGATCCTGCATTGTTCAGCGGCGACCAGGCGATGCTCGATGCTCCTGGCGATCCCGACAGCTCAGCGGAACAAGGCGGAGCTACGGCTGATGCTTCAGGCCAAGAAGCAGGGGGGGATGCTGAGCACCGACCTTTTTCGCCCAACCGACCAGCTCTCAGACATGCACGACCTAAGGAATCGTATTTGGAAGATCAACAGGAGGACGAGTTCAACGACGTGTTTGTCCCGCGGTCTCAGAGACCGCCAGAAGGCATCACCAACTATGATCCCGAGGTCGCCAGCAAAGATCCGCTTGATGTTGCCGCGGCTGCCATTTTTTCCGCTGCTCCTGCTGCGCCTGCTCAGGAGGCACCGCAACCAGAGAAGAAGAAGCCTGGCCGAAAGCCTGGTCGTCCGAAATCCATAGGTTCCCAGGCCACACCTAAGACGCCTGCACCTGGCAGCGGAGGACCGAAGCCACGCGGACGACCTCCTCGTTCTGCACAACCATCAGCCCCCGTTGCGGATGAGGATAACGACTCGGCCGATATTGACGCTCAGTTGGCGGAGCAGCTCAACGCGTTCGACGATGATGGCGAGTTTATTGCTCCAGCGTCTTCATCGACTCCATCCATCCATCCGCTTCTTAACCAACCCAAGAGGCGAGGTCGGCCGCCGCGGGCCTCCTTGCCGGAAACAGCCTCTGCCGCACCTGTGTCCGCCTCGCCGTCCTCGTTCATGTCAATGGCAGACCGGATGAAGCTCAAGGGGAAGAAGTTCAAGATTACGGCACGAAAGAGTATAAACGAACCCTCGGGGTCGTCAGGGGCAAGCCCCTCCGTGCCGCTCCCGACGATAGAGGCTCCAGAGTCTACCGCATCTCCGTCTGTTACCACGCCGGCCGAGGAGAGCCCAGCCCCGACGGAAGCAAAGCCGGCCCCGAGGACGGCTATCAGAGGTAGAGGTGGTTTCCGGGGGCGGGGCAGGGGCCGAGGCGGAGGTAGACCTGCAGGCCGAAGCGTCAGCAGCAAGCCTGTGTCTACGAGCGAGAGTACATCAGACGAGTTCGACCCTACCGCAGCTGAAGAGGAGGTATCATCGGATGAGAACAGCCCATCACCGTCGCGAGACGCTTCCGTGTCGGAGAGTGGGTCGTTCTCGCCAGAGCCTGAGCCGCCACGGACGGTTTCCAAGGTTACAGCTCCTAAGCCGGCAACCAAGGCGATTCCTGAACCAGAGGTGTATCGATCACCATCGCCGCCTCCGAGACCTGCCGGTCCGACGGTGGTGAGGCTGGACTCGGTAGAATTAGGGTCGGGGACTGAGTCGGAGAGCGCAAGTGAGGAGAGTGAAGCGAGTGTTGCTAGCGACTCGGACTCGGACGATGAGGATATTCCGGCACACAAGGGCCAGTTTAGCGGGACCAAGCTTGCCACGCGCGGTGGGGGCGTAAGGGGTAGAGGACGAGGTGGACGCGGACGAGGTCGGCCACGGTTGAATGCGTAGCCAGGGTGAGCTAGTTGGTGAGCAAGCTGGGGGCAAGCTAGTGAGCATGCTGGCGGGCAAGCTGGTGAGTAAGCTGTGAGCAAAGCTGGTGTTTTTGTATTTATAATGCTTGTTTGGAACGCTCAGCGGACGGTACGGAACGAGCCATGTATCATGACGGGGTTTTGGTAGGACTAGGTCAAGTGTCGGAGTACGAGATGGATTTTGCGATTTGATCACCAGCGGAGCATGCGGCTCTCGGTCCCAACGATGGATTGTTGATTTACCATTTCAGTCCCTGTGTGACGATGCAGTGTCGATTTACCATTCAAGTCTCTCTGCGACGCGCAATGTACAATACAATGAGAATGCCCCCTTGATCAGGTTCGGCCTCGTACCAGACCTACTAGGCTTCTAGGCCTACAAGGACAATGCAAACGAACAAAAATGCCAGCCAGCCATCCATCCATCGATCCATCCATCAATCCCTTAATAAAATGAAGAGAAAACAAAATTACATGTTATCCTTCATGCTCGTCCCCGCCTTCCGCGTCTCCTCGGCATGGTGCTTCGTCTGCTCCTGCAGCCGCTTGAGGGCCGCCTCGCCCGCCTCGCCGGGCGTCATGCGGTCCGCCTTGACCGTCTCCTCGCTGACCGAGGCGAGCTCGGGCTTCCAGTGGCCTTGGCCGCGCTTCTGCTTGGAGAGGGAGTCTTGTTTGTGGTGTTCGAAGTCTTCTGGGTTTGGGTCTTCTTTTCTGGTGCGTTAGTATTCTGTTGGGTTTGTGTTTGGGTGTGTGTATAAGTGGGAATGGGTGTGTGTTTTTGTGTGTGTGAGTGGGTGGGAGTGTGTCTGTGTGGTGATGCGTGTTTTAGGGGTAGGAAAGGGGGGGAGGACGACGGAGGGAGGTAGAGGTGAGGGGGGAGGTGAGCTAATGAAGGTAAGGAGGATGGACGTACGGCTCGAGCTCTCCTTCAGATTGCGCGTGGTTGTTTGCGAGAGGGATCGTTGAGCTGCGACGAGGGATCGGGAGATGGAGACGGGCGTCGTGGTGGTGGTGCGGGCGCCGGCGCCGGCGGCGCGGAGGAGGAGGAGGCGGGCGGACATTGCTTTCGGTAAGGTAGGAGGTGAGGTTGGTGGTGATGTTGGTGTTTTACGGGTTCAATTGACTGATCCTCAGGACTCGGTGTAGTAGTAGTAGAGGAAGAAAAAGGAATTGAGTTTTTGTATTTTAAATTGAGGAAATTGAAAAAGCTCATTGGAAGAAAATGCTCTACAGATGGACGATGAGGAGGAAGACTGGGAAGCTTGTTGCCTTTCCTTGGAGGTGACGTCACTACGTCTGATTGGAGCGCTGCGAGGGCGTCACGGTGGGGTTTTGCTTGCCTTTGCACAGTACATCTCCGGTAGTTTAGGTCGGGTGAGAGGATGTTTGGGTTTTGCTTTTTGTTTTCATATGTTTTTCCAAGTCGGATTTGTTTAGATGAAGCTTTGTGAAATGGAAAATGTGAATGTTGTTGTTGGTTTGGATAGGGGCCGGTGTTGACGTGATGCCGGCCGGGTTCAATGGGTACGGATGCGGAGATTCTATGACGGTTGTAAATACATGGAATTCTCTTCTTGGGTTGGGCCAGGCCGCGTGTTGATTCTCAGAATAGAGTTGAAGACTCCTTGGACGACTAGTCATTTCGACGTCCAGCTTACGAGTCCTGTATCCCCCCAGTTCTTGCATGAACTCGTCTTGATGGCAACTCTGCCAGAGAAACCCACCGGGAGACAGAAACAGAAATAGAAATGACGGGTACGCTGCCTTTCCGTTGACTGCGTGGCCGTGATGCTCGTTCCGCTGACCGCGCGGTCATGACGGTCGTAACGTGGCAAGTCTAGCTAGCTATGCGTCCTTGGCTGTAGAGCATCCAAATAGACATAAGCTAGCCGTGCTCATACCATGCCGTATGTTGGTCTCGATGCGTATGTGCATGGAAATAAAATAGTGCTACTCGCAGTTCGAGACCCGTCCCTGAGCCATCATCTTGAGACGACCCCAACACGCTTCTAGAACACCGCGGTCGAGCTGAATGTCGAAAAGGAGGCGAGTCCCAGGCGATTGCAGGCCATAAACCTAGTAGCAAGGCTACATACCGGGCTAACCATCCTGGGCGGTCACGGCATCCAGTCTGTTCTACATGCCAGAGCTGACCTGAGACGTATTACAACGTAAGGAAGGCAAGGTAACCCCGAGCCTATCCTGAAGCAAGCCTCTTCAACGGTTAGGTGGAGATGCTGATACATACCTGCAAGAGAAGCATTGTACGCCTGTCCCGCGCCCCATAGAATCCCCCCAGTAGCCCATCATCTGGACTCGTACACAACGTCAGTCCCACATTGTGCTCCAGTCCGTGCTCGGAGACCGCCCCTTACCGTCCTGTGGCAGCAGCTCGATACTGCCAGCTCAAGTGACACAGCAAGAGGACATGCCATACATTCTCGAACATCCAGACGTCCCTGACGAGCGAGGTCCCCTAGACACCCGTCGGACAACCCAATCACTGACGGCTCATAGTCAGATATGTCTTGTTCACCGGGAAGCCAAACCCTCGCCGATCCCATACACAAACACAAACACACAAGGCCGCCGGTACGACGCAACGTAGGTACGCACCACCCCGCTGTCTGCCACACGTCGAATACCGAGACAGACCAGATCAAAGACACACCGGTGCAACCTCCGTGACACCCTCATCCCCGCTACCCGCTGCTCCAGCGTTGACACAACGATCCGGCTCGGAGCCGGCCCCATTGCCGGCCTGTCTTCTCCCCCCTGAACACCGATCCGGCAACACCAGCATCCCAAACCGGCAAGCCGCCAGACAACACCGTTGAACGACAGGCAGAGAGAGACAAGGATGAGCTTGTCTAGCACGCCTAGAACAGAGTGACAGATCGAAGAAGCAAAAACACTGCAGCAAAAAGAAAACTCATCTCTCGTGGTGGCCCGCTCCTTGCCAGCCAAGCCAGCGTGGTGTGGTCTGCCGGATCCCGAGAGGCCAGCAGCAAACCGGTGGGGTGATGGCGGCATCGTCGGTTCGCCGTCTGGGTTGGCCCCTGAAAGTGTAAAATCCGGGCCAAGACAACACACACATGAAGTGGCACGACAGAACATTCCATCTCACACACACACGGCAGACCGAGAGCCGAATGAGTTTTTTTTTTTTCTTTCGTCTGTGGACGCGGCGAAAGAAACTAGCGGTAAGGCTAGGGCTACAGAAAGCCACACCACCAATACACAAGCCGCTTGGCCGCTAAGCAGATTCCACGGGCAGCTCGACCGGCGTGGCCGGCTTTTCCCGCTCACCAACACCGATCGCCGGATTCGCTGACACCTCGTGTCTCACCCACTACCATTTTTCCAGGTCAGGTGTGTGCCACGGCTGCGACTCCGGAGAAAAGAAATAGCGTACGGAACGCCCGAGACTGTTCTGGGCCTGGGTCGGTCGGTGCCTCGGTGGTCGGTGTTTTCGGTCGGCAGCCGGGGACTACAGTATGCAGAGAGTGTTCGGCCTTCTTTGCCGCGTGGTTCGTCTTGTCTGCCCACCATCATTTGCCTCTCTGTTCCTGCCTGCAATTCTGCCTACGGAGATGCATCTGACAAGGCAGCCATGCGCCAGCCATCACCCAACCCTCGGCAGCGCGGGAGCCCCGTTCCCAATGTGACAAGATGCCAGTTGCCTCCGCAGTCATCGGCGATGAGCCGCGAGCCGCGAGCGGGCTGGTCCTCAACAGGCTCTGGCATTTCATCGGCGGCTCCTCTGCGCACCACTTCCCAAGTATACGGATCCCGTAAATGCACAGATGCCACTCATCCCAACTCTCCGCCCCGGGTGCGTGCCGTGCTTGCCTTGCCAGAGGCATCCCAGGGCCGCATCTTGCATCCTGCCGTCTTCCGTAGATTGTCGCCGCAGCCAGCCCTTGCATCGCAGGGCAAAGACAAGGCAAGGCCGACACCGACACGATGCCGAACCGGAAGGCAGCTCGGGATGCGACATGCGGATGCGCGGCCGGCAGGATGGACGAAGGACCACTGGCAGCAGGCGACCTCTCGAATTTTGCATTCCAGCTTCCACCCACACGGCGGAAGAGCGGTGTGGCAGTGTAAAAGACGACGTCAAAACCCCATTGGGCCGAGCGGAAAGCATACACAGTGTGTGGACGAACCGGATAGGCGCGCTAGCCACCGTGTGGCCCGTGTGTGGGGTGCACCAACGCCTGCACAAAAGCGACGGATCGGCTTCGAGATCGGTCACAGTGCGGGGACCAAGACCTGACTCGAACTCCCGCAGAGAATGTTCCTGGCAAGGCACCGCCTCGTCCGACAGGTACCGCACGCGGCATGGTGCCAAATGCATGCAGCACTTCTCCAGAGCTCCAGAACTCCAGACTGATTGACGTTCACTTTTTGCTGTTGCACTTTTCGAGGACGGCATCGAAAATCTTCAACAACATCATCTCACCCCTCTCTCCTGACCAGGTGAGCCCCGCGGACAAGGGCCCCGATGCTGGCGGGAATGCATTGACCCAGCCCGCTTGCCGGATCGGTTCGTTTTGACAAGGAATCGCTTCGCATTGAATCTCCACGCCAAATGGCACGCCACGCAAGGCAAAGGGGCCGCCCCTCGCATCAAACAGCAGAACAAGGCTGTGAAGGCCGTTGAGTTTCAAGGAGCCCGAGAAACCCTTTGAGAGATCCCTTTGTTTCCTCGCCCAACAATTCCTGGAAACTCGATCGAGAACGAAGACTGCTTGATACCAACCTGCCTGCCTGCCCGGCCGCTGCGACCAAAATAGCCCGGTGTCATCTCGTCGACCCCGCTCGAGTTGACAGAGCATGAAACGCCGACGATTCGCCAATGGATCGCCTCGCCCGGTGCCATGGATGGATGCATCACGGGCTGTGATAGAACGGGCATCTGACGAATTGATCGGGGACTTGGAATGCGTTGATATGACTGAAATGGACTTGGTCGGCCGAGGGGTAAAGACGATCCTGCCGGAGGCCGCTGTCATTACCCCGCCCTGATGTCGAGCTCGCCGTCGTCGCCCCCGTCAGCGACAGCTCTAGATAAAACGAACTTATCGTTGGGTATCATCAACTTCCATCGTCATGCGCTTCTAGATCCGGCTGAATACCAGTACGGTCTTGGAGCGCGGGATCGCGGTAGACGAACGGGAGATGGTGGGTGCCCGTCTGCCCACCGCCAGAGATAAATCACCTCGTCGTCATGCGTCTTTTGGCTAGGCGCACAGGCGGCTACTGGAGCAGGCCAATTGCAGCCTGTAGCCAGTCGTCAAGTTAATGAAGAGATGGTTTGCTGCAGCGTCGCAGCGGAGTCAGCACCAGCTCCGGTGTGTAGTCTCTAGTGAACTCCAGAATGCGGCACCTGTAATCTCAACCGTCTGTATTCCCTGCGTCTGCTTCCAGTAGGTGATGTGAAGCGGCGAACCGCAATTGGGATGTCCAATCTCTCGCGGCCAGCGCACTGGGGATGACGGTCTTCTCCGGCGTCACTCACGCCAATCGGTGGCGAGCCTTTGTCCTCATCCCCGCGCGATGACGGACAGCCGTGGGACGAATCCGACCAGCGGTCCAGCTCCGCTCTGCGGGATCGACGGATCGTTGTCCTTTGTCCTTTTTCTAGAGCAGCCCTCGAGAGCCGTACAGTGTCGCGATCAATACCGTCCTCATGGTGACCGCGCACTGGGTTTCCCAGGTTTCTGGCCTGCGTCCCTTGGTACAACCGTCGCCGTGCGAAGACCGTGTTTCTTCTGGGTCTGCAGCGGCAGGTCTGGAAGTGGTCTCGCGGTGTTTTACCGTCGGCGCCAGCCAGTCAAAGCGCTGCTGACCGTCGCCCTCGCCACAAGGCTGGGGCGGACTGATCTGCTGATGGCCATTCAGGCGGCTGCCCTGCTCTTAGTTATGCATGCTCAACCGCCTGCAGCCCGCTAGCGAGCCAGCCAGAGAGACCGCCCACGGCGCCTGCGAGCGCCAGTTTCAGCGACTGTGAGCGAACCCTCATTGCGAGGTGCAGCTGCACGTCGGCCAGACGAGAATGCTGTTTCACTCGCGACTCGTCTGGTATCGTCGTGCTGGTGCTGCGGCTGCGGCTGCAACTGAGCGACGACACGAGAGGGCACAGCAGATTCCGGGAGCCAGCGGAACCCGTGCGCCGAAGCCAGCGCCGTTGACGTCGAGGGCTCCGTCGTTCTGAGGGAGAAGCTGAAGGGGAATCCCATCATCGGGCCACGTCGGGTGACAACAGTGGGATTCGGGTGTGGTCGCTGTGCATTGTCTGCACAAATCCAACCAGCCAGAGGCTGCACTGTCCGCACCGTCTGCGGCACTGGGTGCGGGTGGGGTCGCGTGGATTCTTGCCAGGCGACCCCAGCCAAAATTACATGACAACAGCCAGCCCAGCGCGCTAGGTCGAAAGCGGCCTGGAGTGCTGCTGGCTGTCCAATCCCGTCGGATGCTCTCCACTTTTCGACGCTCGTCTCGCCACCCAGCCTGCAGCGGGGTGGCCAGTGCATTTGGCAACGAGTGGGTGTCCGGGGGGGTCCTGCCTCGCTCTTGCATTAGACCCTTGGTAGCGCCCCCATTCCACCCTCCATCTCGTCTCTGTCCAACACTCTGCCCGCTCCGATTGCTCTCCTGTCCCTCTTCTTCGCACTTCGCCTCCCTCCTACTTTACCTATTACCACCACCCATCCCACTTTCGAGCTTCGCGTGCATTCTCCATCGCCACGAACCTCTGTTTCCGCCGTACATATCCAAACCCACGCTTATCCTTCGCCCTCGCGCATCCAAAGATTCAACAGCCACACACTCGGTTGTATTTCATTGTTATTGTTTCGACGCCCGAGTCCACACCAAAACCCCGACGACTTTGCCCTCGATTTCGCCCCGATAGCTCCTAGCTTAGACTTCACCAATCATAATGTCTTCGTACTACCACTACAATACCCACCTTCAACACCCAACACCACCGACGCCCGGCGCCGCGTCGCATAGCCACCATGGCGGCCGGAATCGGAGAGCGCCGAGGTTATCGGTCTCGCAAAATTCTCAGAAGCAGTTCCGGGGGGTGAGGAGCATGAAGGAACTGACCGAGTCGGTCTCGGTATCCAACTACCGGATGAAGATGGAGTCCATGCGGTCGTTCGACCTCGAGGACGACATGGAGTTTTGCCCGAGCCTCCTCACCGAGAGCGATGTGAGTCACGACAGATGGATCTGTTGAGAATCAAGAGGCTTACCCCCGCATCAGCTTGTGTCCATCCACAGCTCTTCGTCAGAACGGTCCTCCCTGGCGAGCAACTCACCCCAAGGGTCTCCCACGCAACAACCGACCTCGATTGCGCCCTTCTCGCTGAACTCGTCCTCTCCTCCCTTTGTTCCGCCGACCTTTCAAAGTCACCAGACGACCTTGAAGCTCCACCAGCCCGCTGCCACGCGCGCCCGTAATGCCATTCCCATCATCAACCCTGTTACGGGCATCTCGATGTCGAGCCCGCCGCCGTCGGTCTCCCCCGCCAGGATGCAGCAGCAGTCGATCGGCAGGCGGTGGTAAGGTGGCCAAGCTTCGTCTCTGTGACCAGGGCGGGGCTGAAGCCATTTTATGACCGCCGTCGTCGTTGCAACTTAATTCTTCGCTCATTTGCTTTTCGCACAGCTGTCCATCTTGGCGGGCACCGACGTTAGCGCAGCAGGCATCGATCTTCTTTCCGGCAGGCAGGGCCGACCACCAATTCTCACGAGGTCACTGGACCTTGGCTTCTTGGCGACTTGTTCGATACCCAACCTGTACAAACATACTTCTAATCGACACATAAGGCTCCTTGTTTCGGAAACGAAAATTTCGACATTTCGGACGGCGCGACGAAAGTTTATCGATACCTCTTGTGTTTTTGTTTTCGGCTGCACGGTGTTCCGACCACGAAAGATGGGGTTGTTTTGATACCAACAAATGGGCGTTTTTTAGCGGGTGGTTTTTGCATGTTCTTGAACCACTTACATTGCATCGGTGTCTCACGGCGGAGTTTTGGCTTCCTGCTCTTGTTTCGATACCATATAACCGGGGGTTTGGTGTTTCCGGGTCACAGAAAGAAGCGGCGACTTCAAGCACATGATAAAAAAGTCATAACGGTCACGGGTCACGAGTTTTTCATCAAGAAAAGAATATCGACGTTATAGAGCGAGCGGCCGGTTTCTGGGGTTGCGGGACGGGCTGCTTCTCGCAATCTGGGTGTTCTTTTCGGGAGCGGTGGTGCAACATGGACGGATTTTAGGGGTTGGGCTGGCAAGACATTTTTCTTGTTTTTGGGGATGTCTATCACAAACTCGGGTTCGGCTAGGCGGGGAGTTGGTTGATATGTTTTCTTTGGCTTCGTTGTATCATGCGCGACTGCGGCTCGTATGGCCGCGTCCGTTTTTGGGCTCTAAAGGGTTTGCATCTCGGATCTGGCGGGTGGGTGTGCGGAGGAATACGGTTCAGATATTCCGGTATCTTGTGGGCTGGTTCTGGTTTGGCAAAGCATCGGGATGGGTGTTTGATGTCGGTGTTAGTTACGAGCTTTGTCGGTCGACAGACCCGGCGTGTGCCAAGATACGGAGTTGTGATGATTTGAATACGAAACGGGCATATGCTCTTCACTCATGTTGAATTTGTGAACCTTTTGAGTGTCTGCTCAGGGAAGGCCGGGGAAACAGTAGCTCTGGAGTGTCACGTGCCGTGAACCTCACCTCATCCGAGTGATGGCATTAATCTCTGGATACAGCCTGCCTGTTGACTTGTAAGATTCTTTGAGTGTTGACCGAAGATGGTCAACGGCGGACGGCCAATGCAAACTACACCTGGTTGTTGAAAATCTCCAACTTTGCAGTTCACAGTAGATGACCCGGGTCAACCAGAGGATGACATGGCATGGCCTCTGCCGGACAAGCTCTGCTTCGTTCGTATGTTAGACAGGCGGTGAAAGCGGTAAACAGGGCACCTCAAGATCTTCCTTGTTGATCTCGGTCTAGGGGTAGGTAAAATACATACTCCCAAACTTCACTGTATCGATTCCAGGTGTACAGCACACTCTGGGCTCGTCTGACTTCACTGGACAACAGACATCGTACCCAGGAAGAGTATCATGTTCCATTGTGTTGTGCCCTTGATTTTGGCGATTCATGTACGAGCTCATCTGCTTCGGCTCTCCTACCACTTTCTCTCCCCTTTCTTACCCTCTTGTCTCATCTTCCACCTCCTCCGATCTTTTTCTTGCTACACCTAGCCTACCAGTCTTCTCATGGACTTCCTAGCTCTCTCGATCTTGCTTTCGTTTCTGCTTCCCTCATTATCACCCTCCCCCATGTCCAGTGACAATCTTGTCATTTTTTAGTCCACTGCTCCCCTCTCCCTTTTCCTATCACAGCCTTGCCGCCCGTCCAACTACAAACTTTTGTCTGATATCTTCTACATCGTCCAGTCACTGCTGCCCTCGACTTTCCTATTACGGCTTTCGTCCCTTCTCAAAAGATATTCTTGCCCTTTCCTACAGCCTTTTCCCATCCATCTCTACCTTTTCCTTTTTATACAACCGCCTCTGACCATCTCTTCCCACTACAATCTTTGCAGCTGTTCTCGCCATACCCATCTTACTTTTCCTATAGCAATATTTCCACCGTTTTCCAAAACAAACTCCACCTCCGCCATCCAGTGAACCTTTCCTTCTTCGCACCACCACCTACACCTCTTCCCACCGCGGCGATTCAAATCTTCCCACCTCTTCTTACCCTCTCCTACAAAAGCTCTCACACCACCTCCACAACAACCCTCCACCTCTGCCCTCCACCTCTTCTCCTCACCTCCTCCTACAATCACATCTCACTACCTCTTCGCACCATCATCTTCTCACCTCATTCAATCTTCTGACCCTTCACCCACGCTGAAATTGCCTTGGCTCTCAGCGAGGTATATTCCTCTCCAACCACGCAGCGCTTCAATCGCACACCCTTCTTCCAACTCCCGCCCAGATCCAAAATGGACTCCCAATTCTCCCCTCCCAACGTGCCAGACCACATGATGCTCACGCAGCAGCTTGCCGACCAGGTCACTGGAAGCCAGGAGATCGTAGAAAGCCAGGCGGGCATGGACGAAATGGAGATCTTCAGCGAGGATGGACGTGAAGATCATGAGCGCCGCCGCCGCGGCGACACGTCCGAGTGGGACAACCCGATGTCGGGACAGTTCACTCAAGCCGCCAGCCAGCATCAGCATCAGCAGCAGCAGTCGACGCAGACCCAGATCGAGGTAATAGACGACGACGACGACGACGACGATGACGACGACGTCATCTTCATGGACAGCGTCAAGATCCAGCCCAAGGCAATGTTCCGCAAGAGACAGGTGAAGCGCGAGAAGACCCACGACAGCAATCGGCTCTCCCTCCGCAAGCTGCCGCCCGCCTTCATTGACATGTCCAACCAACAGCACCAGCAGCAGCAGCATCAGCATCGCCCGTCCAGCTCGGTATTCGGCGACCCGGGTCAGCGTCACCCCATCCCGACATTTGATGATCTAGAGCAGTCCGCGTCCCAGTCTCTGGTATTCCGCCCGCAACACACGTCACCCTCTCAAGATGCCAACACCCAAAACGGCCCGATGATGGACGAGGGTTTCGGCGGCAACGGCACCATCGAGGATGGAGGAGTCCCTTCAAATAGCGGTAGTCCGTTCGGCCTACACTCGATCGAGCAGTGGATGACGCAGCGGATTCTAACTATCATCGTCGGCCCGCAGCGGCAGCCGTGGAAGGTGCACGAGCAGCTCGTGCTGGACCGGTCGCCGTACCTGAGGCGGTACATCGAGGAGAACATGTACGGCAGCGACGGAAATAATGAGATTGCGCTGCCCGACACGGACCCGAAGCTGTTCAACCTGCTGCTGCGGTGGGTCTACGGCACGGCGCTGGCGAAGGAGGGCGGGCCGAGGGTGTTTCGGTATGCGACGCCGGATGGGGTTGAGAATACCGTTGGTGACTAGTACGTTTTCTTTTTTTTGTCTCCTATCGTTCTCATTCTGTCACTGGCAAGGATGACGATGATACTGACAGACATAAAAAAAAAGCATCGGCCTCTACCTCCTAGGCGGCAAGCTCGAGATCACGGGCGTCAAAAACGCCGCCATCGACGCGCTCTACAGCTACTACGCCGACAAGACCACCCCGCCCCAGCCGCGCGTGCCCGACATGCACGAGGTCAAGGTCGTGTTCGACAACACGCCGCCGCACTCCCAGCTGCGCCGGCTGCTGATCGCGCACTGCGCGTTCTGGCTGTTCAGCCGCCGCCGCGGCGATTCTGGATTACCGGAAGAGTGGGAGGAGGTGCTCCAGGGCGATGGGGTCATTGGGTTTTCCATCCTGCAGATGGTGGCCGACTGGCGCTGGGTCATGGGCGGGAACGTGCCGCCTATGCGGATTGAGACTAGGCAGAGCTTTCATGAGGTTTTGGTGCCTGAGGAGAGGAGGATTAAGATGGAGGGGGAGGAGTGAGTGAGTAAATCTCTCTCTGGATCGTGGATCATGGGTATGGCGGTGGTGTGGTTGGGATGGGGTTGGGGATGGGGTTGAGGTTGGGTTCGGGTATCGAAGGGCGGGCAGGCAGACTGACGGCGGTCTATCTCTGCTTCCTCTTTTCTCGTTTTTTTTTTGTCTCTCTTCATTTTCTTTTCATATGGATGGTATGCGGAACGGGGTCTCTCACTCGGCCACGCAGCAGCATTCTTGGGCGGCGGCAGCAACATCTGAGATCATCGAGGCAGATATTTGCCACAACAACAGTATTTTCAGTTCAGTTTCAGCAGCAGCAGCAGCACACACATTTTCGGCATGGAATCTCTCACACGGTATATACCCAAGGTAGTTCGACGGAAAGGGGGGGGGGGGGGAGACTCTCTCGATATCGAATGGATCTACCCATCTACTCATCGATACGGTGTGGATGGATGGGTGGTCACATATGAGCAGTCGACACCTACCCGTTGTTTTCCGTCGAGTCGAGTCGAGTTGATGTTGACGTTGATCTACATGCTTCTTCAACTGGGTTCTCTATTTCAACCATTTTCTTTTCAAATTTTTCTTTTCTTCACCTTTCCGTACCTAGGCTTGAACGGGGAAGAGGAGGGAGGGAGGGAATCTATCGGAGTCAGGGCAAGGTTTTCAGAGACAGCATGGAATTCGGTGGTCTGGGGATTCTAGCTAGGTCCTTTTGTTTTTTTTTAAAAGGAAAGGTTTCTCATAGACTATTCGGGTTCTGGTTCTCTTGAGTGCCTGGGGAGCGTCGTGGATCTAGACCTAGGGTTCGGTACCTTGTCCAGGTTTGAGGTTGAAGCCAACCAACTCGTCGGGGGTGTCTACCTGACGTTCCAGGGTACAAGATGAGCCCCCACTCGTTATGGATCGGGGGGTGCCTCTATGGTCAACTTCCGGATCGAAGTCGAGGCGTCCATTTATGCCATATGAGTATTTATTTTGGCAGCTGTGCATATCCGGGTCATGGTCTTTTTCTTCGGGGAAACACATTCTACATCCAAGTTTCGGTCCTATGTCAGGTGGTACATACTCTCTACCACCTCACCTCGTGCTGAGCTCAGGGCTAGAGGCTGAAACGGAAACTAGATATCTAGACAAGGCCGGTAGTTTTTAGTTTGGAATCGTTGCGTTTCTTAGCTAGACTGATGATGGGTCAGTAAACTCCTGCTGTGACTTTGACCTGCTTCTGCGCTGTCATCGGTGGTTATGTGACGGACATTGGATCATCTATTCTGTGAAACTATTCACAGTCTCTAAAATAGCAGTCTCTTTCTACCATTACAGAAAGGGGACGCCCCATCCCCGAGGGTCTCAGCTGCGGTAGGTCTCGCGGAGCCTGGAGATATAAATATCTCGAGAAGCTGTTTGAAGCAAAGGGATGGTCGGCTCCCGAGAGTCCCGTGGGCACCAGTTTGAAGCCATCTTCACTGTCTTGGTTCCTTCCACGGGCTCTGCTTCACCAACTTAAAGTCTGTTGGTGTGTATTCAGGTTGTCAGTCTTGGGCAAGGGTGGTCAGTCAGACTACGGACAGACCGTGTCAGTGACAAAGTTACGACGGTTCGCTTTCAATCTATTGTATTCATGATGTTGGTATGTACATGAAGCCGCTCATCTCGTCATTCTCCCGGTCTAAAGTGACTACCGCCACCCATCGCGGTTCTGTTCTATAGCTATTCGCAGCCTTCGTGTCTCGTCTCAATTTATACGTAGCCCACCTTCTTCAAGCCCGGTATACTGTCAGAGGTTGGCAAGTATCTAACCGCTTGATCTTCTTCCCATTCAAGGTATGTGCTTGTCAGCTTTGGGCGCCGGCGTATGCCGACATGACAAGCATTGAACAAACAGGCGCAATCTACTAGACTAGTTCACAGACCCCGGGCCTTGACAAACCGCAGAATGGACTCGCGCGTGTGCTTGTCGTTGAACTGCTCGTGGCACTCGTAAAACGAAATCAGCTCCTGCGTGCAGTCGACCATGGCCTCGATGTCGATGCTGCTGGCCGCCAGCCAGCCGGCGAAACGCGTCACCTTGTTGAAGCGCGCGTCTGGCGATTTCTCTCCCGCAGCTGACGAAAACTGCATCCCCTGGAGCCCTCCCGGCGTGCCCGGTCCGCTACCCCCGGTTATGGCCGCGCGCGCCTGGGCCTGGACCTGGGCCAGCTGGGCGGCGGCGGCGGCGAGATTGGCAGAGTTTGCTCCGGTTCCCGTCGGACCACCCGGCCCGTTGGTCGGACGCAGCACCAGCGCCAACAAGATGGCCGTGATGGCGATGATGTGCGGCGGGTACAGCAGCGGCAGATCCGTCATGTAGTGGTCGTTGATGACGGACCACGACAGCGCCACCTCTTCCTGGCTGAGGTTGAACTCGGCCTGGAACTGGGTGAGCGAGCGGTACGGCTGGTGGATGATGAGCTGCGAGTTCATCTCGGATATCAGGAAAAACTCGCACTCCCCGATCTTGCCGGCGTCGATGGCGCTGATCTCGTGCGGCCAGAGCGAGCGCGCCTCGCCCGTAACGAGCCTGATGTGCTGCGGGCACTCCTCTGTCTTGGAGGCCAGGTAGATAGCCGTCGCCATCATCAGGTAAGGGTTCGTCCGCCGGATCTCGACGCGTGTGTAGAAGCGTTTGAGATAGACCTGCGCCGTGGCCATCGGCTGCTGGCGCACACCCAGCCGCTTGCCGAGACGGTTGATCTCTGTAGCCACGACCTGTTAGCTGCGTTTTATAAACAAGAAAAGAGCACACACGCTGGTTGAAGTGAATGTTGAGGTGACGCAGCTGGGGCAGGGGGAACATCTGGACGAGACTGGCTTCTTCATCCTCGAGCTTCTGGCGCATGGCCGCGAGCTCGTCTTTCGTGAACTGCCAGTGTCGTCGCTGCGTCGAGTCCCAGTAGTTACACGCCATGGTGCGCGCTCGGCCGCCGACGCCCACGTCGCTGTGTTGCTTTCGACACTGTCAGCTGCTGGTGCATGTCGAGTCGGGTGTTGTTGTTAGTCGTTGGTAGCCGTGAAACCGGCCTCGATGCCGTCGCGACGAATCGAAAGTGCTCCCCTCGGTCAGCGGAAGGTGGGGGACTGTGGGGCAACATCGTCCGCCGCGGAGAGCCAAGCAAAAGGGGCGTCGGCTGATGCGCAAAATGAAGTATCTGTTAACAATCACAGAGCATACTCGCAGTCACAAGCCTTGGCATGTGGCGAATTCAAAAGACAGTTGAGTAATAAAAAGCATATATAGCTAGAAGTGCTCAAGGGAATGCTCAAGAGCAAATCTTTTAACTTTCAGACCAGTCGTTGTTTGTCTGCTGAGGTTCGATGTTCCCATCCAGATGGGGACTACCCGCGCACGGTCCATGCCTTGTTCCCGTCTCCCAGCAGCGTTGCGAACGTCTCCAAACAACCAGGAGCAACTTTTTTCGAGCAGCCATACCCATCGTCCTGGCTCAACCCAGCACTCCGCTCCTTTTCTTCGCTGCTCCTCGTCCTCTGAAATGGTCCTGTAGCGGCCGACACGACCTCTCCCCGCAGCGCGATGCCTTCTCCGTAACGCGACGATTCAATCGACACCTCTCTCTTTCGCACAGCTGAATTTCGCTCAGACTACGTCATAAGCAGCCCCCGGCGCAGCACCTGTCCGACCCACGCCACCAGCGATTGGATGCGCCACGGGATCATGAGCAGCCGGCGACTCGGGAATGAAGATTTCTGATGTTGTTTCGGAGCTGGCGGTGGAGATGGAGGAGTCCCAGAACCAGCGCGACAGCCGGGTCGAGGACCTGTGGAAGAAGCTCGACCCGGCCGGCCATGGCGAGCTCGACTTCAAGGGACTACAAAAGGGGCTTCGCCGAATCGACCACCGTACGCTTGCATCTTAGCTGTGTATGTGTGGTCTGTAAGCTAATTGTCTCGGCAGCCATGAAGAACGCCGACCAGATGCTTCGGACCATCATCAGCTTGGTCGATAAGAACGGGGATGGCAAGATTCAATATGAAGGTGGGTTTTCTACAACCAAATTTCATGGACGCGGCAGCTGAGAAGAAAGAATTTCGCGTCTTCGTCGAGACCGCCGAGAGACAGCTCCTCATGCTTTTCCGGTCTATCGATCGCGACAAGGACGGCCGCTTGGACAAGGAGGAGCTGCACGCTGCGTTCAAACGTGCCGGTCTGGCGGTTCCCATGCGGAGGTTGTCAGGCTTCTTCGACGAGATTGACATGAACCACGACGGCTATATAAGCTTTGATGAATGGCGGTATGTTTTTGGGGGAAGTTCACACGTGCAGCATGCTGACATCGCAGGGATTTCCTTCTCTTCATGCCCCAGAACCACGACGGGCCGGCGCTCGAGGCTGCTTTATCATATTACTCCTCAATCGTCACGGTCAGCGCCGAGGGTGATTCGCTGGTCAGTGAGGACACACTTGAGGGTCTAGGTACGACCGGCTTTCTTCTCCAAGCTCTCTTTGGTTCTCTCTTGAAGATCGCCACTCCCGGTTCGATATATAGTGCTCGACAGTCAGCAGCTTCGTCAGTCGAGACAACACGGTCTTTACCTGAGCAAGAGGCGGAGAAGGATGTGGCGGCCAGCGTCGCGACCACTCGTTACATAGACACGGCGCCACCGATTCCGGTAGAAGCGGCGCTCAAGGGCACGACGATCCAAGGCGCAGAGCAGTCGGGGAAAGTTTCAGATCTTCAACAGGAGGACGAGGAGGCTTTGGAAATCACACTGACAGATCTCCTGCCGGAAACAGGATACTTCCTCGCTGGTGCCGTATCCGGGGGTGTGTCCCGCACTGCCACTGCGCCTCTCGACCGGCTCAAAGTCTATCTTCTCGTCAACACGAAAGTGAGACCCAGCGACTCGATATCCGCCGCCAAGCACGGTCACCCGCTCGTGGCTATTCGGAATGCAGGTGGGCCGATTCTCGATGCCGTGGTGACCCTGTGGAAGACGGGCGGCATCCGGACCTTCTTTGCGGGTAGGTGGCTTGCAGTGATCCTTGAGAGAAGCTAACATGATCAGGAAATGGACTCAACGTGGTTAAAATCATGCCCGAGTCGGCCATTCGAGTTCGTTCCTCCTCGTCGTTTAGTTTGATCTCTGCTTACTCGTGTAGTTCGGTTCATACGAGGCATCTAAGCGATTCCTGGCTACCTACGAGGGCCATGGCGATCCCAAACAAATCAGCACCGTTTCCAAGTTTATTGCCGGCGGAATGGGCGGTATGACGGCCCAGTTCTGCGTGTACCCTATCGACACGCTCAAGTTTCGCCTGCAGTGCGAAACCGTGGAGGGAGGTCTCACCGGCAATGCCTTGCTCATACAAACGGCCAAGAACATGTGGAAAGAGGGAGGTTTTCGGGCAGCCTACCGCGGTCTCGGGCTCGGTCTCATCGGCATGTTTCCGTACAGCGCCATCGACATTGGCACGTTTGAGATGCTGAAGAAGACATACACGCGCACCAAGGCGCGGTACTACGGCATCCACGAGGAGGATTCCAGGCCGGGGAACGTCATGACGGCGGTGCTCGGAGCGAGTTCTGGGGCCCTCGGTGCCACCATCGTGTACCCCCTCAACGTACTTAGGACGAGACTTCAGACCCAGGGTACGGCGATGCACCCGCCGACATATACGGGAATCATGGACGTGGCTCGGAAGACGGTGCGAAACGAAGGCGTCCGGGGCTTGTACAAAGGCTTGACACCGAATCTCCTCAAGGTGGCGCCGGCACTGAGCATCACGTGGGTGTGCTACGAGAATATGAAGAAGCTGCTGGAACTTCATTAGAGGCCAGCAGCCGGATTCGGGTATTTCTCTTTTATGAACATGACAGTTTCGAGCATACGGAGGCGTCCTGGGGCAGCCGAAAGCGCTGCGGTTTTGTTTGGTCACCAGCCTGGGCGTTTGGGAAGATTCCCAGGGAGATACCATAGAGCTCGGGAGAGCAAGCGATTGGGTTACCGTCGATGGATGGTAGAGCAGCAATTGAGTTACCATCGATAGATGGTAGAGCAGGGATTCGGCATACCATCTATCGCTGATCAGCATGTCTATAGAGTAGCCACTCGATAGATCACCCATAGAGGTTTGACGTCGTCATGTTCTGCAGGCGTCGTGTGCGGTGAGAGTGGCCGCGTGTGCCTGATTATTCGAACAGGTTGAATGTGCTCGGTAGGGCGCTGCAGGTGCGTATGGATTTTGCACAAGTTGGCAAACTGCCCCTCAATGGCTGGGATTTGTCTTTTCAGCTTCCTTTTACGGACAGATGAGATGCACTCCATTCCCCGCTGCGGGAGGAGGATCGAGTCACAGCGGTGTATCGCTCAGGCTCGATCCGCATGCGGTAAAGAGTTCATTCGAGGGATGAGATGCTGACGAAGCTATTCACCCGTCTCCGGTGCGGCGCGGCGGATGTTTCTCGGAGCCCCTCACTGATGCCATCGGGGAGACCAGAATTGGTGTTGGTGAATCCAACCGACCTCTTTTTTTTGTCACTGATCAATTGGTCTCTTGTGTTCTCACCAATTGACCTCTTGTGTTTCTCTATCAATTGATCGTTCTGACTTTCATCCACCATTTTAGTGTCGTGCAATTGTAGACAAAAGAAGCTTTGCCACGGTGCTGCTGACTTGCAACTTTTGGCGACTGGACTCTGATCGTTTGTTTCATGGGGCTCTGCCAAGCGGTTTCAGACCAGCATGCCCTACTCAGACGACATCTACTCGGCCTGGGACGGCGACGAGTCAGAGTTTGACGAGGCCGGAAACCAGGACGGGTCTGGGGGTTTGGAAACATCTTTCCAACACGGGTTCCACCGCCATGGCGGCGACGGCGACGCCCCTGGGTCTGGGTCTGGGTTTGGGTTCGTGTCCGGGGACGTGCATGTTGACGACGACGACGTCCTCTCGCCTACCGACGGCTATTTCCGCTCGTCGGATTCTGGAAGTCACATCCCATCGCCGCCGCGAGTCCCTAATATCTTGGTCCAGGATCCGTCTCTCCCACCGGGTAGCACTGCCGAGAGCAAGGCCAGGGAAGCACGCGAGGAGAGTCTGGGACAACAATACCACGCACATACAAGTACTACCACTACTACTCATAGACCCCGATCAGCCGGGGACACGTACCACCTACGACAGCCGTCGTCATCATCGTTATATGGTCCTCCCGGCCGGTTGACGACGACAACTACACCGTTCCGGCCGCTGAATGCCGCCCCGCAGGTACCACATCACCACCATCGGGTTGCGTACGACGAGCGGTCTCCGTTTGTTTTGCCTGGAGAGGCACCGCCGGCATATACACCGTCTCCCATATCATCGTCAACTACTACAAGTCCAGTCACAGGAGGACAAGCCAGGAACTACAGCACCTTTTCACCAACAATCACCACCACGCAACAAGCTGCCGCCGCCGTCATGGGTCGGGACTCCGAGTCGCAGGGCCTGCTGGCCAACGAGCCGCAGAGCATGGGTGGGAATCCCGATGATTATGTTGATGACGGCTCAGCAGAGTCGTCCTGGAGGGAGCGGGTGTTCACAAATCTCCGTCAGCACAACTGGGCAAAGCTCAGGATGGCGCTGATTGGTGTTGTCCTGCTGCTCGTTACCATTGGGTTTCTGACCGCCGGGATATCGAGCGCGACTGGTTCGGTAAGTTATACTTACGCGTCATTGCCAATCCTTCCGATACATATATAGAGGATTCCCCTTCCCGTCGGAACACATGAAACTGATGGTGTTCAACAGAGACACAACAACAACAACAACGGCATAAAGGAACCAGGCACCCAGGAGCCCATCACCACCAACCCTCAAGAGCCAGACCAACCTCACATGGAGTATCCCGACCTCGACAACGGTCCTCCGTCTCTCGGGTCTCAACTGTGTCGGGACACGCCTATCGTCCGGGATACACAGCGTTTTGACCTATCGTTCGGCCCCGACAAGAAATTTGAGGTGGTCCAGAATGTCACCAACACCCCCGGCGGCGGCCACAACGTCAACGTCCACGGGCACGTCGTCTTCCGCCGGATCGTCGGGCCCGACAGCCCCGGCCCCTCGGCAGTTGTCGAAATCGCCGTCAACGACGACCGCATCGACGTGGCCACCGACTTTTTCTCGGAACCCCACCAGGGCCTGGTTATCACGGTGCCCCGGGGTATCGATCCCTGGCCCGTCGGCGCGGACCGCTCGTGGCCCTGCGTGAGCATCACGGTGACGGTCTGGGTGCCCGATGACGGTCTGCTAGAAAGCCTGTCGGTGCGGACCGTCCACCTCGGCATTTCGTTACTGGATAATCTGTCGCTGAGCATCACGGACCGCGCTAGACTCTCGACGGTCGTCGGGCCTATTGTTGCCGCGGCGACGGGCTCCGAGGCCCGCGACAGGGGAATCTTTGACGTCGGCGCGCCGGATTCGTTCGCGCTCAAGACGCGCATCATCGAGGTCGAGACGACGTCGGGGACTATCCAGGGGTCCTGGCCGCTGTATGATTATCTGGCTATCCACTCGACCTCGGGCAATATCAGGGTGTGCATAGAGCCGAAGGAGGTCGATCTTGATGCGCCGAGGCCGGCGACGCTGTATATCAAGTCGCTCTCGGGGACTGTTGAGTTTAGGGAGCCGGTGCATGCGGCGGCTGAGGCGTTTGCGTTGAGGAGAGTGTACGAGGGGAGTGTGCTGCGGGCCGAGACGGTGCTCCCGCCGAGGGACTATGCCGTCACGGTGCATACTACTAGCGGGAATATACGGGGCTACGCGGCTTTTAGTACCGTGTGCGTCCTCAGGACGACGAGCGGCAGGGTCGCCGTTGAGCTGTTGCCGGTTCTGAGTGAGAGGCTGGCGGAGGAGGGATGGAGCGGGAAGAAGGCGGTGCTGAGGACGAGTAGTACCAGCGGCACGAATGATATTACGGTGCTGGCGCCGCTGTGGGTGGATAAGGCGGGTTCGAGGTATGTTGATCTGTCGTCGCCGCCGGCTGCTGCTCTGCCTCCGAAGGAGAGGGAGAGGTATGTGCCGATTGGAGGGGGGGATCCGTATAAACTCATCCCTGGGAGAAGAACAACCCAAGAAGACCCGGGTCAGTCTTCTTCTGAGAAGCGGGATGCTGTTGCTGTGGGAAGTGGAGGTGGAGGTGGACAAGGGGTGGCGGAAAGGGCGCTGAGGAATATCGTGAGCGAGCACACCACCACCTCGGCGACGATCCGGCTGCGGTATCCGGCGGTGTGGGAGGGCGAGGCGACGCTCGTCGCGACGTCGGGGAAGCTGAGCGCCAGGGGCGAGGGCGTGCAGATCATTCGGAGGGATGAGCATGCTTGGAAGAAGGTGCTTGTTGCGAGGAAGGGATTGGATGGGGATAAGGAGGACGGGGGGAAGATTGCTGCGCAGGCTGTTTCGGGGAATATTGAGTTTGTTGTTGGTGAATGATTTTGTTTTTCTGAAAGGGAAGGGAAGGCAAGGCAAGGTAAGGGGATGGTGATTGGTTTGGTTGGAAGTTTGGGATCTGGTTTGGAAGTTTGGATATGTCGTCTGTTCGGAGTTTGGGATGGAAGTGGATGGGTGTCATTCGCTATTGCGTTGGATTTTGTTTGATGGCATATACGAACAAGAGCAACTCCAGGCTCAATAATTCTAGCTGGGTAGCTTTACGAGTGTCTCTCTTGAAATATGAAGGAGTTTGTCTGATGATACCCTTACCAAACTCTGTGTCGTTATTGTTGACGTATGTCACTGGCTCTCGTGGGTAGCATACCTAGGTAGGTAGCCAGTTCGTGAATTTGTACGTCTGTCTTAGGTAGCTCCAAACTAGTCTAGGCGGCTTGTAAGGTTCCAGTGGGCATGTGTACCTAAGATAGACCGAGAAGTGGCTTGTATTGTACATGGAAAATGCGACTTACCTAGTCCTGCAGCTTATCCTTCCTACCTAGGTAAACAAACATTCTCACTCGTCGGTAGATATACAACGGCCGTCCGGCTTCTGTATTGCATGGCCGTCTATTCGATGTCGAACACTCTGGAATTGGCTGTCGTCAGTCTGACACCTCAAGGTAGTCCTCCTTACCATGCAATGTCTGTCTCCCACAGCTTCGACTGGGAGACTAGAGCTGTGGAGAATGTCTGACCTCGAAAGCGATCTCACTCTGGTCATCTATAGTCACGATATTTCCTCCAGTAGATTCAAGGTGCCTCTGCATTGTGAATCCGCTCCGGGAGAAAAAAAAAACCAGCTGGGCTCTTCACATGGACGAAACACATTCTCGGCCAAGTACCCGCACTGTGAGATCCTCCTCGTGCTGCCATCTTCTCTTAAAGACACTTCGCACGCCTAACCTTTCGGCCTTCTTCTCTCGCATGTTGTGGTCCTTTTCTCTGCATTCTTTTCCCAGACCACCAAGATCCTCCTCCCACGTCCCAGAAAAGTAAGAGAGCCACCACAAGGTAAATCCCCTTTCGTTTCGTCTGAATGCGTTTGGACTTTGGTATCATGCCTTTCGATTTCTTAGAATCGCCTCCGTTCTGTTCTTCCAGCTCTTTATCTTCGAGGATCAGGCCTCTGTGAATCCTGCCACCCCCTTGATGCAAATCTTGTACACGTCCCTAATCTTCCCCCACGCGTTCTCAATCCAGAGTAGGAACCTAGCAACAGGTCGCTGAGCGTCGCAAACCACGTATTGAGCGGGAGTTGTGCTTGTTCGCGTTGCTCAGCATTGTGGCACAGCGTCCATGGACACTCTGGGGCGCACTTTGGACGAAGCGAGCCCGGTATGCCCTATTTTGCTTTTCCAGACCTTCCTTATGATTTCGTACGCACCCATGGCGCTTCTCTCTGCACTGGCAGAGCTGGCCAACAAGCTGTGGTAACCTTTCAGCATGTCCCTTTGGTCGATTTCGGGGTCGCAAAACTCGGCCTCGGAATCGGAGTCGCCCCTTGCTCCGTGCATTCGCTCTTCAACGTAAGCGACAAACTGTCCAGCGTGGTCGAAATGCCACTGAGAGCACAATGAAGTCCCCGAAAAGTCTCGATAAGCCCCCCCCTCCCCCCCCCGGCACCCCGGGCCATCGATCCTCCCGATCCTCCCCACATCCGGGAGTCGCTATGATAGCGGCGAAGACGGAACCTGCGGCCTTGATTCTCTCGCTCACGCTTGAGGCACCGCCGTGACTGATAGTCCGCCGAAGGTCTGTCAGTTGGGGGTAGCCGCTGTCGTTCTCGCCTCTCTCTTGAAAACCGGCCTCCACATGTCTCTCTTGGAACCAAACTACCTGCAAATACACGCGGCGAAGGTCAGATGCGGGGGGGGGTGTGCCTCGGAGTCCAAAGCGGTGTCGATCCCAAAGCCGATGTGCTGTCGGCTCTAACGGCAAGATGCTCGAGTTCTCAAACCCGGCCTCTGTGACATGGTTGGAGGGAGAGAGGAGAGAGGAGAGGGGGGGGGGGGGGTTTCGCTTCGCCACGGTGACATTCTCTCCGGGCTCTTGGTGTCATGCTTGATTTTGCTTGGATATTGCCGGTCGACGGGAGAGAGTGCGCCGGGATTGCTAGAGAGACATGCGATGCTGACACCTGAACAGGCTTGAGTGGACAGAGAGCGGATGTAGTTTGTCTGCCGTCCGCGTTTGGATATGCTCAGGTTATTGTGAATATCGAGCTTAGGCATGCTAAGTTAGTTTCTGCCTCCCCCCCGTTGTAGTGCTCTTGGTTGTTGACATGGTGGATGTGAGGAGGCGAGAACGGCCAACCAAAGGGGCATCCTCAACTGATTTAGATACAAGCAACCAAGGCCGACTGTACTGTATACCGATAACGCTGGCGCGGAAGCGACACTTACAAGGTCCCGGACGAGTCCGATATATACTACCCTATGAAGGGTCAACTGACGATCCTCATCCTTGGGCGTTGCAGGGACGAGGACTGCTCGTGGATATGGCTCGACGCCGTCAAACAAGTGAAGAAACTCGTTGACGAGCAGCGATGAAAAAGCGAGAGACTCGCTCAGCTCGGTGTCACGGTTGCCCTGAAAGAAAGCATGGCCAACCGCAACGAGCCTCAAGGTGGCAACCCAGTCCAGGACACCGAAAGCGTCAAGCCAGACGATGTGGCCGCTGACCTCTACGACCACGCGGAAGCCACTGCAGACCACCAGCAAGACGAGGAGGCCATGAGTGATCAGTACGAGCAGGAGGATGCCATGACCGGTCAAGGCGTCGAGATGAACCAGTCCATCGAGACCCGATCGACCAGTACGACGACCCTGACAACGCCATCGCTCAGAACGACGGCTCTGGTGATCAGTGAAATGATCGCCGAGGAGCTCATGCTCGCCAAATTCATGGCGCCCCACGTGGTTACTGAGGCCACCAACATCCTGCCTCCGGAGTTCGGCCCGGACACGGCCGGGGGAGAAGAGGGGGGGGGGGGGGGAGGGGACAAGCCAGGGAACATGGGCGAGGCCGCGTCCCAGTACGATAGGCCGCCACATGGAGACGCGTCTCCTCGTTCACTGCGAGAAAGAGCACCAACCCAAGGTAGCAGACTTGACCTTGTCACACTTCCTGGTCGAGCAGTCGGATTGTTGACAGGTCCTGGAAGTGAGCAACTTTCAGATTCGGAGGATTCCAGGAGGAACTAGCAGCAGACGGTCTTGAAGCCCCTGATGTCAGATAAACACTGATGGCTGGCCTGAGTTTAGGAGTCTGTGGGAGTAGGGAACTCGGTGCCGGTGCTTCGGCGGCCGGGGACGGGGTGGGGCCGGGTCGGGGGTGCTCGGGCCAGGGCCGAGACCGCGGTGGGCGTCGCCGGCAACTGAGAGGTGGCGGCCCGGAACATGCAGCGGCCCACGGTCATGATTGACCGGGGCTTCGAGGATGACTTTAGGAGCGGTGAGAGCCAGGGAAAGTCGCAAGGTCGATCCGGCTGGGAGCGGGTCGTTCTCACCAAGATTCCGTCCGAGTTTCTTTCGTTTTTGTCGATCGCGTTACCTCTTTCAACTGTTGGACTTTTCTTCCGCTCTGGTTTTCGGTAAATATGGTTGGAATTGACTCTGGCCATCCGAAGTCGCGGACTGGTCGCAGTTCAGGTCGGTCACCATTGCGGGATCCAGCGCAGTTAGCGCTGAAATGGGACCTCCCTGAAATGTACCATCTTGGAGCTGCAGTGAATCCTTCTGCATCTCATTGCTTCGGGCAATGCATGTCATGGCTCGGTGGCCCGGAGTCCCAGAACCTGGGGCAGCTTGGTTATTTTTATCCCGAGCTACCCCGGTCCCCCAACTTTCAACGGCCGCCATTCAGCCGCTGCGTCGCTCCTTTGCACTGACGTCCATGCGTACCCCTCGATCCGTCTGGAGCACACATGTTCAGTACCTACCTGCCGACACACCGGGTAGCCGTCGCATCACTGGCCGCATGACCTGGATTCTGCTGGCGCCTAGCCAAGAACGAGATCCCAAGAAAACACTCTGTCGACCCCAACGAATCCGAGTGCAATCCCGCCTGCCCACCTAAGCATCCCCTCGGTCCCAAGCCTCTCCCACTCCCGCGCATGCGTGTCGTCCTGCCGCCCTCGTCTGCGACATGGCCAAGAAGGCGCGCCAAAGGATAAGCTATGGTATGTGTGCCCGTTCTTTACCCGTCGTCCTCCGGACCAACCTGGAAACCCCGCATCCCTAGCCTTCTACGCGCTTGGATTCACCAGAGCTGACTTGAGTGTGTCCAGTTCTCGAGCTGCCGAACTCGTCGCCCGGAGGCCATCGGCTCGGCGTCAATGGCCTCGCCGTCGACCGCGACAATGCCATCCTGTGAGCCATCTCCCTCCTCGAATGTACTCCTCCCACTGACATGGGTCCTAGCTACTCGGGCGGTCGCGACGGTGTCATATGCGCCTGGAACTTGAGCCCCGACCTCGTCGCACCCGGTAACCACTCGTCGGTCGTCGACAGCGCATCCCCTCCAAATGGCCGATCGATAGCCGCGACCCGGTTCCGCGCCCAGACGCAGGCGCATACCCACTGGATCAACGACATCGCCCTCGCCCAGAACCACAGCGCCGTCGTCTCGGCCTCGTCCGATCTGCTGGTCAAGGTGTGGCGGCCGCTGGGCGAGGACCACAAGGAGCCGGCCACCATCGGCCAGCACGCGGACTACGTCAAGTGCGTCGCGACGCCGAGCCAGTCGACGAATTGGGTTGCCTCGGGCGGGCTGGACCGGAAGATATATCTGTGGGATCTGGCCGGCGGCGGCAAGACGATGGAGATTGATGTCAGCGGCGAGGATGTGACCGAGAAGGGCAGCGTGTATGCGCTCAGCGTCAATCACGGAATCCTCGCCAGTGGCGGACCGGAGAGTACCGTCCGGCTGTGGGATCCTAACACGGGCAAGCGGATTACCAAGTTTGTTGGACATACGGACAACATTCGGTCGATCCTGGTCAACGAGTCTGGGGACATGGTACTGACGGCGAGCTCGGACCAAACGGTGAAAGTCTGGAGTGTGACGGCGGGTCGGTGTATGCATACCCTCACCATGCACAGCGACAGCGTGTGGTCACTGTACTCGGATGATCCTGAACTGGGCGTTTTCTACAGCAGTGACCGTTCCGGCTTGGTCGTCAAGACCGACGTACGGGGGACCTTTGGAGAGCTCGACGACGGGCTGTCTCTGGCCGTGGCTCAGGAGCACGAGGGTGTCAGCAAAGTGGTGGCGACAGACAACTGCATATGGACGGCGACTTCACGATCTTCCATCAACCGGTGGGAGAATGTGGACACAAGCGCTGATATTCAGCTCCCAGAGGTCTTTAAGCAGCACCGGGCATCCATAGTGACGACCCGCAGCCGAGAGGGCTCCATACCAGGGCCGCCTCTACCACCGAATGGATCATCAACCAAGAAAATCCCGGCGAGGGCGATCCTGCGCATATCCAACACTGCGTTCTTCCCTCCTGCTAGCAACCGAGAGGATGACGAGTCACCAGGTGGTCATGCGCGGAAGGGATCCGAAATTCTGACGGAACCGGTGAGCAGTGCTATCGAGCCGGTTCATAATCTACCAGAAGAAACGATCGAGGGACAGTTTGGGTTGGTCAAGCATCGTCTGTTGAATGACAGACGGAGGGTCTTGACATTGGACACTGCCGGTGATGTTCTGTTGTGGGATCTAATCAAGGTGAGCTTTTTTTCTGCGCCTTCGGACCCATCTAACGGTGTAGTGTCGAACCATCAAAAGCTTCGGGAAGAGACATCTAGAGGATGTGGAGCCCGAGGTCAACACGCTCGAGGCAGTTGCGCCTTGGTGTTCGATCGATACGAGTTCGGGAAGTCTTACCGTCGTTCTGGAGCCCTTCAACTGTTTTGACGCCGAGATGTACGCCGACGAGCTGACTTTGGAGGAACAAGTGGATTTCCGGGAGGATCAAAGGAGTATGTCCCATCACCAACGAGAAGAGTGATGCTAATGATGTAGTAAACCTCGGAAAATGGGTGCTTCGATACCTTTTTGCCAACCTCATCGACGAGGAAATACGTCGGGATGAGGCGTTCCGGCACAAGCTGAATCAAGCAGTCGAGAAGCGGATGTCCGCCGGCCGAGCCGGACCCGGCATGGCCATTTCGATCCCGCCGCTACCAAGCGGGTGGGGATTTTCAGACACACCCGGCACGACACCACGACCGAACGGCTCATATCCACCTGTGACGCCAGGGTTTGCAATCGGAGTAGCCACCCCCGGGTCGCCGTTGACGCACGGTGCGGACGGTCTCACCACGCCGCTCAGCCCGCTGGATAAACGACAATCCGCTGTGAGCAGGCCTTCTGTAGAGAGAGAAGACTACTTTTCGGATGCCATCAATCCCCCCGATGCCGCACCCAACACGGGAGCGCCACCGACGCCGGCGACCGCACCCCCGGTCGAAGAAAAGCCGGCCAAGACGCCAGGAGAGAATGGGAAGGAAAAGGAGAAGGAGAAGGAAAAAGAAAAGGACGTAAAAGAAAAGGACAAGGCACCGAGCACGCCGTTCGGAAAAAAGTTTCGCATGGGCATGTCGTTTGGCAGCAAGAAGCTCGGGCGGTCCGCTTCGACCGCAGCAGCCGAGAAACCTGCCGTGGTCGACGAAAAAGCCGAGGAGTCAGAATCGTCATCGAACCACGAAAAGGAATTCGGCGACAGTTTTCTAGGTGTGATCCAAAAGATCCGCAACGAGTACGAAAAAGAACTGGCCGAGAGCCCCGACAACCTAGTCGAGACGCGCATCTGTCCGAGTCTGCCGAACGACACACCGGTGCTCAAACTGCCGCCCGGCACCAAGGTGATCCTGCAGGAAGAAACATCGGGCGGCTCGGCCGAGCTCTACCGCGGCACGGTCGAGACGGTGGGCCTGGACGCGGACGTCATCGAGCAGCGCGGCCCGCAGTGGCTGGGCGAGGTGCTGCTGACGAACACGCTGCCGCCCAAGGACCCCGTCAAGGTTTCGTTCGTGCTGTATCCGTGGCGCGACGAGCTGCCGGCCATGGCGGCGGCGGATGGGAATAACCGGCTGAATGCGAACCGGATGTTGCGGGTCAAGAAGATTTTGGCCTATATCGCTGAGCGGATCGATCCGGTCCCCGAGGGGGAGGAGGCTGCGCCGGACGCGCTGCGGCCGGAGGAGTATTTGGAGTTGTATTGTAATGAGCAGGTATGTTGTTTTGTGGGAGAAGAAGATGAAGGTGATGCTGACGTGACGTTTGTGTGTATAGTTGCTACCGAATACCATGAGCCTGGCTACGCTGCGGGCGCATGTCTGGAAGGGCGGGAACGATATCGTGCTGCACTACAAGGCCAACGGGCGGAAGGAGATTCCGATGCGGCCGGTGGCCCCGGGGGCGGAGGAGGTTTCGGGAGCGGGGGCGGGAGAGGGAGCGGAAGCAGCTGCGTCGCAGGCTGTCCCGGCGGCGGCATGATCAAAACGGGTGATGAACCAGCCATTGGGGGTGTCTGTCTATAGCGGGTATATAATGTCTATATGCTTGGCTTGCTTGTCGGTATGGTATGATAGTGTACATGATGACTCTTTTATCGTACAGTTTCTTCCTCCTCAGAACCGTTGGTCCCGTGTTGTTGTTACCCTCTTTGATTCCATCGCATTCACAGCCCACTGGTAACTCCCCAGGAAGATGGCCCCGCCGATGCTGATCCACATGACCCGCGGCCCGATGCCCGAGAAGAACGGCCTGATCCCGTTCTCCCGGAGTATGCCCCGCACGATGGTGGGTATCCTCTCCCGCCTGGCCGAGAGCATCACGCGCGTCTTGAGCACATCAAGCGGCGTGGTCACGGCGGCCGCCAGACCGCCGGCCACGCTCCCGTAGAGCGCCGACTCGGCCGCGCCCACGTCTTTTTTTTTTTCCGCCTCTTCCCCGAACAACCCCCGCCCGGTCTGTGCTTTGCGCTCGCGCCCCCATTTCTTGAGCCGCTCCCAGAGCGGGAATTGGAGGACAGTGAACGGAACCTCGCGGAGGATCGTGATCCCCCAGCCGCGGTAAAGCTCCCTCGTCATGCCCAGGAAACCGAGGTCTCGACGGAGGTGGAGGATCGCGAGGAGCGACGAGAGCGAGGACCCGCCGTGCTGGCCGGCTTGGGCGCGCTGTTTTATCACCTCGGTCGGCACGCGGACCGCGCAGGCGGCGATTTCGCCTAGGGAGGCGGCGAGCATGTGGTCTGTTGCTCTGGTTTGGGTTGATGATGATGAGTGTATAGAAGAGGAGGAGGAGAGAAAGGATTTGGTAGTTTCGTAGGTGCAGAAGAAGAAGGCGGCGCCCGGGGCCGAGCCGACTACCGCTGATCCGACGCCGCGGTAGATTCCCCTGAACCCGCCGGACGCGAAAAAACCGGCCGAGGATTGGAGGCGCGTTTTGAGCGTGTCGAGGGGGAAGAGCGTGAGGTCGACGGTTGTGCCGGCTAGGGCGCCGGCTAGGAGGGCGGTTTGGAAGGGGGGATTTGACATGTTTGGCTTTTTGTTTCTCTGTGCTATGTGTCTGTCTCTGGTTCGGACGGGGTTTTGGTGTCGCCGATTGGATCGGTTTGGACCGCTGTCCCGCTGCACTTCCGCATTCAATGCCTCCGGTTGGACTCGTCTTGTTCGGACGGCGGTCTTGCGCCCCAGTTCAAGGACTATTTCTCGAGCTCGGCGTCGGATGGTCCGGAGGGGGATTGAATCGCGTGGACGGCTCGACTGTCCCAAAACGATTGGTCGGATACTATCGGCGGTCGAGCAGCGGTGTGGACATGTTCATCGCATCGTGAGCCGTGATGACTGCTTGGTGTTTGCTTTCGGCCGAAATTTCCCATCCGATCCCGGCAGGCAAACACCGTTCGTTGTGAGGTCATGCAGTGACAGGGGTGCGATAAGATAACGCTAGGAGCTACCCCCTGGCGAAGCTGCAAGCGAGTTTGCATTCAACAACACCTCAACTTCACCTCACTCGGACATGGACTCTACCTTCAGTGGCCTCCCTATAAAACGGATGAATGACCGCCCCGGTGCTGCACCGGAGTGCCAAGGCCATCTCCAACCATGAGTTCGCCGAAGCTCTCAGGGCCACCTGTCTACCACGCTATCCCTTGGCCAGAGGCACATCTGAGCGCCATGTCGGTATGAACATCTCTCCGGGACAGAAACAAAGCTGACGGCGCAGCCCTCGCAATCAGCGGCGGTGTCGACTCCATGGCGCTGGCCTTTCTATGTAGCAGACTAAAAAAAACAACACCCTCGGTCCGTCTGTCGGACAATGTCGTCGGCGCCTTCTGGGGTATCACCATCTCGCACGGTCTTCGCGCCGGCAGTCGGGATGAGGCCGATCGGGTCGGCCGCGTCCTGACCGAGCAACTTGGCATGAAACACCAGATCAAGTGCATCGACTGGGATGAGATCCTGGAAAAAGACGTGAACCCGGCCGAGCTGCCCAACATCGAGACCCTCGCCCGCCGCATGCGCTATCGCAACCTTGGTCTCCTTTGCGGTCGCATGGGTGTCGGCTCGCTCCTGACGGCCCACAACGAGGATGACCAATACGAAACGGTGCTGATGCGCATGCTCACCGGCCGCGGCTACCAGGCCATGCAGGGCATGCGGCCGGGCGCCAACATTCCAGAGTGCTACGACATGCACGGCGTGTACGAGAGCGGCTTCCTGGACGACCAGCGACGAAAAAACCCGTACTATAACCTGCGCCCGAACAAGTACAAACTCACTTCCATGAAGTACACCATGCGTGAGCAGGTCAACCCGGTCCTGGTCGCGCGCGAGATCGAGCTCGGCATGCCCCACACGTCGTATCTTGATTCCATCGAGCACTACCGCAACGCGGGGAAGAAAGATGCGCCACCGATGCCCAAGGTTGAGGTCGAGGACGGCGGCGTCATGGTGTATAAGCCGCTGCTGGAGTTCAGCAAAGATAGGTTGACCGCCACCTGTCTCGAAAACGGTGTCCCCTGGTTCGAGGACCACACCAACGCGGACCCGACGTTTACGCTCCGGAACGCGGTTCGACACATGTACAAGAACCATGAACTGCCGGTTGCTCTTCAGAAACCCGCCATTCTGCGTCTCGCTGCGCGATGTAGGGCGAGGGTACTCAGCGAGGAAGACCAAGCCAAGAGAATGTCTCACCATGTGTGTATCCGCGATTTCGACCCGAATGCGGGCACAGCTGTCATTCAGATGCGACGCTTTGTTTTCCCACAAGTGCCCCGGAAACTCACGGGGGTCCGTCGACAGTATCGCCTCGAGAACTACCGCTTCGTTGCCGCTCTCCTCCTGCGAGAGGTTCTACCCATTGTCTCCCCCGAGCGGGAGATTGCACATCTTGGCCATCTGGATACCATCGTGTCGCTGTTGTTCCCCTCGCTTAGGAGACCGTCTGAGCCGCCGGTTGCGGTACCGAAACCCTTCAACTTCCACGGCGTCTACTTTGTTCCTCTTGTCGGAGGGAAGTCCCTTCGGTGGTTGATTAGTCGGGAACCTCATTCCGTACAACTGCCACGTCCGGCAGTTTGGTTCAGCGCTCCAAGATTGGAAAGTCGCATGAAGAAGCACCCGAGGAGATGGAAACAGGGAGACTGGTCGGAGTGGAGGCTGTATGACAACAGGTTCTGGATCCGAGCCAAGAGCAGGCTGCCGTGCAAGGTCCGCGTTGCGCCGTACGAAGAGGAGCATGCGAAGCCATTTCGAGAATCGCTGGTTGAGGCCAAAGGCGTGTTATCGTCGCTTCTGAAGCGACATGCGCCGGGAAAGATTCGGTACACATTGCCGGCTATGTATGCGGATTTCAACGTCACGGACGTTTTGGAAGGAGGAGACTACTGGTTAAGGGACCGCGATTACACCGAGGTGTTGGATGGTGCACCAGCGCTGCCCGAAGACGAAAATCGAGATGGCTTGTTTGCGAAACGGAAATGGGAAGAGAGAAAAGCGGCCGAGGGTAAACCGCAGCTGATTGCGTTGCCGACGCTGGGTGTTGGGCTGCCGAGGTTGGATGAATGGTTCGAGTATGAGGTCAGGTATCGCAAGGTGGACTACGAATTGCTTCATCGCAATGTGCTGGATCGGCTGCCGGAGCAGAGACGGATTGTGGTCAGATGGACGAGAAGGCGGGGCGGACGGACGGAAAGGCGGAGGGGACGAAGTGGTATATAGATTCAGATGATGCCCATCCTATCAACAATCCTCCTCTCCGGGTCCGTGGAAATGGTGCAGCGGGTAACCACGACAGCATTGAGTTTAACTCTGCGCCCGTGGGTCGAAGCCTAAGACATACCGCCTCTACCGGAGGGGCGTCACTGCGAAGATGGTGGGACGTGCAGTTGAGTGCCCTGCAAAGAACACCTAGCCTGACGTATTTTTTTGCATCTTCTTTTTGCTCTGGGTGTCTACTTTTCTGTGATCCATCCATTTTTTTTATTCCGATGTTGTAGTTGCGTCGGTGTACTGAAGGGAATCGGTGAAGCCCGGAGGGTGAGGACGAGATGTCCATGGGAGCTTCTCGGTCCGGGTTGGGTTTTTTTTGAGTTTCGGAGGCGGCGAGTTCGAGTTTTGTAGGAGACCTTTTTTATTGATGGGCAACCAAAGAGGCGAACCATCTTGCGTGTTCGATTGGGAAGGCAGTACTTGCGGTGGCCTTGGCCCACTCTCTCGACTCATCTTGTCACCTTGACCACCCTCCTCAAGATTTTCATTTTTACTTGGAGATCTCTGTATATTGGTTTGCGACCCCAACCGTTTCCTCTCAGATCGTTACTGTGGTCTGGTCGGATGTTGACAAGACACCGTCGGTATGAGATGGACCCGACCAATCGGCGGCATTCCCACTCCACGTGCCGGCAGATTCCGCTGCATGAAGATCACAACTTCGTCGCTTGAACATCGCACCTTCTTTGCCGTCGTTATCACTGCAGGATCGATCCAGATCGACAGACATGTAGCATTTCATGGCAGTCGCGACTTTGTCTCCGAGGACTCTTCCCTCGCAGGCCTGTTGCAGAGAAAATCTGGCAACCAAGCTAGTCATCCTCGGCGGTGTCGCTCTTTTGCTTTTGTCAGTCATCAGCGGAACCATGTGGTCCTCGATGTCCCGCCGGCTGGCTTCCCAGCTTGGGTTCGGTCTTGGGATGGTGGTCACGACAGCTGTCGGGCAGAATCTCTCGTCGACGGCAAACGGGACGGTCGATTTCGGCTGGTATGCGCCCTCGCAGACGCAGATCAACAACCTCACGGCTGTGGCAGACGGAAAAGGCGTGTATGGGTTTATTTACAATACGTCTGATACGCTGGACGACCGGTATGGCACGTACAACTGGTGCAACATGCCGCATGTGCGGCGCAGGGAGTATGTCACGGTGGGGGAGGAGTATGAGTTGATATATGTCGAGTTGGTATGAGCTCCCTTTCGTGTGATAAGAAAAATGGCGGCTGACTGTGTAGGTAGATACATCGCCATCACAAACGGACACCGTACGCCAGCAATGCCTTCCCCGTCGAACCGCAGCCGTGGGACTGTGACGACCAGGTCATGTTCCACTACTCCACCCCTGTGCCCATCAACGGCACGCGTCCCTGGGATGCTAACAGTACCGCTATGCCGGTCTACTGGAGGCTTTTATCTATTCTCAATCCCTTCGCAGACGGCAAGCCGGGCTTGCAGGGCAACTGTCAGTTCCCGCAGATCACATCCGGCGGCCTGGCGGACTCGTTGCAACACGGCGCGGATCTGTATGAAGTGTATCACGACCTGCACGGCTTGCTGCCAGGCAGGGACAATGCTTCGTGGCGGAACCGCGTCGTCTACCGCGTGACAAACAACATGATCACGTCTCAAGTTGTGGGCATGGTTCTGGGCGGGACATGGGGGGCTAAAGCTGCGGATCTCGGCCTCGGGGTCGCCGTTGAACCGGAAGACATTGACTCACTCGAACCAAAGTATCCGTGTCCGATTGCGTCTTCGCTTTTTAGCAAGATCCAGTCCAGCTCGAACGAGGCGTGGAAGAAGCACTTGGACGCGCTCAAGCCGCTGTTTGAGACGCTTGATGAAGCATCGGGCGTGTCTCCTGCCGATGCGACCTTTCACAAGGACGTGGACCATTACTACGACAACCTATCGGCGAAGCTGTGCCATCAGAGACCACTGCCATGCCGCCCGGTCGACAAATCCAAGTTTATGAAGTGTGTCTCCCAGGACGACGCCGACGCGGTCTTTCGGTTTGGACACTGGGAGTATGACCAGATCTACCGCAGTGCAGGGCCCGACACGCTCAATGCTTCATCGGCCTCCTTCGGCGTTTGGGTCAGGCAGCTCGGGATGAACCTGCGCGACGCCACTGACCCCGAAAAGAGTATGGGGACTGTATACCGTCATCACGTGGCCCATGACGGGTCGGTGAGTCGGTTGTTGTCGATCCTGCAGGCGGATGTCATGGTCTGGCCGGGTATGGGGAGTGAAGTCGTCTTTGAGCTGTACCGTGTCCGCGACGGTGTGAATAGGACGGGCGACGGGGGGTTTTATGTGAGGGTTCTGTTTGGGGGCAAGGTGTTACGGTCGTCGAACCCGAGTTTGGGCGTGATGTGGTTGGTTCCGCTGGATGTTTTGCTGGGGTATTTTGATGGGTTGACGGGGACGGATCCTGATTCGGTGGTGAAGAAGTGTAATGGGATTTGATGTTGCGGGAAGTGTATGATGTATTTTATGATCTTGGTACGGCCATTTTCGGTCTGTTTTCAGCGTGGCCTTGTCGGAATGTTGATAGATGGCAAGACGGGTTAATCTCAGATCCCACTTGCAGAAGTTGGCAGGTTCTAGACTATTTGATGCAGCTACCGCAATGGTCTAGGTCTCCTAGACTACCTGGACTTGGTCGTGCAGGACTTGGTGGCTTAGATGGCATCAGATATACCTGCGGCACTGACCTGGTGGTCACACAACATTAGTTACACTAAACCTGGCGTGTATGTTGATCTATAGACTTGTAAGGACTGAGATACGAAGCGTTCGAACCTGGCATCCAAGGACTGGGATTGGGCTGTTACATGGCTTCAGGTGTGCTGTCGTGCGTTCACTCTGCTATCAAAATACCGGAGGTGAGCGCCTGGCAGTGGTTGGAACCGTCAAGATGACCTCGGTATGTAAGCATCTACCAATTCGTAAGTACCTAACTACCGTTGCGGAGTCCCCACGGTACGGTATATAGAACTAGAGTACAGTGACAACTTGGAAAGGTGGCTGGTTTGATAGTAAGCATGCCGTGATTCAAGGTCATCGTGCCGGCTTCGTCGTAAATCACCTCGAATTCGACATGCTGCCACGCTACTCTCACATTGCATCATACATCGTACACCAGATCTACATCAGCCCTCACCCCCTCAACCCATAATCCCTCTCCAGATCCGTCCACCGCCCGTCCCGCATCGGATCCAACACCCTCAACTCCCGCAGCCACCCCGCCACCAACTCCCGCTCCTGCCCGTCCGGCTGCCGCCCCTCAAGCTGGCACAGCGCAAGGGTATAATCCAACAGGGCCTTGTAGATCTGCTTGACGGCGTCCCTGTCATCATCATCTAGCTCCTCATCCTCATAACTCTCCAGCAGATCCTTGATCCCCTCGATCTCGCGCATGATATACGACAGCCTGTCCTCGAGTGAGAACGCCGGGGTGATGGTGGGCCGGCCGACGGGGCTGAGCAGGTTGAGCATGAGGAACTGATGGTAGTACCACAGCGACTGATCCTTGGGATCCACGCTCAGCAGTTGGTTGACCGTGCCTAGTTCTGCGATGGTTGTGAGCATATATAACGAAACACAAATACCGGCCGGGATGGTCTCACCCTGGTCTAGAAAAGATTTCCTCGTCAGATCATCCGCCCCCCTTTCGTCCAGCAACCGCGGGATCAACTTGCTCCGACGGTGCCACGCCGAAAAGTTGGACAGGTTCGCCCGCGTCATGCGGTCCGTGTACGCAAACTCGGCCTCGACCATGCTGCTGCCCCCCAGCGCCGGACTCTCGAGCTGATTGACAACATGCCGCCGATACCCCCACGCATGGAAATTGCGCTGGTCCTTGGTGAGCATCTTGGACGCCAGCCCCAGCTCGTCCTCCCACATCCTGCGCGCCGCCGCCGTCGGCAGCCTCTCGATGGCCTGCCCCAGGATCCACAGCCGGTAATTCCACAGCCAGTAACACTTGGGCGACTCGAGCAGCAGCGGAAAGGTAAACCTCAGCTCGCCCTCGAGCAGCTCGGCATCTTTTTTCCCGTCGTTGTCGTCAACTAAAGTACCACTCCTCCCAGCTGTCGGGGATGGTTGGTCGTGCGGGGTCGCGGTCGAGGAAGTAGAGGATGAGCTTGCGGAAGGTGGCGTGGTAGTGGCGGTCCGAGAACCACTCAGCGACGCCCTCGAGGGCGAGCACGCAGCCGAGCGTCTTGACAACAACCCAGAGGTTAGCGAGCGCCTGCGGACGTTCCATATCGTGTAGTACTCCGGGTTGAGCCGGAGGAGCTTGGACGTGAGGTGAAACAGGTCAACCGCCGCCGCAGAATCGCCGGATGCGGCAACGCGCGTCCGTATCTCGTCCTCGAGCGCGCGGTACCGCGCGATCCGGTCGAGGTCGGCTTGTCGCTCCGAGGCTGTGCGCTCTCGCGATGTCCGCGCTATGCCGCCGTGCGATCCGCCATGCTGGAGAAACCGGTTGGCTTGCGGTTAGTTTGGCATCGAGGGCATTGGGGGAGTGATCTTACTTCGGCCATGTCAGCTGTGTTTTGGGGGACAAGGAGAGGAGGCCGTGGAGGGTGAGCTGCGGACCACTCGGCTTTCAGTGGATGACGTCGGGGGCCGGCGTCGCGGGGTCTTGGATCGCTTTGGGGAACTTTGGCGGGCAGCTGTCAGCGGATGCGGGGCCGGTCACATGCATGCAGCTCACTAGCTCATCGGGCTTCCATCTGATCTTATCGTGCACTGACCATGCTTCAATAGGGAACTGTTGACAAGAGGTGGAAGAGGAGCTCCTGCACAATACAAAGAATGGTGGTGAACCATTGACTTTGAAAATGAGACCGCACAGTTCTTTCCTTTCACGGTGTTTGCCATTCCACGAGATGGTCAAGTGGCCATCGTCGACCCGAGACTTCTTCCTCTCTGGTTACACCTTCTCTTTCTCAAGCAGTCCTGCTCCAACTTCTCCGTCCTCATTGACCTTCGATTCTTTCGTTCCTAAGTTGGTCGAATATTGCTACGATCCCGACATCCAAGATACGGGACAAGGTCACCCACATATTTCCACTCCGGCGTCTGTCCCAGCTTCTGAGCTTGGATCCGGTCGCCTCACAGTCTTTCGTTTATTCATTTTCAGAAGCTGTAAAGGGCATTTCCATGCGGCCATTTCGTTTTCTTGACATCTGACGACCGCTTGCTTCCCTTTGGTTGCTCCGGCAGTCATAGCCAGGTCATGGAATTCGATACTCCGTTTCCACGTTTGCGGCGCCGACGTCGTCAGGTCTATAGCTCGCCGTCTTGCCTATCCAGCAGCCCCACAAAGAGCCCGGCCGACTCTGGCTATGGCTCCGGCCCTGCCAGTTCTTCGTCGCCAGATGGATCGGCGGACGATGCCGACCATGGCTTCGAGGGATCGCCGGGCATGTTCTTGGATGGGAACGATTCAGATATCGAGAACGTCGACGACCCGTTCTTTGGTGGAGGCGGGCTTCCCACGCAGCCGCGCAACCAACCACAGAGACAAAAGCCCGCTACGTTACCGATCCGCTCGACCCCCTCCCGACCCGGCCTGCCATCTTCGTTCTTCTCCGAGACTGATATCAAACTTCCCAGAGCAAGCTCCGACACTGGCCTCCGAGACCTTGACCGGTTCATCCCAGCGAGGTCCAACACGGATGCAACACAGAAATTCCGGACTGGAAAGTCGCCATCCGAGCTGACACCCTCCGAGAAGCTCCTGCGGCATAGTGGCGACAGCGAGGATGCGTTTTGTTACCGTCGGAGAGCCATCTCCCCAGCGGTAACCAGCTACAGTGTGCTCATCGGGGACGACCCGTCACCCGGTTCCATGAGAGGTATGTCTCTTGTCTATTGAAATACGGATCTAACAGACGTAGTTGGCAGTGTTCTTGGCCCTTTGGATCACAACACGCGTCGCACAAGCCGGCAGGTAAGCCGTGGTACGGTCTGGTCTGTTGGTGGTGTTGTGCCTGGCCTGGCTGCCGTGGACAATGGTCGGGGTCAGTTTGTGCAAAGTGGGACGAATGCGCGTCTCTTCCGTACACCCTATCCGAAAAACAAGCCCAAGGCTGAGGAAGAGCGGGAGAAGCATGAGGCTCGGATCGCTTTGGCTCTCGGCATGGATCAGGCACATCGCGTGTTGGAAACGAAAGCGACACGTCGGCCCGAGATCAACAAAAGAGAGAGAGCTACAACTTGGAATGGGACCGAGTGGGTCAAGGAAGACTCAGAGACTCGTAAGTATGATCCGCCTACTGGCTGCAGCTGCCTATCTACTGGCTGCAGCCGCTCCTGGACTCTGCTGACGAGATAGCATCCGTCAGTGCACCGAAAGCCCGAGAACTCCCTCACGCCGCCTTCAAGTAAGTCACTGTCCTTGTCTCTTACCAACGCTGACATGACAGGGTCCTGGATGCCCCCGGGTTGAAAGACGACTTTTATTGCACATTGCTCGCCTACTCGGCCACCTGCGGCGTACTCGCAGTTGGTCTTGGAGATGTCGTCTACGGCTGGTCCGAGGCGGGCGGTGTTCGGCTTCTCAACGCCTCGGCTGCGCGTCCCATGATGTCTGAAATGGAATGCCATCTCACGTGCTTGGCATTCTCGTCGACAGAAGGCCGCAAGGGTATCTTGGCACATGGGCGCAGAGATGGAACCTTGACGCTCATGTCATTGCTTGACGACTCGACCGACCTCGACGAGGAGGACTCGAACGTCCCGCCGCTTCCCCGATTCGAGATATATCACAACGTGGCACCGCTGATGTGTTTGAGCTGGAAGCCGACTGTTACGCCTCGTCCCTCGGGTAACCCGGTCTGTTCCGGTCGTATTGTCTACAACGAGGACCTCCTGGTTGGTGACGAACTCGGCTTCATCTATTACTACGGCATCGAATGGCCCGAGAGATGGGAGGTGGAGCGGGATAACTGGCCGGGCAAGATAACCATGTATGCGAGGATTACTGTTCACTCACAGCAGATCTGCGGCCTTGCCTGGTCCCGGGATGGCAGCCTGTTCGCGACCGGCGGTAACGACAACGTATGCTGTCTGTTTGAGACGTCAAAGGTGATCGAGACCAGAAGAAGACGAATCGACCGAGGCACCGAGATCATTACCCGAGAGCGCGCGCGAACAATATCTGAAACCGAAGTGTCTTCGCACTCCATGTACTTTGCGATCAACTCAACGCCTGTCAAGGAGATCGAACGGGGCGATGAGACGCACCGATGGTTCCACGAAGCCGCGGTGAAGGCGATTGCGTTCTGCCCGTGGCAAGACGGGCTGGTGGCTACCGGAGGAGGATCGAACGACAAGTGCATTCACTTCTTCCACACGACATCGGGGGCACCCTTGGCAACTATTTCGGTGTCGGCACAGGTGACGAGTCTGATCTGGTCGACGACGAGCAAAGAAATTGCCGCGACGTTTGGGTATGCGCACCCTGAGCATCCGGTGCGCATCGCCGTGTTTTCGTGGCCCGACTGTCACCAGGTGGCTGCGATTCCGTGGCCCGGCGAACACCGAGCACTCTACGCGATTCCGTATCCGGGCGGGCCAAAGGATATGAGAGGAAAGGCTGGCAAAGGACGGAGCTACAGCAAGGCGCCGATGGAGGGGTGTATCATTGTTGCATCGAGCGACATGAGCATTAAATTCCATGAGGTGTGGGCGACGGACAGGAAGGGCGCAGCTAGGGGCCCGGGTATGCTTTGCGGGAGTGAGATCTTGGAGGGACTGGAGGGGATTGACCGGGATGCCGAGGTGATTCGTTAGGTTGGGGTGAGGTGGCTTGGACTGAGATGACGTTCCCACGACTTTTTGGACTGAGATGACGTTCTCAAGATGCGCTACGACTTCATGGACTGAGACGACGTTCTCAAAGATGCGCTATGACTCTCAAAGGTGGATAGGGTTTCGTTTGAAGAATTCGTGGACGACGTCTTGGACGAATGGGAAGACGACTTCTAGAAGATGGCATGATTGGCTTTGTGAGGATGAGCGTTCCTCAAGGCTAATGGACAACTTGGAGGACGAATAGACGACTTGGAGGATGCGCAGCTGGCTTTGCAGGCCCTCTTGGAGGGCACTTCCGAGGTGACGTGGCTGACCCGGGGGAACGATCAGAGCATCATGGGGGACTTTTGCAAGTTGCTGGACGACTCGCAGAAGACGATTGGGCAAACGCCCGAACTGTTCAACGCAGACTGTATCATTTGGAGCAGAATACTCACATACACTGGGGATGCCGTCACGAGACGGTTGGTAAGATAGACACAAATTGAGTTTGGCGTTGCGTTTCAAGGGCTGTAGCGAGTGCCTCGCAGAGATGCTCGAGATAGCGTGGTCTTAATTCTGAGGCAAGACAGCGTGGGCATTGTTCAACCAGTGGGGGTGATGTTACCTATCATTGTGTAAGTGCAGTGTTGTGTATCTAGACGGTGGCTAGACATCAAAGATCTAACATTCGCCGCGGAGACAGCGAGGGCATTGTTCAACCAGCGGGAGTGAGGTCGTGATGTTATCATTGTGGAAATGCAGCGTTCTGTATCTGAGACAGTGACTGGACGTCAAGGATTTAATAAGTGCTACGAACCCAGAATTCCTCCATCTAGAACAAGAATACAAGTCCAACGCCGGCTATGCGATCGTAATATCAAGTCTGGACAGTCACGGCCATATATATAGTCTGAGCTGTCCAGTCTCTGCTGTCCTGTCGACCAGCTACACCTCTAGCAGCTCCTCCACAGCCCCTCGTCGTTTGTCAGGTCTCAGACCGGCTCCATGGCCAAAACTGCTTCATCCAGCCAACGCTTCCCCAGCATCCTCTCCTCTGTCCCATCCGCTGACCCGGACCACCAACCACCAGCGCTTTCTCAGGAGCCTTTTACCTTCCAGACAAGTCAAGGCCCAGCACCAGCACCTCCTCACCTAACCACCACCACCACCGCCGCCACCACCACCTCCTGTCCAGCCAAGACCCAATATCTCCTCGGCAGCCTCTCTCTCTCTCAACCGATCCCGACCACCCAGCGCCAGCACCTCCCCTTCCACCACCGCTTATACCACCACCACCAACCCCCCCTAGAAACAAACACAAAAAGCAACCCCTTACTTCAAAATAGCAATCAGCAGCACCAAAATAACAATCAAAACAACAATAGCAACCATCTGCCTCGACTCGGACGCAGACTTGGCAAATTTATTCACCTGCCGCCTGGCCCGATCCAAAGTGTTCTGGTGCCGATCGACGACCCGCTCGCTCTCGTCGAGCATGAGCACCTGCTCGTCCAGCTCGTCGCCGATGCGCATCGACAGCTCGCGCTGGCGGCCGATGCTCTCGCCGAGCGCGTCGAGCTGGGCGTCTTGTTCCGCTAGGATCTGGGCGTGGTATGCGTGGATTTGGACGTTGGAGGGGAGGGATTCGGCTTGTGCGCGGTAGCCTGCGGAATCATCTGAGGGGTCGTCGCGGTAGGGGAAGAGGGGATTGTTTTGGGCTTCCAAGTCTGGGGTGTCGGTGAAGCGGACTGTTTTTGGGGTTGTTGATGGTTTTCGTTGCGTGGGATTGGGATTGGGATTGGGGTTGGGGGGTGGTGGGGACGAGGTTGAAGATTGCGCGTGGATGAAATCGGCTGCGAGGGAGGGGTCGTTTGGCGAGGTGAGGGTGGAGGATGTGGCGGGGGTTGGGAAGCCGTGGAATTGGGTTGAGAGGTCGTGGTATTGCTTTCGGAGGGTGGTTAGGGTCGAGGCGAGGGAGTTGGCTTTGCTGTGGTCGCGGGGGGGTTAGTTTTGGTTGTGAGGATGGGGAGAGGAAAAAACGAACGACTCGTCGCCGGTTTCGCGTAGTCGGGCTTCTTCTTTTTCGAGCCCTTCCAACCCTTCGCGGAATTGGTCGAGCGAGCGCGAGATGTGGCCATCTTGGCTGTCGCGCGTCAGGTTGAGGCTCTTTGCGCGCTGGCGTTCAAGCAGCGAGAGCTTGATGTGGTCGGCGAGGAGGAGGAGGGCGTTTGATGACATTTTGTCTTGTTTGCTTTTTTGTCGCAGTCAAGTTGTCGTGCTTGAAACCGTGGAAAAACGAGTGATGGGGTGATGTCGTCGTCGAGCATGCGGTCATGCGAATCGCCGGCTGAGACTCTGGTGGTTTGGGTGTATTACGTACCCTTGGGAAGGCGCCAGGATAAGCGGTGGCCCGTGCGTAGTACGTACAACCTCCAACCAACGGCAGGCCCGGATGATTGTGGAGGTACACGCAACGCCCGGATGCTACAAAATAACGTCCCTCTCCGTCCCCGAGAAGCACACTTCTTTGTAGCCGACCCCCAAAGATGGCTGATGATGCTGCCAGCACAGGCGAAGAAACCAACACCCCGGCACCGACGGCGGCAACGGTAGATATCGAAATCCCCCCCGACATCCCGGCGGCCTTCCCACAGAGGCGCCGCGGCCGTCCGCCCGGCCGGCCCAACACGACGGTGCGCGAGGCCGACTACGACGACAACGCCCTGGTGCGCGGCTGGAACGCGGCCAAGGCCGAGCGCGCCATCACGGCCATCCCCGTGCGCATCCGCGACGCCCTCAGCCCGGACATGCTGCAGCACGACACCCAGCGCGCCATCTTCGCGCTGCCGAGCCGCCAGTATCTGTACTTCGTCCAGGGCTGGATCACGGCCCGCCATGTGGCCTCGCACCGGCCGAGCTACGTCAACGGGCTGCTGATCCACTCGCGCGGCGAGGACAGCCCGGACGAGTGCAAGCAGTGTGCCGAGCGGCGGGCGAAGGACGCGCTGGGCCCGTTTCTGGAGTGCAGGGTCCTGGCCGGGAAGTATCATAATAGCTGCTCGAACTGCAAGTGGTTTGATAACACGAGCGCGTGCTCGCTGTATACCGGGCCGAAGCCGAGCCGGAAGAGGAAGACCAAGTCCGGCGGTGATGTTGGGGAGGAGGACGGGCAGAGGCCGAGCAAGACGCCCGATCGTGGCCGTACTGATCTGGGGCCGGGGGTGCAGGCGCAGCAGACCAGCCCGGAGAGCGCACCGGCAGAGGAGGTCCAGTTTGGCGAGATGCAGGTCGAGTAAGTTGTTGCTGTCGGAGAAGAGATGGTGCTGACGAGTGTAGCCATGACGCCAACGGTAGTCATATCGACAACGTGGTGGATGATGACCTGGCCGCGCAGCTGTTGCCCGACATTCAGAATATGCACGCCTAGGAGTGGGAACCGAAGTATGCGTACGGTGTATGATATTTTGTAGAGCTGGGAGGATCTGGTGAGCGAGCCCGGCTCAGAGGACGCAGACTGTATTGTTAGGGTGCCGACAAAAGCGTTTGCTTTTCTGCTCAAAGAATACGCGGTAGGGAATATTGATCACTAGACGATGGAACAGCGTAGCTATAATATATTGACTTTTTCACCTGTATCGTTCGGTCCGGACGCCTGGTCTATCTGCACCTAGGTGTACAATCTGCACCTAGGTATACATGCGAGCCACCCCCGGTTTTAGACAGACACTACACCACAGGAGAATGATGACCCGATTTCGCCTTTGATTACCATTTCGGAATAAGCACTCTGTCAGTCGTCGAAACGCACGGCCACACCACATTCAGCCTTGTCTTCGCCCCCCAAAAATCAAAGCAAATGCAACAGCATCAGAAAAGCAGATCCAACCTGCGACAGCGACGAGGAACTGCTCGCGTCGCTAGTTCCCCCGGCAGTCGTCGATGTAACCGGGGGCAAGTTTCCTGTCGATGTGGCTCCAGACGACCCGGTCGGAGCCGTGACGGATGTCAGGCTCGGGGACGACGACGGGGGAGAGCCGGAGTCGGTGTCCCCGACGAAGCGGATGTTGCTGGTGATTTTGATGTCGGACGAGTTGAAGCAGTTCTTGTCGGTGACGGGCGGGATGGACGGGTCGTTGGCCTCTGCGAAGATGATGTCGGCGCACTTTGAATGTCAGTGTGGTTGATGGAGCAGATGAAAATCAAACTGAATTCAGATGCATTCAGAGGAAGAGGAGATGAAAAAGGACGGGAAGAAAAGAAAGGAAAAGAAAAAAAAAAAAGCGAAAAAAAGGAAGAAGAACAGAAGAAGAATAACGGAAGAAGAACGGAAGAACCAGAGGACGAAAGATACTCACAGAATACAAAGCCCCCCCATGCCGCTGCGCCTGCACAACCTGTATACTCGCCATATCCCCCTTTTCCACCTTGGTCCCCGCCGGCAGCTCAACCCCCTTGAGACAGATCGTGCCCGGGTACGGATTGTCGCTCGGCCCCTGCATCTCGAAAACCGGCACCATCGGCGTCGAGCAGTTCGTCGGCTCTTTTCCGAGACACAGATTTACGTATATCAAATTCTGCAAATGTCCCGCAAACCACCCCGGCTGGAAAGCAACGGCGCCGCCGCCCGCCAGCGGCCACGCCGTTCGGTTTGTGGTAGGACCGATGCCGCCACACGGGTACGTCCATTGCATGCCAAAGGGGAACGACGCATTCGTGATGAGCGTGTTGCCGCGCCAGGGAGGGTATGTCAGGATCGTGTGGCCCTGGGCCAGCGGCAGGATGCAGGCGAGGATGGTGATGAGATGCATTTTGTGTATAAACGAATTGGTGGTTGGTTGGTTGGTGTTGACCTGTTTCGAAACGACGGATCGAGCACAACTATATAAATACAAAGTTTCCAACAGATCTACCTAGGCAAATGATCAACCAACAAAGATCCGTTTTTAGATGCACGAATAAAAGCGGTGCTCATCGAAAGAGCTGGTTAAGCAAACCCGTTGACTGGTCAGGTCGGGGCGGATGAAACAACGGTGTAAGCACCGGTATAACCACTCACTATAAAAGCTGGGGCAATCTCGCACTTCGACAGCTCGGTTGCCTCGCTGTTTGTCGCTGCCGACGTCATACACATTTAGCAGGCTGCCAATCCTTACCGTACTACCGGAATCCTTCGAGTGCATGCAACGGGGCTGTGCTCGGCACCCCAGTGCCGTCTGTTGGGGTTGACGGATCCGGATCCCCATGTCCGTAGCCCGTGTGAACAAAATTCATAGCCGCCCATTTATTTGCTGCCAAAATGGGATTGGAGGAGCCGCTGCGGCGCGCTTGCGAATTGACTTAGACTGGCGGATGGTCCAGGTCATCTATCGTGTGAGGCTCCCAAGGGGATGAACAATGATCGCTGCTGTGGGTTGTTGATCTAGGTAGCTGGAGCGATTCCTTATACTCATAAACAATACTACAGTCTAAGGTCGTCCCATCGTCAAAAGAAAGGTTGTCTCATTGCTTTTATCTGGCCGTTTGAGGAGCACTAGCCCTAGGCCTGGGAACCCATCAGCAGCGCAACTGAGCTCAGTCCATAAACCTGAAGAATCCTTTGCAATATTTAAGATGCCTACACCTGTCGGATCGACGAGCGTCACATCGGGAGACCTCGATGCCTGCCTCCAAAGCTGTCGGACGTGCGTCCAACGGCTAGAGAACAAGGTCCAGCAAATATCTGCCACCGAGACGGTCAGTGCAACCTTGGCCGGCAATTTCGAGACCTTGCTGGACCGGATCAACGTGGCAACGAAGCAGCTGCCCAACGTGTCCGGCTGGAGCACGGCGTGCAAACCCATGCACAGCTGGATCAGGATAAACGCGAGGTCCGAGCAAAGCAGGATGGGCTCAGGGCTTTCGTGGCCAAGGCCTATGCCGAGGTGGAAGTGGCCAGAAAATAGAGGTCGCAATCCGTGAAAGGGAACGAAACGGTGCCAAAGCTGAGCGTCAGGCAGTTGACGCTATTCGTCAGGGAATTTCCGACACTAAGTTAAATGTAAAAGAGTTGAACAAGCTGCCAATGAGCTGAAGAAGAAAGCTGAAGACGAGTGGAGCAAGATTGGGGAGCAGAGCAAAAGAAACCAAGAGCTCCTTACACAACTAGCGGCCGACCAAGATTCAAGATATGAGAAAGAAGCTTGAGGATGAGAAGAAGCTTCTGGAAGATAGGGGGAAGAAGCTTGATGAAGAGAAAAAGCTTTTGGATGACAGGGCAGTGGCACTGCCTGCCGCAGAAGAGAATCTCCGTGACCGCAAACAGACTCGAGGACATAGCAGACGTTGACGACTATCCGCGAAGACGCTCACAAAACACAGAGAGATTTGAAAGACGAAGTCAGTCAACTCATGAGAGAACTTGGAGGAAGAGGGTCGGAAGCTGGCAGCCCAGCAAGCTGCTGCAACCATCTCGTCCCAGTCCGGCAAACGGCCGCTGGAGGAGATGGAAGACCCGGCGGAACTGCAAGTTGCACAGGAAGGACGGACGGGTCAAGATCCGAGGCTAGGGTTAAGCACATGCATTGGTCATGAGCATGCATGGGAATACATGATTTGGACCCAAGCGTATTGAATCGTTTGTACATTGAAGTCTTAGCCGGCCAGTCCTGTGCCATCATCGCCATCGGGAGCAGAGTCAGATTCTTGACACTGAGACTCTTCGACCCGTTGATACCTTCAGAAAACACAGGCCACGTTTTGTGGTCCCGTGAGAGCAAGGATGTACACACACACAAGGCTTGTAAAAACGAGGAGCATAAAAGAAGTGGTAGCCCTCCCCCCGCTGCGTGCTTGCCAACCATCCTGCCCGGCGAAATCGGCTGCTGCCACCTCACTTCCCAGCTGCCCGTTTGCGATTGCTTGACCTTTTCTTGCCCTTGCCCCTCCACCCACGATAACCTTTCCTCATGCAGGCTTTTTCAACTTCGCAAGTCCTCCCCAATTCGATCTGCAACGAAAAAGTCATCAACAAACCAAAAAGCACCAACACCCAAGAAGCTGTAAGTTTCAATTCCAACCGTCTGCCGCCCATCTAACCTTTCTAGAAAATGTCCTCTAACAACCAATCGCGCAAGCGTGCGCGCGTCCACGACGACGACGACAAGGAGGACGTGGCTCCTCGTGGGCGCCCCCAACGCCTCACACGGCCGGCAATTACGGGGCTGCCGCCGTCAGAGATGGATATTCGTGCGGGTATCGGCGAGACCCGCGACGGGGGTCGGCTTGCCACTTTGGTGGTGCAGCCAGCTGATGCTGAGCTTCGGGGCGGGCCCGTTGTCTCGCATCTGGACCAGACCACGGTTGCGATCACTGCCTCGTTTAGCGAGGTCATGAGCCAGATGCAGGACATGATCCAGCAACTGCGCATCAACGAGCGGACGCCGTGGACGGTGATCGCTCAGGTCCGGCCTGAGCTCCAACGGGAGTCGGATCAGCTATTCCGGGATGCAAATCCCGGGATGGTGATCCAACCAACCCAGCTGTCGCTTTCGGCAGCCCAGCAGTTGGTGGGGCCGGAGCCCGTACAGCCCCTTCTTGCCGACCGATTGGCGAGTCGTGGAAGAGCCGGCGTCTGGCGAGGACGGGGTGGCTATCGCGGAGGCAGGGGTGGCCAGCGAGGAGGCAGAGGAGGATCTCAAGCCCCTAGACCGGGGGGAAGTCAAGTCTCCTCGCGCGGCCCACCGCGCACACATATGGCCGCTCCACTGCCGCCAATTCGGGAGGAAATGCGGGGGGGAGAGTGTCAGCGGCTTCCCCTTACCGATCCGGGGACGCATCCGCAGTGGCGGGCTTTGCGGGATGCGGAATTTACCACTGCCGCACACTTGGGCGCGGGCGAGACTGCGGAGGAGGAGGAAAGAGAAGTCGCGGGCGATCGCCGCGAGAATGTGAAGGAAGAATGGGTTGACCGCCCTATGGAAGATGGGGAGCATTGGGGTGAGCAGCCCATGGAAGACGGAGGTCAGGACACAGGCCAACCCGCCGTTCCTCAGAATCTGGGGGTGCCGGCTCTTGGTCCTCCAAGCATCGACCAGGTGCGGCAGGTTCCGCGAGGCCCGCGTGCGTCGTCGTCCCTCGGGCCGATGAGGCTGAAGAGGACGGTGTATGAGCGTCTCTCTGCTGGGTATATCGGGAACCACCCGAGACCCGGCCCGCGTATGGCCGCGTCCTCGAGGCCCCCCTTCGAGGATTTGGACCCCGAGGATATAGTTGACTATAGCGATAGCGAGATTGAGCTGTAGGCTCTTTTTGGACGCTTTGATATGCCTCGAGAGTTTGGAATTTGGCAGTTCGGCACTTTGGGACTTCGGGACTTAAAACATTGGGCGGATTGGAAAGGAAGGGTAACTTGGGGGCAATCAAGTACCCCGTTCTTGTATGAAAGCTTTGCTGTTGTTGAATGGTATTTTATGTGCTCCCACTATAGGCTTTGCAATGCTTCAGCCACGACACCAGCTCAATCCTCAGAGCGGGCTAGTTACGACGACAAGACGCTTAGGCAAAATTTAACAAGTGTCAAAATCAGCTCAGAATGCTTGACCAACACCGGGCCTATCTTTCCAGAAACCGCATTAGGCCCTAAACCATATGGAATTTAGCCTAGCAACATCATAGATTGTGTTACTGCGCAGCGCTTGGAAGTAGCGCTCGAGGTTGGTAGTCGCCGGGTAGGCCTGATCGGGTCCGGCGAATCCAAGTATCAGCTTCGGTCCATCGGTTGGGGGTTGCCTTCCGGCGCGCCGATGGAGACGGAGTTGACAGTCCATCTACATGACGGGCAAGTCATTGAGTGTTGCCTGTCAGTAGACCTCTATAATTGGTGGGAGAACGTCTCGGAAAGGGTAGAGGTTTAAATGACTATATATATCGGCTTGGAACAACCGCTTGGGATATTTAAATAGAACCATTCAACGCTATGTGTATTGTTTCTACATACTAACTGAGCTCGGGCAGTACGTGATAGATCCGTAATGAATATAGAGTTTGTCGCTTTGTGTTTGGTGATTGTAATGCTTGCACTTGAGGACATGATACGGCAGCTGGGCAGTGTGAGACGTACTGGGAAGGCTACTACCTAGTCTGCCCTATAAAACTTGCCATCACTTTTCCCAGCAAAATCCAGCTGTAAAATTTGCCACTACTCTGCCCTGTAAAATCTAGCCGTACAACTCAACGCTCACGGATCGGATCCGCATCTTCCCGGCCCGGCGCTCTTCCTTCCGGCATAAAACCGTCGAGCTCCTCTCCTTACGAGCATTCGTTTCGACTGCTCTTCGCTTTCGAAAAGCTGCTTGGATGGGGAGATATCCTGCGATGGATCGATCCTCTTGCCCTAGCAAGCCTTTGGATCTTCCCACTCCGGCCTGGCGACTATCCTTATCTTGATATTGAGGGGCGCTGCTGTGATCACCTTGGGCTCATATCACACAGAAAACGTAGTCATCAAGTCATATGAGTCTGACACAATATTTACCGTTCAACAACGGCAAAAGCTTTCATACAAGAACGAGCATTTGTTTACCTCAGATTACATGCGCAACCCTTCTCCAACCCCCCTAAACATGAAGTCTCAAAGTCCCAAACTCCAAACTCCCAAGTCACATGTCCCAACATCCCAAAGCATACCTACCATAGCGTCCAAGAAGTGCTTACAGCTCATCATCGCTATAATCAATCATATCCTCGAGGCCGAAGTCCTCGAGAGGCGGCTGAGAGCCCAAGAAGAAATCCCCGCGGGGTTTCGGGTTGCTGACGCAATACCGAACAGACCGAAGGCTAGCCGCCGTGAGCCTCCGTGATATGACAGGTGGCGAGACCTGTCGCATCTGGTCGATGCTCGGTGGACCAAACGCCGGCATTCCCAGATTCTGAGGCATGGCGGGTTGGCCTGTGCCCTGACCTCCATCTTCCAAGGGGCGTTCTTCCCCTTGGTCGCCTGGAGCAGGCGCGGCTGACACCTGTGCCTCTGGGTTGCCGTTGCCTTTCGCACGATTAAGTGCTTTCCTCCGCTCATCCAGAGCTGCCTTTGTCAAGACCTCCACCATCTTCCTTCCCAAAGGTGCGGTGTAACTTGAATCGTGCGAACTGCCCACGACTCGAGCCAGGCGCAATGTGGCAGGAGGTGGTCTGCCATACGCACCGTCGAGATCAGCGGCCTCTACAACAAGCTTCAGATCCTTCGTCGAGATGACGTATGGTCTTTTAGCGAAGGAGCCCTCCAAGACGGGCGCCTGCGGCAGCGCGCTACTTCTCTTGTAAGCCTCCGAGATCTGCTTGAAAAGGTGGCTCCAAGGTGATCTCGACGCCCTCAGGCGCACAGCTTTACACAGCTCCACGATGCTGCGACGCCGCGCCGGCTCCTTCTCAGCCTCAGACCGAATCTCGACGATGAGCTCGTCAATGAACTTGCTGTCGGTGTGGTTCTCAAGCTCCCAAGTCCTCCGATCGTCAGTCCTGACAATCACCGCAAACTGCAAGACTATGACCAGGGCCCTGACGTTGCTATGCTTCCACAGATGGTGGAACATAAGATCCTCGAAGGCCTTGCAGAAAGGGACCGGCTACAGAGGAGACTGCGGAAGGCTCCCTACTGTCCACTCGCTCCGGTCGATCTCGAAGTTGTTCTCGACGCCCAGCACAGAGGTCGGGGCGCACCTGAGATACTGCAGCGAGAACTTCCACAGCTCCAGCTGCGGCATGAAGTCATTGAATGGCTTTCTCTCAATAAGTGTCCGGAGCTCGTCAGTCCTCCAGGCATCCTGCAGCTGCGCCTCATCCTGCTCGGTCCACCCGGGCGGGTGCGGACACTCGAGAAGATGGTTCATCTCCTCCTCTTTCACGGTCCGGTACCGTGTCTTCCAGGCCGTCTTTTCGAAACGAGTGTTGATCGTCTCAGATACCTCCTTATACTCCCTTTCCACCGCCGTCAGAGCATCTTCTGTGTCGCCCTGGCCCCTAGGCTTGTAGGCGCCGCGGCCCACCTTGCCCTTCTGTTTCTTGGCTGGCGGCGCTTCACTGGCGGAATCATCAGCTGGGGGGGCGGCCGAGACCTTTCGCTTGGGAGGCATTTTCGCGATCGGGGAAACGTTGGTCGGAAGGGGCGAAGGTAAAGTTGGGAGTTGGAATCACGAAGGAAGATTGCGCTGAGGTATCGGGCTGGGAGCTAATACTGTACCTAGGTACTTGGTACTTGGGTTTGCTCGCGGCAGAAAATTTGCAAAGTCCAGAGCTCTCGTCCACCTCGCACCATCCAAAATCATCAAATCGCACAAGACAGTTTACCCAACAACCCGAACCAACCACACTGCGCTACGAAAACAATTCCAAACCAATCCAAGACTAGATACCGTGTGTTGCACTATTTTTATCTTGGAACTGCATTGCATATGTACTAACTTGTGCAGATGACTACTCCACAGGACCAGTCTTTGGCGAGCAAGGCTCGCCTCAACGCTCAGGCTATGAGCGCCCGCCGCCAGTTCGTCCTCTCACAGGTGGCAATCTCCTGCGAGCCCACGCTGGATGAAAAGGGGCAAAAGGATGCCGTTGAGGCAGCGCAGGAAACTGTGTGCCGGCGGATTTTGGCGGAGGGCTGGGACCGGATCTCAGCTCCTTATTTCGAGCTCGAGGTGGACACGCAGCTCTGGAAAACGCACTGTGAGTTAAACCAACCCAACTGCCCGTACGACGACTATTGCTAATATCTGGATATTTAGGTTTTCCCAAGATGACGCTCGAATTCCCGTTCGAGTTCATGCGGGGCCCCGAGCTCCCAAACAACGACTGGCGCTACCGCGGCGAGGTGTCAGCAACGTACGAGACTTTCCGGAAGCTCCAGAAAGCCTCGGAGGATGAATTGGCGCGACTGCGCACAGACACCAAGCTCAAGCATGCTGAACGCACTCGGCAGCTCGTGGCGCGTATGAGCGCGACCGCGCCTCTGCTGCCGGCTGTTACGGAGCTGGCAGGGCTCGCGCTGTCTCAGCCAGTGCCCATGAATATGGGTCTTGACCAGGCTCTTCTCGGAGAAATTTGGGTGGCGGTTTTTACTGCCACAGAGCCGGCCTTTGAGGGGTTTGGCTACTTTGAGCTGCCTCTCTTCGAGATCCACGTGAAGCTGTTCTCCTTTGGGGCTGACAGGGCCGCAAGCTGGCTTGCCGAACCCGGCATCGTTTTGAAAAAGGAAAGGGTGTCTCATCCATTGGTTGAGGGCAAGCTGCGCCTCGGCCTGGCGACGGGCTACAAGTGGGAGCCGCGTCTGCTCATCCGACTGCTGGAAACCTACCACCGGTACCTGATGTGGTGGGAGAAGGTATACAAAGATGGCGTCTGCACCAACGGTGCTATGTTCCCTGACCACAGGGTTGAGGCTGTTTTGTGGGAGAAAACCAAGCCTCACACCTTGCATTTGATTCGGGGGATTATATCACGCCATGAGATACTAGGGCGTGGGCTTCCGAAGCAGGCACGCCGTCCTCTGGCTGCCCGGTCCAAGGGTAAGGAGACGGCGGTGACGCAGGCGGGCGATATGTTTGGTTGCGGTAACGAGGCCCCATAGCCGGCCGATGAGGCGGAGGAGGCTCAATGGCAATGTTTCTTGTTCACTTGATTGCAATGCTTGTAGTATATTCCGCCTGGTAAAATCGTTGTGCCTTTTCGCAGGCTTCTAACATTGAACTACGCTTGATACCGACGAGAACCATCGGGAAGTGACAGGATCAGCAGGTGCAACCATGTTCAAAAGCTCACCCAAGCTTGTCGGTAGCCGGGTATTCGCGAGACGCTGGTGGTCTGTTTGGCTGATCACCCCCAGGGCGGCGAGGAAACCAGCAGGGCGCACTATTGCGATCACTTGACCTGTGTCACAAGCGGAGGGCAGGTAAAAGAGAGGAATCTTGAGATCATCTTGGCAGCTCGGAAAGCCGCCGAATGAAAGAGAAGGAGGTCAAGGAAGCGAGATATGAGTCCTAGAGGCTGACGGTTGAGTTGTGCCGTGCTGTAACCGGCATTCAACTTGGTTGATGGCTGGATGGATCTGGCTGGGCATGTAGACCTAGCCGTGCCTGAAGTATCGGCTTTGGTTGGGTTTGCCTTTCGGCGCGCCGATGGAGACGGAGTTGACAGTCCATCTATGTAACGGGCAAATCATTGAGTGTTGTCTGTCAGCGGAGCTGGATGATTGGTGGCAGGAGGTGTCGGACAGGGCAGAGTTTTAAATTACTATGTACATATATTGGCTATGCAATACCTGCTTGGGCGGGCCATGGACATAGCTTTATATACGCACCTTACTTGTGTTAACTATAGCTAGCAATCTAGCACGGCGGTCTCACAGGACAGTCAAAATCTCACAGGATAAACCCACGCGAAGTATCTGGCAAAACGAGCCAGTCATCCCAACGGGGAAAATATTAATTGAAACCTGTCTCTCCCTCCCTCGCTCCGCTGGAGAGCTCTTCCTTTTCTTCGTATCTAACAAGCTATCTTTAATAGAGCCGACTACTATCGACTCGTTAGTTGTCAGGGGCACCGCTCACCACCGGGCTTCTTCCCAATCGAATCCGCTCAGGAGTGCAAACACGACCAAATGTGATATCAGCAAACGCGCTACCCTACATTGAATCAATCCGATGATGCCATGCAAACTTCATTCGCATACGGGTGGTTGCATGAGGCCGTCGGGGACATAGGAGTCGACGTGGCGGTAGGCCTCACTGCATCAACGACTGACCCGCGTATTGGTGGGAATTATCACAATGGTAGGCCTCTTCCGCCACCCGCGACGAGCACTTGATTGCTCGGAGGATGATCCGGTCCGTTGCATGCGATATAATGTTGGGCACAAACGACGAAACCGCGACAGATTGGTCTTTCTCTGTCCGCGATCACCCCTGAGGTCAGTCACCATTGGGCGGGTGGAAGCATGCTTTCTCATGCCAGTGAAACAATGCGCATGAACAAACGGGCTCTACTAATCGAAAGAAGTGGAATAGAAAAGACTTGGTTGAGTGGTTAAGATGCGGGATCCAAAGACTATATATCTAATGGTGGTCCTCTCCGGCTAAGGATGGGCGAGCAGAGACAATTCTTCTTGATATGGCCAACATGTTGGAGACCGCAATCGTGTCTGGCTTGCTTTATCAGGCCGCCCTGATAGCTGGGAGTGTGCTTGTTTTGCTAGAACTTAGATTGCTGTTGGTAACCGGACGTTTCACTACCAGCATCACACATCTTCTTTCATCACCGTTCCAAGAGACGCCGGTTGACGAACAACCCATCCTAGCGTGGGTTGAAGATCAACGCGCAACGATCGACTTCAGCTTCTTCGACATCCCTCGACCGCCCCTCCAGAAAAGACTGGAGCTCCGAGCCCGGGCCAACCGGCGACTCCATCTCGCCTTCGGCATCGCCAACTCCTTGACAACAGCATTACCCGAAACACACAAGTCTTTCATGAAGGAGGCATCGCGGGTCATCAATGCCGGCGACAACATGCGCTGGGTGGAGCTGTATGATCTCGCAGAGCTCCATCTCGGCCGGGACGCCGAAAGTGCAGAGAACCTCCTTCATCTTGCCGACTGCACTCAGCGTCTGTGCCTGACGATAGTGCTTTTCGATAACTTCAAGGTCGACCCGCGCGACACCCCTCCGGAGGTATCCAGCTTCATCGCCAGCGAAATCAACAAGCAGTGGCTTCGGTCCAAGGGCGACGAAATGACACAAGAATCGAGCGATCTCAACCAGGCATTGCGTGGTCTGGGGCTGAGGGGAGAAGACGGGTGCCCGATGGCCCCTCAGAGGGTTCTCGGTCTCATCATGCCGCAGTACGAGACACTCTGGCGCGTTGTCCTGTTGACCTTCGTGACCGCCTATCACCGCCAAGCGCGACCCGAGAATGTCGAAAGAGTCAGGACAGTTCCACAATGCCTTGGGAACACGGAGCAAGAGGCTGAAGCGGTGAAACTGGCCAAGGTAAGATATACTCCTACTCCACAGAGGGCGACACTAATGCCAGCACAGGAGGGTCTCCGTCTATATCCGTCCAACAAGCGAATCTACAGAGCGCTAATGACGTCGGTGTGTCTTCCCTTCAGCGCCGATGTCGAGGCCTGTCATCGGCACGAGAGAATCTGGGGACCGGACGCGCTTGAATTCCGCCCCGAACGATTTGATCGGCTATCGAAACTGCAGGTGCGGGCGTACTTTCCATATTCGCTCGGGCAGCACAGGTGTCCGGCGTATGCAGGGTTTGGCAACCGCATGATCACGATGCTTGTGGTCGCGATGAGCCGGGTGTTCTCCGAAAAGGATTGGATGGTCTGGTTTGATGACGATAGCTTGGACAAGTGCAGCCGGAAGACGCTACCAACGGGCAGAGACGACATGGGGCGATGGCTTCTCAGACGCAGGACCGGGGCCGGTCGATGAGGACCTGCACGACGGGCCGATGCCCAAATCTTATGTGCCTGGAAATGAGAATATCCTATATAGTCGGCGACAAACACTAGACTAGCTGCATCTTTTATTATCCGCGCATCACCAAATCGGCAACCCAGTGCTGGTGCGCACCACGGGGATGCTCGCAAGATTCAATTTGCTCTTGAGCGCCACACCGCACGCCGGAGCGACACGCAACCCCCAAAACTGATACATTCTATGTTCATCGTCCGCTGAATTTTGGGTTATTAGCCCTTCGCGACCCTTTTCGCTGGCCATCTCAGCTCTCTTTCAGCTTGAGCACATCGCGCTGCCCGTCAGCGACTTTAGGAGCCGTCAATAGTGGAATGCTGATTTTTTTCCGGCTCGATCTCTTCAGGCTGCCCGCGCTGAAACGCGTCGCTTTGTACACGTCACGCGGCGGAAGGAATATGCAGCGGAGGGCAGTTCACGACAGGTCACTGGTGAGATTGTGGCCGGCTCATGAATGCTATGGAGCTCGCGATTGGTCTTTCTCCTTCCGAAGTTCCGATGCAGATGTACGCCACCTGATTTCGCTGCGGACCGTGCCCCTCTTCCTCTGATCTTCGTCCGTCTCACTCCTCTGGACCGCGACAAATGCTGTTGTCATCCAGTGACGCGAATTATGGCACTGACACTTGCGATCGCGGCTTTGGTACTCAAGCATCCCATTCTCCGGCCCGGGCTCAGCTAACAGATTCATCGACAGGCGGTCCTTGGACTCGTGGGATTCATTGCCCATCGTCGAAATGCCCTTTACCGCTTCCCCGGACCGCTCCTGGCCTCTATAAGCAACATTCCGTACTGTTACCACATGGTCGCCGGAGACCATCCGAAATGGGTCTCCTCCCTCCACAAGAAATACGGTTTGTTCCCCGAGCAGACGCTTGGCTGTACTGACCACATCAGGACCGGTGGTCCGGACCGCGCCAAACGAGCTCTCCTTCACCACAGCAAGCTCATTTCGTGACATCTATGGCTTCCGAAAGGACCATCAGGTATTTCGAAAGAGTGCCGCTTACGACGCGGCCGCCTTCACCGCGCAGACCCGCTCCATAGTCAATGAGCGCGATCCTATCGAGCATGCCAAGATGCGCAAGCTCCTCGCGCCGGCTTTTTCGGACCGCTCCCTGCGCCAGCAGTGGCCTTTGATTAGCCAGATTGTTGATGGTTTTATGGACAGTCTTGCGACGCAGTCGAAACAAGGCAAGCAGATTGACCTCACGCTTGCTTTCAACCTTGCGACGTTTGACATCGCGACCAGTCTATCGCTGGGCGAGTCGTTTCATTCGGTGGAGGCCGGCAAGATGCATCCTTGGGCCGCCTTCTTCAAGAACGGCGCCAGAGCCATGGGCGAGGCGGTCGCGATGATGAAGCTGCCAGGGCTTATGAATGTTGTCCTGGCCATGAAGCCGCCCCAGGTCATGAACATGATCAAGGAGCTACGTCTGCATGAAGCTCTCTGTGTTGAAATGGTCAAGAAGTATGTGACGTGCGAGTTTTAGGGGTATTGCTAATTCTATAGACGCGAACAGTCTCCGACGGGCCGTCAGGATATTATCGGATTAGTGCTAGACGCCAAGGAAAACCAAGATGGAAACATCTCGACCTCGTTCAAGGCCGCTCAGCTGTCTGATCTTGTTATTGCCGGCACCGAGACTACCAGCACGGCTCTCGCCACCACCAACTATTTTGTCTTGCGGAACGCGGCTGTCTTGCAGAAGCTGCGTGCTGAAATCCGGGGTCGATTTAAGAGCTATCAAGAGATCATCCCGGCAACCACCGCAGACTTGGAATATCTGAATGCTGTTTTGAATGAAGGTCTTCGAATCATGGCTCCAGTCCCTTGGCCGCCTTCGCGGACTGTTCCCGCTGGTGGGGATACGGTGGACGGGAATTTTCTTCCTGGTGGTGTAGGTCCCTTGTTCGTGGCCTGATTCACCGCTGACCGGGACAGACCTGGGTTTCGACAAACTACTTCGCTGCGGCTCGGTCACCGGACAATTTTGCGGAGCCCGAAGAGTTTCGACCGGAAAGGTGGATTGACAAGGGTGGCGACGTGTTGGATGCAAGCCAGCCTTTTGGTCTTGGCGTTCGGGCTTGCATTGGCAAAGCGTGAGTTTTTCTCTTGACTGGCTCAACCGCCGCTGACGTGTCTAGCATGGCACTTTCCGAGATGCGGCTCATCATGGCCAAGATGCATTACAGGTTCGATGTTGAGGCTGTTGACGAGGAGCTAGATTGGATCAAAGCCACGGTCTTTCGTCTTCTATGGGACAAGCCGGCTTTGATGGCGCGGCTCCGCGAGAGGGACGGTGTGTGATTCGAGCGGCTGATCCTGTCATCAGACAGTTTTATGCAAGCAAATGTGGGTTGGGTGGCGAGCTTGGACGAGAGATTGGGTAAAAGGGAAAGGACCTCCTACCGCCATTTGCTACTCGCCAGGGTGTTGCTGAGGCACCGAAGGCCTGATATCTACTCTTCTGCCACTACGATTATCTTGCTGTACGGTAATCATTCTCTATTTCACAAATTCCATATCTTATCTGCTGCCGAAGAGAAAGAAAAGGAAATTGATGAAGGATTCAAATGTGCGCGCAGCCTTGTACCGAGATTCCAGGGTGACCCACTCAAATTTCATCCAATCATTAAGCAGGAGGACAACAGCCTCGTCTTGGCATTCAGCCTTGGGATCGTTCGTCCAGCCTAAGAGTCGTCCGAACAAGTTCCGCACCGCTCATCATTCTCTCTGATTAGCGGGGACGAAAATTTAGAATACTGCCAGTCCTATACTTTCCGTCGTGCTGGATGCGAGAAAAAATCACGTCTTGAAAATTCCATGCTGTGTCGCGCAAATCGTTGTCAACAAGGCTTGGTTCCTGTCTACCACAGACCACCCAGACGGGAGATTGATCGATGATACGCCAGAGCTGGCTGGTAGGTAAGGGAGCGTTGTAACTAGGTAGTCGGCTGAGCGAGCGAACCGCAGAGGACAGATAACGTTGAACAGAGGGACTGCAAGTTCCCGCAGACTATCTCGAGTAGTTTGCTGCCACAGATCTGGTACCCAGTCAGGCGACATTCTCTTGGTCGGCTTGGCGACGTTACGGGAGTTTGCATTGTCTGAACGACACTCGATCCATGCCAACCTCTCGAACACACCGGCGTGTGGGTTCCCACAAAAAGCAGTGCATACGGCCGGCCAAGCCCTAATCTTTAGTAGGGCAAGACTAAAGTTTCTGCAGATAGATATAAATACAGCACCCACAGCCACGGCCAGGCCATTCCTCAATCACCACACTCCAACAAACATCGACCCAGCATCAGAACGTCCGAAATCGATATCCCGCAGTCTACACCCAACTTTAACATGTCTCATTCTGTCGACCCCGACATGCCCGACTGCAACGACGGATGGGACGGCTGGGACGAAGACGAAGTAGAGCGCTACGAGCCCAACGGAAACTACCTGTGTGGCCACCAGGATGCCCTCCGACCGATCGGCATATCCCTGGTGCCCTTCGTCATCGACCGCTACTCCGAATATACCGGCAATCACGATGTCACCGTCCTCCTAGCGAAACACCTCGTGGAGCCGCTCGACTTTGATGATGCCTACTCCGACGGCATTTGGGTAAACTTCGTCAGCTGCGAGCTGGAGTACAATAAACAATACCCCCCGTTTGCCGGCGGCCTCGTCGCCACCTGGCTCTAAACCGACGACAACGAATTCAAGCTGCAGGTTGGCGACGGCGGGTATGGCTGCGACCTCCATATCGACAAGTCCGTCGCGGCGACGCTCGAGAGGGACTGCATCCCGCCGGAAAGTGCGATTCTCATCCTGGCCGAGCTCATCCACAACTGCGAGGCCATCGCCTTCGTCGACAACCGCTTCATCGTGGAGCTGCCACTCGAAACGAGGTCGAAATACTTGGAACGTCTCCGTCACCTTCCGCTCGATCTCAGTGATGGTCCCTTCACCATCGAGTACCACAACGGGCCGCTCCCAAACACACCCCGACGACAACGTCCGACTGCCTTGGGCCTGATCAACCAGTCGTCTCATCAGATCAGCTCCTCTCCCGTCGCCAGCCACAACGGGCCTTCTCCTTCCATGCCCCCGGCGGCGGGCCTAACACCCACTATTACCAACCCGAACAAGACGGCTCTCGGACGCGGCCTCTACAAGCTATTCCCCATCGACACCAACGCCGCCGGCTTCCAGAGAAGTGTCCTCTGCGTCGGGGCCCGGTGGGAGATCGCCAGGGACGAGAGCACCAATACGGCCTACATCGCCGGCAGACAGGGCGTCTGCGCCACCGCCGACTTGAGCATGATGGGTCGGCCCTACGTCTGGGATAAGAGTACCACCTCTGGTGCCGCCATGTTGCGACTCCAGAATGACACGGATTCCTCGTCGACGGATACAGGACGGAGCAACGACATCGTCGGTCGCGACGACGACGAGATTTACGAGGAGTATCGGGATTTCTTCGGGGGCCATAACCGCCCGTACTCGGTTGCCGAGTACTTGATTCACACGCCGATTCCCGCGGGGTTTCTAGCTGAGATGGATGGTGCAGGGAGCGGTGGTGGGGTGACTTGGAAGCGCGTTGCCGCGGGTGGAAAATTCATTTGGATGGATGAGGAGGACGCGGGACAGGGCCAATGATTCCAGTATTTGGGCTTTTCCTGGGCGTTCACGGATAGGTCGGAAGCATGGGGGAGTTCTCGGAGTTTCCAAGCTTTCGTCGGCTTCTAGTCATAGTCAATTTCTCGTCTAGGTAGTCAGCCTCTGGGAGACAGGAATCAAGCCTTGTTCGCAACGATTTGCTCGACATGGAATTTTGAAGACGCGGCTTTTTTTTTCGCACGTGATTGTCAACGATGAAGTCTCGAACTGCTTGATTGACCGTATCAAGTCCTGACCGCAGAACAGGAGCATCCATCCTAAGATGTCTGGGAGACAGTGTGACCCAACGGGGATATGAGAAGAACAAAAAAAGAAAAAAAAAACAAGTGGTATCTTGCAAAGCCTGAACCTCAACCAACCAACAAAACAACACCAAGAACCAACAAACAACACCACGGACCAACAAACAACACCGCGAGCTCATTCCAGACCACAAAAGTCAGCTACCTCTTCCCAGGATCCGAACAACAACACCCAGCATGATCACTAAAACAGCATCCCTCGTTGTCACTAAAGAAACAGCCCCCATTGCTACTAAAACAGCACCCGCCATTGCTGCTGAAAAAACAACCCCCATCGCTGCTGAAACAACATCCCCCGTAGCTACTGAAGCAGCAGCCGCCCGTCGTGCTGAAGCAGCACCCAGGCGCGCTGGCGAGCTCCGCCTTGGCCGCGTCGTCCAAGGCGTAGGAAGTTGGCACCTGCATTGGTTTCGGAGGGGTGTACGGCTCCCTGGTGGATGAGGATGATCGTGGGGAGGAAGGTGTTCCGGCGGCGTGGAGGCGGTCGTTTGAGGTTGCTGAGGACGATGAGACTGATGATCGGGTTGGGGACCGGCTTGTTGTTGTTTGGCTGGGTGTTGGGACTGGTGGGGCTCTGGATGCTGGTCCGCCGTCGCCGCCGCTCCTGCTCTGCGAAGGTGTTATGATGGTGGCTTCGTACGAGGGAGGAGGCTCGTGGACGGGGACGAGCATGTCGTCATCGTCGGTTTCGGTGGGGATGGTCTGGCGATGGCTGCCGTTGTAGTTTGGTATGATGCTATTCAGCGCGGCGGATGTTTTTGGGTCCATCTTTTCGTTGAGTGTGAGCAAGTCGCCCTGAGTGTGTTCTGATCCTCTTGATTCGGGTTCGAGTTCGGGTTCGGGTCCGGCTGTGCCTGAGGGTCGTTGAAAGCTGAAGATACACGACGAGAATTCGATCTGACGATTGATAGAAAATTGCAAAGAGTGTCGTCAGATGTCGAACCGGCGGGTTTCGTCTCCGTCTTATTCTGATTTTCCATGCCAATCGAGCTGATGTATCGCGGCCTCTGATTGGCCCACTTTCGAACTGCACGTCGGATTGGATCCGAAGCGCGGGGGGACTCGTCACCCACCACCCTGCCATCACGTCGCGGGGAGGCCTCGCTAACCTCACAAGATCGGGCCATTGGCCGGAGAGGCCCAATCCATCAGATTGGGTCGACGCGGTGGCTTTCAGTCCTGCATGATGGCGTTACGGCAACGCGGAGACGCGTAAGTGTGGTGCCAGCCCTACACCTGCCAATTCCATCGGACCGGCGTGGTCCATTTCGGTGGCGCCGAGTCCGTGGATCGCTTCCGAGGATCGTCGACAACGAGCCCGGAGCACCTGCAAAATCCCGCCAAGGGAAAGGATCTTGTTGGAACAGATAAGCCCTAAATAAACGCACATCCCTGAATCTGACAGATCTCATTACCTAGCTGACCTCATCGAGGAGGTACGGGAACTCCAACAGACAAGCGCGGCCCGCATTGACAGCTCCGCGCTGCAACGGATCGAAGCGCAGTGTATAATTGCTTGTTCCGACCTCCGAGCTTCGAATCTTCCGCAAAGCCCCAATTCTTGAACAAGGTCGAGATGAGGGGCTTGGGTGTCGAATCGGTACAAGAACAGAGCACATCCATTGGCGTCTCATCGAGAGATTTCCTTGGTTGCCGGCGTAAGATTGAACCACAAAAGGACTGTCTACCAAATGCGGCTGTGCGGCGTAGGGGGATTGTTCCTGAAGGAATTCGCCCATTGACAGGACGGGGTGGACAGCGGCAGGAAAAGTCACCAGACGCCACGCACTGACCAGGGCTAGATTTTAAACATCGGACGGAACTGCTGTGCCGCTTTCAAGTTACGTTTTAGCCTTTGCTCTCCTTGCTCCTGGCGATCGCTGCGATCCAATTCCCGGCGCATTTCCTTCTCTACCAGCGGTTCCAGGTTATGCAAGTGCCCCTCTGGGCGGCAACAGACAAGCTCATTTTGCGCCCCCAGTCCCATGTATCCATCGCCCAGATTCCGCCGCCAAGGTACGTTGGATCACCATCCCAGCGACGATGTGACGGCAACAAGGTTTTGTAAACCTGCGGGCCGCACCCGAGCGATTGTTATAACCACCTTTTCTCCTGCCATTCTGCTTTGATTCCCCTCCTTTTCCCGTTTTCTCCTCCGCAGACAACATCATGGGGTCACTTGTTGGGCCGCTGACAACGACGTTCGTCGCGCCGACGACATGCCCGACCTCGTTCTCAAATACATACGTCGATGAGCGCACGGTACTGGCCATCGGGCCGCTGCGCAAACATACGGAATGCTTCCCGAAAAACTTTGTCGCCGTGCGCGACTTTTACTACTCGCCTGGCGTGTGTCCGGCCGGATATGAGACGGCCTGTTCGAGTTTTAACTCCGCCGGGACGGTTACGGAAACCGTCGTGACATGCTGTCCAAGGTTAGAATGCTCTTCAGGATTTCAACTGTGCTAACATTTTCACAGGAGCTTCACCTGCCAAACCGAGAGCATCTTCCCCGAGCAAATAACTTTCGGCTGCGTCTCGCGGACAGGCGCGACCTGGACGTTCCCAACACTGACCGTGCTATCATCCGGCGAGCCAGTGTCAGTAAAATCGTTGGCTTTTACCGATCCACTGGGGAATACAGGTGGTGTAAACGCGTTCAGCATACAGATCCGCTACCAGTCCACCGACTTCACCACGCCGACGATAACATCCGCGGTGCGCCCTCCCCAGCCACACTGTCTGAGACAAAACTAACATCATCAAGCCTCTTACACAAAAACCCGGTCCTCAGACCACAGGCACGGGAAACACCACCTCAGAAACACCTCCAACAGGCCTCTCCACAGCTGCCGCCGTCGGAGCCGGCGTAGGCTCAGCAGTCGGCGCCCTTCTCATTGCAGGGATAATCTTCTTCGTATACCGCAATTCAAGGAGGAAACGTCGCGAGATGCAGCTTTCATCACCAACGCAAGCATCGCCGGAGGATTCCAAACTGGGGCATCTGTACGGGGGACCGCCGGCGCCCGGACAGACAGCGTACGAACTCAAGGGCGGGGCGCACGAGCGGCATGTAGAACTCGCGGCGCAGCAAAGATATCAACACCAGGAGCTGCCGAATAATGAGCATAGGGAGGTTTGGGAGCTGCCAGACAGTCAGCAAGCGGCGAGGCGGGATTCATGATACCTTTTTAATGAGAATACGTTTTGGAGACACTATCTTTCTGCATGTGGTGCAATGACGCGGATACATCAGCTGAAAGTGTTTCACCAGTTTGGACTTGAATCGAGATTCTGAAGAACGAGGTCCCATCAATTCAAGTCCCTCATGCAGGTAACGTCAGTCTTTCCAACTAGAGTGCAGTGTCGTCGCTAGCTAAGTCTCTGCCAGCTGAGCAGCCAAAGATCAATTCAAACATATATGTTTTCATCGAAAGGACGAATCGGATATCTAAACCATAGTAAGGACTTATCCCCTCCTCACTGGATCAATTGTTACTGGCGCGGTCTGATCGGAATGTGAAATCCCAAGATGAGTCACTTCAAGCAGTGAGTTGAGCTGATCGAGCACATCCGACAGCTTGCATGAGAGCTGCTTGACGTGATGGTGTGTGGCTGGCTTCGTCAAGTCTTGGCTCGCCAGTCAGTCAACACAGTCTTGTCTTGGCACATCTCTCGCTCTTGTTCACTGCATTGGGACACAAGGCTGCCAATCCCAATTCTCAGAATGCAAGCAGAAAGTGACGCCACATCATGCAGGCCGCTGGGCTGGGTGTGCGTGATAAGGTATCGGTAAGATGGTATGGCAGTCTTTGTTTCCTGTGGTGTTGAGCTCCATTGATACTTATACCCTTCCAACCTGCCTTCCCCTGCTAAACCGACCCGGATTCTAGAAGCATTTCCCCAGACCAGCCTGTTCCCAGCCTTAAAATACCAAATCATGAGCGTACTGTGGCTGTTCCTCCCATCGTCATGGGATCTCGGAAACGTCAGAGCCATCCTCGCGCTGCTCATCAACTTCCTCAGCGTCATCGGCGTCTGGGTAGTAGCCTACTCAGCCTGGAAAGTCGCCGCCCTCAAGACCGTCCGCCGCCATAAACCATCAACCAGACTGCTCTCCCTTTACTCTCCTACCGGCCTCGGCGACGTGTTGGACATTGTGCCCCTGCTCCGGCCCAACATGGGCGTCGCACTCCTAGCACAGATTCTGGTCCCGGCCTTCCTGATCGCCGTCTTATCGGGAGTCGCCATTGCCTCGGCCGTCATCGCGCGGTACTCGACCCGTCTGGGCCTAAACATCCAGCAGACGCCCGTATCCGGGATCCTAGCCAACAACAACCACAGCGGCATCGGCAACGCGCTGGTAAAATGGAACGCGACAATCGACCGGTTCAACTCAGCCGGGTTTCCGCTCAACCAGCTTGCCGATTTCCTTCCCGATACGCGTGTGGACTGGCGATACGCAGAGTCCGAGTGGAACTCATCATGGACGGCGTCCTGTAAATGGACCGACCGCACACCCGTCACGCTCTACGCAACAGGCAACACGAGCAACACCGGCCACCTCTTTTCTGAGATTCAGGGACTCCGAGAAATTTTTCCGCCTGAAATTTTGGTTGAAGGCTACACGGAGCGGTACATCGCCGTCGGCCCGTTCTACAACGACATCATCCTCGACAATTTGATTTTTGTCTCTATCCAGACGGACCCGGACAAGGCCTACGACGAGACCACACAGCAGCGGTCGAACTACCTGCCCTTCCACTTCACCGTCGCTGCGGTGCACGTCAAAGACGCGCCGGCCAATTTCTCCCAGGGCAGCGGTGCCAGCTGGGGAACGGGCCCGATCGGGGGGGCGTGGTATACCATGGCCTCCTGCGATCTGGAGCGGGTGGCGTCTCGGACGCCGGACAAGCTCGTAGGTGTCTACCTACCGTTCTATCGGCACGAGTAGCTAACCAATTCCAAAATAGGACGAAGAAACAGAAATCCACATCGCCTACCCCTGGGCCTGGGACTACGCGACCACCAACATCGCCTTTGGCACCTTTTACGAGGCCGCGCTGACAGAACAGTCGTTCAATGGCCAGCCCGTCTATCACCCGTCCGGCCCGGACCTGTTCCGTTTCTATCAGGCCTACCTGGCCACCAAGGACACGCAGAATCTGGCGAGGGTGGATCGCGTGCTGAGCGTCGCCGTGCCGACTTCCGAGCTGTCGGTGCCCATGCTTGTTGTGTTTTTGGTATATCTGCTAGCACTAGCCGGCGTTGCGTTCTGGTTTGTTGTCGTGACGAGGTTGCCGGGGGGGTCGGTTGTGCCGCGGACCAAGGTGGATTGGATGGCGCAGTTAGTGGCGGGTGAGAGGTCTTTGGGTGGGGATGAACTCGGAGGGAGAGCAAGAGGCCGGGGAGGGTTGTGGTCTGCCCTGCGCAGGGCGAGGTTTGTGACTGTTGAGTCGCCGGGGGGTGGTGTGTACGGGACTGTTAGGATGGGGTCGGGGGGGTCGGGGGGGACGTTTCGCGTTGAGGAGCATGGTGGGAATCAGAAGCGGGCTGAGGTGGTGGAAGTTCGTGACATGTGAAGCTGTAGGTTTGCGAAGGTGGAATCTAAAGATATGTTCATGGTCAAACATTGGTGGGTTCTCTCTTCTTTGGGGGCAAATGTAACCATGACCACGGAGCTAGTCCCCAGCTTCCCCATGGGGAGGAGTTCCTCATCATCTGTGGTTCATCGCTATCTTTCATCTTTCCTGGTTTGCTGTCCCGTCCCGGCATCTCGCAGCATGCAACTCCTTCAGTAAACACTCCACAAAATGCTTCCCGAGGGGGCACAGAATCGGACTAGAGCCCTTGAATGCAACATATTGACTTATAGCCCCCAGACGTGCGACCTGATCTTACGTAATTCACCGCATAGGGTTGAGCTCCAGAGTCCGAGATGCAGTGTCAATGTCGTAGTCCCGCAGATCTATACCTAGCTGTATGTAGGTAAGCACTAGCAGGCAGCAACGCTCGCTTCAATAGAGTCGTTCCGTTGTGTCTTGGTACTATTCTCTCCACATCATTGGCGGGTAGCTCGCAATTGACGAGTCCGATTGTAGCACATCCTCCCTGACCAGGCCGTCCCACGTAGCACATTTTGTCTGAAAGGAGAAAAAAGTAATGTAACTAGACGCTCGCTTGCTAATTATACGACGAGCTTCATCGAAAGAAGGGAAAGTAGGAAAACTGCCCGGTCCTTCGGTAACCCCGTCCAAGCACAATCTCAGGTGTATATAAACCATCTCTCTCTTCCTCTGCCAACTCAATCCTCATTCTCCAGCCACTTCCTAGACATATCACCCACCTCTATTAAACGACAGATACGCAAAGACGAAAAAAAACAATGAAGCTCCCTTCCTTCGCCACCGCCATCATGATAGCCCTCTTGGGAACAGGGTACCTACCCCCCTCCCCCTTCCACTCCTCCCCCATCGCCTATACACATCTACCTAGATGCCAGACAGACCCCATCTAACAATCCACCAGCGCCGTAGCCCAATTCTGCAACTGCCGAGACGGAGGAAACGTCGACGTCCAGCGTTCCGAATTCTGCTGTCTCTGGTCGCCCGGCGACTGGTCCGGCGGTGCTGCCGTCGTACGTTTTTTTCTTTTTTTTCTTTTTTTTCTTTTTTTTCTTTTTTTTCCCCGCGCGCCGCCCTGTTCTGTTGTGTCACACAGTCTCTTTCCAGTCCTTTGACCGGGATGAATACTCACACAACGTCTTAGTGTCTCTTGTCTCAGGATAAGCTTTTCCGTATGGTTACTTGCTGCCAGGAGGTTGGGCGGGCTGTCAACTGTCAGGATTCTTAGAGTTGGGAATTTTTATGAGAAGGTAGTTATCAAGGAGATGGCGGCTTGTCATGATTGCGAGATTTATTACAGGAAGAATACGAGTCGTCAAAGTCCGCGCTGAGTCGCCGAACGAAGCGACTGTCGCAGACGACTGGGTTCCTCTGAAGGGCAAAAAGAAACAAAAAAAAAGACTTACCTATTAATTCTGCAATCTCTCCAGGCCTCATATAGTAGTTAGTATCTTGAAGGCCCCGGGCACAAACGTAGGTGAGTACGTTCATGTGCGTGACATGTAACCCGGCATTACTTGCGCCTCCCTTGCGAATCGAACCCAAGACCTCCTTAAAGGCCCCGGGCACAGACGTAGGTGAGTACTTTCATGTTCGAGATATGTAACCCGGCATTCATTACTTGCGCCTCCCTTGCGAATCGAACCCGAGACCTCCTGCGGGCGTCGATTTCGGGAAAGCCAGGTATATTGCGTTACTGGCAGTCCCTCAACTCGGCGCCCGACGAGGGTTGGGTACGGTAAATGCCCTTATATACCACCACACCTCATTTCTAATTTAATTTTCAGGTTCAAGAGCATGTGACAGGACTTACGTGTGCCTGACCCAACGTCTTCCACCACAATAGGGTTGAATGTAGGTGTCCCACTCCCCATTTCAATGGTCTCTCGACGAGACCTTTAGGGAGGCAATGATGAACTAGTGGGTTGCATAGAAACAGATTTCGATGGCGCCGGTGGCACGAAGCCTCCAGGCTCTCATCTTACGAAGGGAGACGAGGGCTGTATCATATCAAATGACTTGGATGATGTACTGATGCCGTGATGGTCCCAACGGTCGTCTTGTATCTTTGTCTATACACTCTCTTTGAAGAACTCGAACTGAACTGTACGGTTGGCTTGTTTAGGATAGAGCACATCATTATTAGCGAGAGCCCTCTAGGTTATAATACACCAGCAGTGAGATGGGGACAATACATGAGGATTTCAAAAGTTGTAACCGTTGAGATCTCTGCTTGACAATTTGACAGGTGCAATATGTCAACCAGATATTATTTCGCAGTTCAAACATGGATCGACCTGTCAAGACGGTTGCTGCGGGAAAGAATATATACCTACCTAGTATACAGGGGAGCGACCTAACCTGGTGATGAAACGATTCGCAATATCCGAGGCTTATCACCTTCTCCCAATCCCTAAAACCACCTCGCCATGACTTCTAAAAGGGGGATATATATACGTACCCCTATCAGATGCCCACGACATGGACGGAAGACTTCACGGGCATTATTTCAATTCAAGGTGCTCTCAAAGAGCCAGCATTGTCGTACCCATATATAGACGAGAGCGTCAGAGCGATTGTCTGACGCGGGTGTCGCTTAGTCCAGCTGGCATTGTAGAATATATACAGAACCATCAAATGCCTTGGACCCAAACTCCAATCCGCCACCGCTAGTGAAGCTAATGCCATATCATATCGCAAATCCAAATTCCAACGCTGTAAGCCAAAAGAAATCCAATGCCTTCCTTGGAAGGATGTCGACCGTCGATGTTCGTTAGGATCATAGGCTCATTAAGAATCCTGGGTATCGGGTCGTAGAAATCATGAGAAGCCGGCGCAGACGCTTGTATTTCTTTTTTCTTTTGGGGGGGTTTTCTTGGGTTTGTCGTATCGTTGACGTGGGAAACGCGCAGAGTTCGTTCCAGACGCGTGGCGTATAATGGTTGCACTTGACGAAAAGACACTCGAGGACGTATGTAGACGGGTGTATAGATGCATAGTGTCGCCGACGGAGCGAAAAGGACTTGACTGAGAGTGGAAGCGAGACGTATAATATATGGTCTCTTCTGACGGGAAGTCTCGGATGGTGAAGACGCAGACGTGTGATATCGTGGATGGTGACGAGGATGGACAGAACCTGCTGATGGTGATGATGGGGTTGATGGGGCTTCGCTGGGGGTGTTTGTGCTCGCTTGTTGGAAAGGAGGATTCGTGACATCGTATTCATGCCTCGCGATGATTCGAGGTTTAAGACGCCGGTGCTTGTGACTCGGCGGTTGGATCGGATGTGAGTGTGTGTGTCTCTTCGTGGGTATCCACAGGTGATGTGGATAATGGGGCCCGTCAGTCTCGGCCTGGGGATGAGGATGTGGATGGGGATGGGGAGAATGATGAATCCCCGTGTCCGCTGATGCAGAGGGCGAAAGCGTAGATGTTGAGTGGCTTCGATGGAGGTGGTAAAGTGGCGAGGGTCGAGTGGACGGGCTGGCTTCGAGCAGGTAAATTATGAACCGGGGCGTCCCGGTCCTTTGCAACTCAATACCTGATGTAGGTAGGGCAGCCAATATTCGGGCCAAGGTTCACGCCATCTAATCTCTGGCGATATCCATATCGCCATCGACGTCCATCATCTCGACGTCGCTCTCGTCATCGATGTCCTTCATCTCGACGTCGTCGGTTCCCGTCCATGCCTGCACACATGGGCCGGCCGGGCCGGCCACCTCCACATCCTCCATCTCGTTGGCCCCGGTCATCTCGACGCCCTCCATCATGTCGGGCTCGTCCATCTCCACACCTTCCATCGGTGAAGCCATGGCTGTGACCGGGCTCAACGTTGGTGAAGGGTGATGCCTGCGGAATGATGAGGATGTGTGCGGTGGATGGCCGTCCGGGCTCTCGCTCGACGTTGAGGATTGTCGATGTTTTTGCTCTGCTCACGATGCTCACAACTTTGACCCGGTCGTTTGGTGTTTGGGGCTGATATATAAGCGTCGATGGTAAGCTCTGCGAAGGATGAGACTAATGATACGGAAAGATAAGAATGAGGAAGAGGTGAGCAAAAGGGTTTAAATATGATTTCCTGAAGGGAGTTTCCCTGCGTGCTGGCTTGTGCTGAGGTCGACTGCAGATTTCTATTTTCATTGTTTATCTAGCGCTGCGGCTCGATGTCGTCCCAGTCTAGGTACCTATGTAGCCACGCCCGCCGGCGTCGATGGAGTCATGTCCACAAATCACGGCACCGTAGGCACATAGCTAGTTCTCTGCCTCCGGCGATGTAGGCATTCCCAAGATTATCGAAGTTGGCGTCGTTCGGTAGAGGCGGTATCAAGGAATCAGCGAACCTTGCCGCGGTATCGGACTCGAGCATGTGAATTCTAGTCATCAGGCTTATCTGGCCCCTAAAGTCGTATATTTTGAGGCCCACGCTCACACATGGTGTCTACCGGTTCATACTTTCAACTTGGATGCCAGCGCGGTGATACAATCCCAACAGCGTTTTGGTGAACGGGCGGTCCTGGCGGGACCGTCCTCCAGCCCAGATGGTCCTCTAGCTCCTGACAGCTTCGAAGTCGCAGCCCAAATGATGGATCCGAAGCTACCAGTCAGTCACCTCCATGGGCTCACGTATGGTACCTTTGACCTCAAGGCTCACCGCGCAACCATCACGTAAGCATGTAAATCATCAAACTGATTGTTTGCAGTCTGCAAATTCTCCTCGGCCCCCGACCTATGGAGACAGCATCTCTACGACCTTGGTCATGGTTTCCATCATAGTGGCAATCTCTGCTTCACATTTCTTCTGCTTGGCCTTCCCCTCGTGGATATATCGGCATCCGTTCAGATTTCGGTTTGTCTGGCCTGGAGAGGAACGATGGGTTAGCACGGCTCAAGTGTCAAAGTAGCAAAAGAGGGTCTTGAGGTTAGTTGCCATGCGCGCCCTACTGACTTGTGCATATTGCTAACGCCAGCCGGAGTAGCCTGGCATAAGGCTGGCATAGGCTGGCTCGGTGGTGCAGTGGTGGCTGAAAAAGCCTGCCGGCGATCGAGATCTTGATCGCCAGGGAAGTGTTTGTCAGGCTGCGGATGCTCGGGTGAGTCACGCGCTAGAAGTCTCCGCGAAATTGTTGGGAGCAGAAGCTGTCCGGTGGCGTATCGACTGGTGCTTTTAGAATAGGGTTTGCGTTTGTTCGACTTTGGAACACAACAAGGCTGCGGCTTGCCTGTTCTGTGGGGTCACCACGCAATGATTGGACCGCTGATGACGAGAGAAAGCTTGGTGCTCCCCAACCACCTCGCTTCCAGTTTTTTTTTTATCGCACTAGCTTTGCGGCCGAGAGACCCTAGTAGGCATCGTCTGCCGGACCGGAGGTGTAATCATATGCCACGAGCTAGAAGAAATCACGGCCCAAAATACACCACGACAGGAACTCGATACGGACGAAGAGCATGGAAGCTTGCTTGATTGAGGTGTTGAGTATGATCCAAGTTATCTACATGTGGCCCTCGGAGTCTCTCACGTCCCTGAATCTAGCTCTGGTTCCGGACTGTGAAAGGTGGTGGATTGAGCACATGTGATTTTCTGAGTCGCCTGGTCTGGACTCTATTCTGTCTATTTTTGATAAGCATTCACCGGCGTCAAGCACACACCAGAACCTCCGTCTTCCAAGCCGTGCCAAAGTAATTTGGTCGACGCAAGCCCGCGTCAGTGCAATACACGCCAGCTTCAACGCCGTCGCTCCCATAAGGTTGCCACCCCAAGAAACCTGTCAGAGAACACTGCCGGTTCCCATGTGCTAGCAGTACCACCTAAGCTGATCTCTAGCAAATGGAGACCAGGGCGAGGCGGTACAGCCCTACTCAGCTATGGGTCCAAGCTAGTGGGTGGTGTCGGAATCCGAGCACCCGTGGTGTGACAAGGTGGCTACAGGCAGGCGCAAAGGCTGTGTGAGCATGGCGATACCTCCCATTCTGGATGCTTCAACTAGGAGGTAGAAATACAGGAAGTGGAATGGACGCTGCCCCCTCTCCCCAACAAAAAAAAAAGAGCTTTGGGTTAGGGCTTCGCCCCTATATTTGAACCGGAACCCTACATGTAACAGTAGTAGTTGGCAGCCCTGACACCAATTGAGACCTCATCTGAATTGGCGGGTTCGACCGTCACGCCGCAACGGTCAGATTGAATTCCAGATATCGAACGATTGAGAATATATGAGAGCTTGTGCCATGATTCGAAGCGGAGCTCCTCCCGAAACGAGGTTGCTAGCGGAAGTGGGTGCGGGTGTTTGAATTCAAATGGGATGCAGTGAATACTTGTAACATGGCTGAGGGTGTAGGATTCGGAAAGAAGTAAAATGCCAGGACCATGGTCCAGGCCGCAAGAGCTGCACATACCAATCACTGGCCCGTGGGGGACCGATTCAGACTGAGATGCTGAGGAGTTACAAGAGAAGAAATGTTCTAGGGTGTGAACTGATCCATATACTATCTCGCTGGTGGTGAAGGTGAAGGAGGCCGGCAAAAGCACAGGATGGAAGACATGGTGGGTGGAACATGCAAATGATGCAAATGTTGATCCGTGAGAACTCAGTCGCGGATATGGAGGTGGAGAGTAAAATGCACACGCAACTGACTTGAAAGAACCGGTAGTTAGTAATCACATTCAAGCCAGAGTCTAGGGAAACTAAACTGGTGTAGACATTGAGACACATAGCAACCGGACCAGATGCATATTCAGCGATAGCGGAGCACGACATCATAGGAACGGTGATGACGGCCATGAAGGATGCCCCATTCTGTTTGACTAGGGAACTGATCAGTTTGAAATAGCTTCAAACTGCGATTCTGACTCACTTTGATTGATCATTGTCTCAGTGATGGCATCATCAAATGAGTTGTCAGACTGAACCGAGAGGCTTGATCAGCAACCGGTTCATCTTTAGGATTCGCAGTGGCGAAACGATGTTCATCGTGCTTCATAGGAGGTCATGAGGTTATAGTGACCGTCCTGCTCGAATCTCATGGCGATCATTGAACGCTCACACCTCGGCAACGACAGGAGGGCTCACATAGAATCATCTCAGTCATGATCCTGGGTCCAGGCCCAGATCGTGCTGGCATATAACCACAGTTGGGGCTCTAAGGTGCTGACATTAGAATTCTGGCAATCCTTTTGGAAGGCTGGTCGATTGGGTGTGGTCCTGCGACCCAGCCGTCATAATCTCCGCGTTGCGACCCGGTGTCCACATGGCACATGTGCGCCTGTAGCCGGCATGTCTTATACTCTCCTGTAACCAGTTGTGACCATGGCTGGGATAAGCGGATTGCCAAACCAACTGAATGCTGAGCGGTGCTGTGCTGTGAAGACCATCCAGTCCTGCCCGCAGCCCCTAAAATGGTGAAGGGAACTTGGTTCGATGACTGCATTTTGAGATCAAAAGACTTTCACTTGAGCTGCCGCGACGAGTCCAAATGTTTGCTGCTAGGCGCGCTCAGGCCACGAAAGTAGTAAAAAGATAGTGGTGTTGGGATTTGCTGATTGAAATCGAAGTGCCACATATGCCTGGGGGCTAGACCAGAGGTTTTGTGGCCTGCATTCCCAGTCCGAGAGAACACGGCGGGAGGAGAGATTTGATGAGCTGATGGAAATTGGCCAAGGTCTATCGCGGCGCGCTTGATGATGGCATTGGCAGGTTAGCAAGAACGGAAGGAGCGATGAAGCAAACTCGACCAGGGCCTCAGGCAAGAGGTCTTCTCCCGCCATGGCCAGCCACCAGCATCGTCACTCGTCGTCCCATCATAGTTTCTGATTTCAAAGGTGAACTCATACATCTAGTTGCAGGTCTAGGAATGCTGGCAGAGCAGATAGATCGATGCTCTACTTGGTGCGCTGCGAGATAGCATCTCCAATCAATCACGACCCAGCTCGTGTCATCCCCTTGGGACGCGCCTTTCTCATGTGTCTTCGCCGGTAACCTAGATCCACTAGCGAACAGTGTTTGAAATTTCAGTGTGGTTCAATACTCATTTCCCCGTGCTGCTGCCCTTGCCGGCCAAATGTCCGGCCCTGATGCGGAGAGTGGGGGGCCAAGGCCGGCCCCGAAAGGTCGGCCCGAGAGCCCGAAAAGACCGAGCTGACGGAGAGCTCCGTGCTTGCCGTACCTCGCCCAAAACCATGAGGCATTCGGCGAGTCAAACGCGGCATGGACTACACCGTGACCGAAAAATTCTAGCCCAGTTCAACGTGGTAGCTCAAACCAGCCACCCCGAACAAAACAACCTGTCCGGGCTTCGCGTCAGTAAACCCCGAGATGTGGATCGCGTCGCGGGGTTTCGAGCCGCGGTCATTCCCGCGACGGTGGAATCAATCCACATCGCCGCTGAAAGGCCCATGGGAGGCGAAAGAGAGCCACCACGCGCGACTTCTTTTCCGACCGTCAATCCCCAGTGGATGATGCCCCAGCCAATCCACGTGCGAACACCCCGCACTTGACGACGCGCCAGTGGCCAGATGGGAATGGCTTTGCCCCGATGTCGCGCAGGCCTGATGTCGCGACATAAAGCTGACGGCTCCCACGTCCCTGCTGACAACCAACACACACCGGAACCATGGCGGAACGCAAGAACATCATCATCACGGGCGCGGGCGGCCTTGTCGGCCCGCTTGTTGCCTCGCGACTCCTCAACTCGCCCGACTACCACCTGATCCTCACCGATCTCGCCGATCCCATCATCCCCCAAGGGGTCGCCCACCCGGGGAATGCCACGCCGATGAAGGGCGACATCACCGACCCCTCGTTCGTCTCGTCGCTCGTCGCGGCCGCGCAGCCCCTTCACGCCGTCTTCATCTTCCATGGCATCATGTCGGCCGGTTCCGAAGCCAACTTCGAGCTCTCGTTGCGGGTCAACGTCGACAGCGTTCGCCTGCTCGCCGACACACTTCGGACCACCAACCCCGGTGTGCGAGTCATATATGCGAGCTCCCAGGCCGTCTTTGGACAGCCGCTGCCGGCGAAGGTCACAGACGATGTCACGCCCACACCGCAAGGGACGTACGGCGCTCACAAGCTGATGAACGAGATCTACTTTAACGAGCTCAACCGGAGAGGGTTCTTGGATGTCTTTGTGGTTAGGTTTCCGACCATCTCGGTGCGGCCCGGGAAGCCGACGGCTGCGGCGTCCTCTTTTCTCTCGGGCATCATCCGCGAGCCGATGAATAAACAAGAGTGGTACGTTGGAAAGGCAGCAGCCGCATCGGCTGCCGAGTCCTGACCCCACCCAGCTCCGTTCTGGATGTATCGCTAACACGATGCAGCATCGTCCCGATCAAGGATCGAGAGTTCAAGTCGTTCATGGCATCACCAAGGACGATTGCCGAGAACCTAATCCGGGTGCTCGACATGGATGGCGATAAGCTCCCGACGCACATTCGGCAGATCAACTTCCCGGGAGTGTCAGTGTCGGTACAGGAGATGGTTGATGCCCTCGCCAAGTACGGAGGAGAAGATAAGCTTCAATATGTCAAGGAGGTGCCGGATGCAGACCAGGAACGGATCCTGCGCAGCTGGCCCCAGGACTTTGATATCAGCACAGCGCTGAAGCTGGGATTGGTCGTTGACGACTCGGGTGAGAGCCTGGTTCGCGAGTACATTGAGGGACTCAAAAAGTAGCCACGCACCCCCACTCATGTTTACACTCGCGGTCAGGAACAACAAGCCGCAATCTCGAATGATTAGCCCGATAGTAGGGCGACGGTGGTATACGTCAGAGCAGCGACGTCGGTGCAATATGTAGCAAACCCGTGGGGATTTCTCGGAATTTGATCTTAGCAGCGAGGGTTGGTAATGGCAGGTAGATAAACTGGCGAGCCCAATAGGACGTTGTCGAGACTATAGCCCCCGAGTCAACAATGTTGCGGTGCGTCGGGCGGCTGAAACGCGGCTAAGTCGACGCAAGTGCCGACGGCACACCCGAGGCGGCGAGGGCTGCCGTCAATTGGCCGGAGTGCAGACGCCCCATGGGGACCGGACGAGGGGCCGATGGGGGAGTGGAGGGGCGGACGGAGGACAAGAATAGGAGCATGGAGGAAGCGAGCCCGGGACGCAGGCTTGGCAGGTGGCACGACAGCGTGCCGTGTGGTCTGATCCAAGGCACCGCAGGCCGCTTCGGTACCGGTCGACATGGTTTTGTTTTATGCATGGCGCACAATGGGCCTCTGTTGGGCAAAGATGGCCATTATTCAACTTCCGCATGGCCCCTTCCGGTCGACACCGGCAAAATACCATCGAGTCTTGGCGTCGACGACCTGTGTCCGGGAAACAGGGGCACATCCTGTTTTTTGGCGCGTCATATAGACACTTCCGAGCCGGTGTCACCATTTATTTCCATATGAGCCGTATGGCGGCCGGACGGGCGCCCTATGCTCGCCTGGTGGACCGGACATAGGGGCTCCCTAGGCCACCCGGTTAGGACGGCGATGAACTGCCCCAAAAGACTCAAAAGGGGTCAAGGGACGCGAGACTGCCAAGACCGAAGCAATCTGGACAGGTTGACTCGCAACGGCTAACTCGGAATGCCAACATGTCGATCCTCCCTCGAGCGTCGTCAACGCCAAGACCAGCACGACGTTGACGGGCAGCATCAGAAAATCCGGGGTACATAAAACGGCACACCTCGCCAAACCGTAGGTGGCTGCTTTAGCCCATCACCTCATCGCCAGGGTGTTCTGATGCCACGACCCGACACGCCGGCAACGCCAAGCCACCACTTACACTGTAACCCGGACGTCTGAGACCCGCCAAAAATGGGCCATCTCAAGCCCCAGTCCCCGTCCCCGGTGGCGGCGCTCCTCCCGAGACTCTCCAAGCCCACGGGCATCCTCCCGCTGCAGATCTCACAATCGTCCCGGTTCTGGTCCTTGGTCGAGCGTCTATACGCGATGCCCGCCCCGCCGCCGCGCCGGCGGACCGCGCCGATGCAGGTGCTCTGCGTGGGCCTACCACGGAGCGGCACCGAGTCGCTGCAGCAGGCGCTCCTCCACCTGGGCTACGACCACACGTACCACGGCTGGGACATTGTGTACGACGAGGAGTGCCACTCGCCGGGGTGGGTGCGGCTGGCGCGCAAGAAGTTCTACGACGGCGAGCCGCTGGCGGCGGCCGACTTTGACGCGCTCCTGGGACACAGCGTGGCCGTGACGGACGCGGCGGCCAGCGTTTTTGCCGCCGACATGATCGCAGCCTACCCCGACGCCAAGGTGATCCTCAACACGCGCGGCGATGTCGACGCCTGGGTCCGCAGCCTCGAGAATACGCTCGTCAAGGCCAACGAGAGCTGGGGGTTTTGGATCGCCAGTCTGCTGGACCGCGAGTGTTTCTGGGCATGGCACGTCTATGAGCGCTTCCTCTGGCCGTTGCTGTTCCGCGCGCCCGACGGCGACATGGCGAGGGCGGTACGAAAGAACGCGCGGTGGATACAAAAAGGTATGCGCAAGGCCACGTCCAGAGACAATAAGCTAACCGCCCCAGAACACTGTGCCATGATTCGAGGTCTCGTGGCTCCGGAACGACTCCTGGAATGGGATATCACGGACGGCTGGGGACCGCTCTGCACGTTCTTGAACAAGCCCGTACCCGATGTTCCGTTTCCGCATGCCAACGCAGCCAATAGCGGGTGGAAGGCGAGGGAAGAACAGTGCAACAAGCGTTGGGTCGACAGGGCCTTTGTGAACATGATTCTGCTATTCTTGATGGCTATAGGAGCGACAGTCTTGGCATGGATATACCTCTAACACGCAAAGTAATCAAAGCTTCCAATCTTTCCCACACAAGGACCTCAGTAACCGCCGGCGTATGAAAACCCTCCACTGACACTCTTGGAATTCTCCTCGTACCTCTCAGTAGGGCTGCCGTTCACGCGGTATTGAGTCACATGCCGTCCCCGGAAAGCGTCCAAATTCAGCCCTAGAGTGCCCAGGTTGAGACTGACTCCGCTGGGCAGGCCGAACCGGAACATGCCGTCTTCCGGTACATCCAAGCGGATCGGGTTATAGATATGGAGGTGCTGCGAGAAGATCGCAAGCCATGTTATAGCCGCGAATTGCGCCCACAGCTCGTCGTACTTTCCAGACTTGCTCTTCCAGAGGAATTTGAATGTCGCGCGCGGCCGAAAGGGTGAGTATCTATGGAAGGCCACCACAGCAGCCACGTTTTCCTCCACGGCAGCCACTTCTTCCTCCACGCTGGACACGTCTTCCACCAAGTCAGCCACACCAGGCACGCCAGCCACGTCTTCTTCGGTTGTATCCGGTCTGTTGTGTGACTCGTATACCAGCTTCCAGGCTGTCATGACCTTGGGCTTCCTTCTGAATTCCATATCGAAGATCTCAAAGGAATCACATTTGCGCCAGCAGAACACCATCGCCTCCTCCGTGCTGTCGCGATGGGGACCCGTGTCGAGAGCGTAGGCATAAGACTGGTATCCCGTTTGTAGCTGGAGATCCATGGGCCCTTTATCGTGAGATGCCGGGAGAGATGCGGTGTATTCGGGCTTGTAGGACTCCATCTCGAAGTGTCCGGCAACCTTGGCGAGAATGGGCGCTTTGCGGGACGAGCCGTTCCGAAACTGCCATTGAGCATACAGCCAAGAGGAGCGCATCGGAAACCCGCCAACACGGATCTTCCACCGCCTCCACCCCTTGGACCTTCCAATCTTCTTGAAGTATGCTTTGCGGGAAAAGGATGGCGATATGTTGTAGAGTCCAAACACGGGGGGGAAGCGAATTTCGGGCGGGGACTTCTTTCGTTTGCGTCTCTCTTTCTTCGCGGCCTTCTCCTTCTTCTTTGCTTGGTCAAGCTCTGATTTGATCTGTACAACTCGGTCATGTGCAGCGGACTCGTCGATATTCCCCGGGGGTAGAGGTAGATTGAGAGAGGCTTCGGGTTCGGGCAGGAGGTGAGTCAGCGGGACGGGCACAACTTCGGTTTCCGAGTTCATCTCGAACGATACGCTCCCGAAGGATAGGCCGATGTTTCCTAGGCGTAATTGGGGGTTGTTTAAGGATACCAGGAATTGAAACCGAGAGCTTTTCATGGAGCAGTAGGCATATGGAACAGGTCTGAAATTCATGGCGGATCCAAGTTTGACGGTCGAGGGAGCAGTGCAAACCAAACCAGAGTTATCGACTTGAAATTGAAGGAAGGCACGGGCAACCCAGCCTGCCGATGCCAGGCAGAGACTTTGGCTGCCCGTCCAACAATGGACAAGGTGCAGCCAGGAATCAAAAACGCATCTCCAACCACAACAGCAGACTGGAATGAAAATCGCGTTGTTCAAACATGGCCCAGGTCCCTGGCATGGCCCCTTACCTACCTTTGTGCGCATATCCTTTCCTCGATTTGGAGTAGGGGCAGGAGACTGCAGCACCTACCTACTTACGTAACCCGAGGTAGAAACGATCGGGTTCCCCAGCAACTTTGCCGGTCTTCAACTTCGTCCATCGCAGCAATCATCCAGGGGTTGCAGTTCTGGCCGTCTCCAAGGCCTGTTTCTTCGACTTCCTCTAGTCCTGGTGAGTCCCGTCAAGCAAACCAGACCTTTCGATGAGCGTTTCCATCACCAGCTGATCACTGCATCTGCGGCATGCCCGCTCGACGCGATCGCAGACATCGGAACAAGTCGTCGCCCAGCTGCCAGTCGAACAAGCTCGCTAAGCTTCCCCGTCTCTTCGATGATGCGGCGCCAATCGCCGGAAACCCTGCCGACGACATCCACAACTGGGCCGACCAGCCAAGTCTGAGGTTACGCTACAACTCAAAACGGGTAGTTCCGGGGCCAGCTCCGCGACATTGCAACCCCGGAATTCGTCCTTCCTTGTATATTACCTCGACGGGCCGCTATCGCGATCCGATTCGCCGCATGTCTCGCGCTAACAATACATTGCGCAGTGGCAGCGCTCGACTGTCAGCGAGCGACTTTTTCAAGGCGAACACGCAATTTACGACAACGATGTTCGAAGACGCGATCCCGGAAACCGGGAGAGGCAAATATGTAGAGTGGAACTCGGCGCATGTATAAAGCGCGGTTCTAGCCACTTCCCGATTGCTGGATCATTGCCCATACCCTACGTCTCTCGCAAGATGAAGTCCTCGGTCCTTGGCAGTATCCTCGTGAATGCTCTGTCGGTATCCGCCGGCACCATCCTCTGGGATGGTCGCTTCAACGACTTCTCTTCGGCCACTGATCTCAATAAGTGGTCATGGGGCAACCAGGTCGGCCCGTACCAGTACTACATCCACGGCTCGTCTCCCGTCACGGCCTATGTGAACCTATCCCCTGACTACAAGAATCCGGCCGACTCCGGATCCAAGCAAGGAGCCAAAATCACGTTGGACAACACGGCCTACTGGAACGGGCAGAACATGCGGCGAACCGAGTTGATCCCCCAGACCAGCGCCGCCATCACGCAAGGCAAGGTCTACTATCATTTCTCTCTCATGAGGAAGGATGTCAACGCCCCGGCGACGACGCGTGAGCACCAGATTGCATTCTTCGAGAGCCACTTCACCGAGCTCAAGTCTGGCTGGCTGTCCGGCGCCCCTGGCATCTCCGACACCCTTTTGAGATGGTGTGTTGGCGGGCAGACCCAGTGGAGCGTCGAGTGGGAGGCTGACGTCTGGCACAACGTCGCCTACGAGATCGACTTCAGCGCCAACACCGTCGCCTTCTGGCACTCGACTGGCAGCGACCCCTTGACGCAAAAGGTTGCCCCGGTCAAAACGAGCACCAGCAGCAACGGCGCCGACTGGCACGTAGGTGTCCTTGAGCTGCCTCGCTCGGGCTACCCGGACACGACCGAGGACTTTTACTGGTCGGGAGTGTACATTGAAAGTGGCAGCTTGACTACTTCGGTCGCAGGACCTGGTATGAGCCGAATTTGAGCTTGTAGATACAAACTGACACTATTCAGGAGCGCCACCGCCGAGCGGGAATACAAGCACCGCAGGGCCTAGCACAACATCCATCAAGACCAGCACTTCGGTTCCAGTGTCGACTTCTACAACATTCGCCACTTCGACGGTCATCCGCACCACCAGCACCACGAGCTCGGCACCTGCCACGACGACCAGCATCTCCGGCTGCACGTCGCCGCAATGGGCTCAGTGCGGCGGCATTGGCTTTTCCGGTTGCACGACTTGCGCTTCCGGATCGACTTGCAAGTACTCCAACGACTGGTACTCTCAGTGCCTGTAGGTGGTGGGAATCTGCTGTACATAGACTTCACTTCTTGTTGATAGTAATTGCATTGAGCCGTTTCACCCAGCGTTTGTCTGTCGTACAGTTGAATCCTGCATACTCTGATGCCTCACACGGCAGCTGTCTTGGTCGCATGGCGCGACAGGATCGGCTACAGCTCCTGCCCAGCGACGATATCCCAGGCGGAGGCAATTACGAGATCTCTGCCACACGCACATCCTTCGGGTAGTTGCTTCCAGGGGGTATTGTGCAACATCAGGGAAGCAAATGCCGATGGGATCTGGTTGATACGAAGGACTCCCAAGTCTTGCTGAGCCTGTGGGATCTGCAGTGCAAGGAAGGTGCATCGGTATGTTATATCGAAGCATCGTCGATCTAAGCAAACGACCCTTCCATTTTCACTCTGGGTTTCGCCTGAACTCGTCATGCTCTGTCAACACGCCTGCCCCAGATTGCCATTCGATCGTGTGTTGAAGCGAGATGCAGTCACACCTTTCCGCATGGCGCTGTCCACGATGCCGATGTTTGCGGGACACCAAATCTAGATTCAGTCGGGCCACAAGTAGATTGGAATGAGCAAACCACGGAGGCTGGTCCTTGCACTTGCCCGTAACACAGCCTTGCAAGCATGAAAGCAAAAGGTCTGGCAGGGAAGGGTCAGGTCTGCAGACGCAAAGAAGGACCAGTCAAGTGGGAGGTCAAGCTCCTGTTGTTTCTTTCCACGTCCATCTCTTCTTGCCTTCGTTCGGGAGCCCAGAACATCTCGTGCTGATCTCTTTCCTGGCAGGCCTGAGCTCTTGCCTGGTGGGCCTGATAACTTGCCGCGAGGGGCGTGGATGCTCTTGCCAAACAGACGGCTGCCAAACGACCACGGGCACTCGCGTTTCCATCCCGTCAGTCTCGGAAAGCTGCGCAGGGACATTCTCTTCCAGGAGGCCCAGACGAGGGGCAACGGCAAACCCCTTCGATTCCATTATAAATACCGCCCTCCCCCGACCATTCTTCGTCTTCAGAACATCATCCATCAGCATCACGCCGAGCATTCAGCCATTCAAGCATCTTTCCACTTCTTGAAGTCGTTGCTCCCAATCACTCGCATTCGTTCTCGAGTCCACTCACACACTCTCGGCGGATCAATACATCCAACAAGAAATCCACGCATCGTCGCCAGACCAAAACATCCCATCAACATCAAAGATGCAGTTCCAAAAGCTCGCCATGCAGCTCGGCGCTCTCTTCGCCGCCTTCACCCAGGCGCTTCCAGTCGACCAACCGATCGACGTCCTCACGCTCCTCGACGTGCCGAAGTGGACGATTGAGGATCTCCGGCGTGAATGCAACTCAGCCGACACCGTGTGCTCCTGGGATTTCATCATCAACCCTCACCTGTTCCCCAAGGTTCCTTGCCACTTTGAAACGGACAGTCGGTCTAGCGTGCCTGCCAGCCGCGCTCCGCTTCATGGCGGGAAATGCGGACCCTACAGCCTCTATACCGGGTGGTCTGGACAGTTTGGAATCGGCCACGGCTACACAACGCTCTCGATCGTCGACCACGTCAACAAGATCGTCGTTTACCCGGCGTATACGGACGAGGAGCTTGCCGGAGGACAACCGGTGAAGCCCGATCTCAGCTTCCCCGCGTATGAGTTCCATGGTTGAAGTACATGGCGTGGAGGATCCTTTCTCTGGTGTCCTATTTGAGGTGGTTGCCCTGTTTTCCTGTTAGGTGGTAATGGTCTTGTGCGGTAATGGTGGACGGTAACATCGGAGGCGAGGAGATTGGTTGGTGCACAGTCGGATTGAGGCATGGTATTGTTAATGTAGTAGTCTGGTTTTGAACAGTAACAAGGCTTTATGTTTCTACGTGTCTCTTGTCCCCTTCATACAGACTCGCCCAGTCCTCGGCTCGGTGGAGGTCAACCCGAGCCCGACTCGACGGCGTCGGTGACTCAAGTTCTCAACCGATGGAGCACCAGCCTGGGCTACCCTACTTGTGTGTCGACCTGTTGTCGCTCAGCACATGCTCGGTTAACTAAGTCTGCAGAGAATGAAGCCATTCCCAACCAGTGAAACGCCGCTGACGAAGGCGTGCAGAAATGCGCTCCTCGAAGCGAGTGGTGATTGTGGGGAGAACGTCTTGGCACTGCATCAGTGACGTGCCCCTCAAGGCCCCTCACCCTCTTCTGAAATTCTGACATGTGAGCGATCCTCCCCTTCCTCTACTCCATCCGCCCAGGCTTGATTTGAAGAAGTACCGATGTCACCATACCAGCGGCATGCACTAAATCCCGGGAGGTTGATTCGTGTGCGGAGGACGCTGTGGTACCTGACAACTCCCGCTCTCACCGCTTCATCTGCCGTCTGCGGATTCCTGCACGTCCTCCTACATCCTGAGTCTTCGGGCTCAAGAAGCGAAACATAGAGGTTGTTCAGCCTATGGTAGTCGGGCATCCTCCCACGCGTCTGCCGAGAAGCTTTCTTGTGATATCTCGACCGACCTCTGAGAGCAGGAGCGGCCATATTGAAGAAGGCATTCGTTCTTGAGACCGTCGTGGGTTTCCGGCTCCTTCTTTTGAAGGGTCCTCGGTATGTCCCCGCCGTGGTTGGCTTGGCACCCCGTCTTCCTGTTGTGCCTTGTGAACCTACCGGCCTACTTTGGACCTAAGAACCAACCGCTGCTCTTGTATTTAAGCTCGTTCTTTTCATGCGCAATTTAGTTCCACCATTCTCGATCCTCTTGCATATTTAGTTTTCCCACAAAACACCACGTCGTCTCGTTTCTGCTCTGTGAACTGTCGCGGTACTTCCCCGAGGATTCGTTCGTTTCACCGCTTCCCCAAGGTTTGGGGATAGACGTCGATCATGGAGAGTCGGCCAGGGACAAAGGAGAAACCCTATGAGGGGAGGAGTATCCGTGGGGCGGTAGAGTCTCCCACGCCAACAAGGGTTTCTTCCGATGATAGCCATGGCGCCGGCGGCGAAGATATCCTGGCGCTTCAGGACCTCGATCCGGCGATGAATAGGAAGATGCATCTGGTCAACAATGTAAGAGAGACAGAACCTCCCCGCGGCTCTCTCTTAGGCGGGCGTCTAGCTGATAAAAATGCCCCCTCCCCTCCAGGCTATCGACGAGATAGGATGGACGCCTTACCATACACAGCTCTTTTTTCTCAATGGGTTTGGGTAAGTAGGTAGGTCGGTCGACCGACCGGATCATATATATATATATATGTGTGTGTGTGCGGCGGCGCGTTTGGCTGATTCCAATGTGCTACCCTAGATATGCTGTCGATTCGCTTGTTCTCCTCCTGCAGTCAGTCATCGCCGGCGCCGCCTTCCGCGAGTTCGGCGAGGTCGGATACGACAAGGGCATGACCATCGCCGTCTACGTCGGCATGCTCGTCGGCGCGCTCTTCTGGGGTCTGAGCGCGGATGTCATCGGCCGCCGTTTTGCGTTCAATATCTCGCTTGTGGTCTGCTCGGTGGCTGCCATCATTGCGGGCGGGATGCCCAACTGGGCGTCGTTGGGATTCTTCATCGCGCTGGTTGGGTTTGGGGCGGGCGGGAATCTGATCTTGGACACGACGGTTTTCCTCGAGTACCTGCCGGGGGACAAGCAATGGGTCTTGACGCTGATGGCGGCGTGGTGGGGGTTTGGACAGGCCATCACCGGGTTTATTGCTTGGGGTTTTCTGGGTAGGTGCCGCGCTAGGTATTGGGCGATGCCGTGATGCCCGTGGTGCTGACTTTTATTTAGTCCCTGAAAAATGGAACTGCTCGTCCGTCGAGACCTGTTCCCGCGCCAGCAACATGGGCTGGCGCTATGTCATGTTCTCGAGCGGCGCTCTCGTTTTTGTGATGTCGGTCCTGCGAGTCACCGTCATCCGTCTCAAGGAAACGCCCAAGTACCTCCTCGGCCTGGGAGAAGACGACAAGGTCGTCGAGACGTTCCAGTATCTTGCGGCCAGGTACGGCCGGAGCTGCAGCCTGACGGCGGAAAAGCTCAACGCCTGCGGCGTCGTGACGAGCGCGCACAGCAAGAATAGGTTCTCGCTCGGCGAGACGCTAGTCCACCTGCGCGGCCTCTTCTCGACCAGGCAGATCGCCATCTCGACCATTCTGATCTGGGTCTCGTGGGCCATGGTCGGCCTGGCCTACCCGCTGTTTTATGTCTTTCTGCCGAGCTACCTCGAGTCCCGCGGCGCCGACCGCAACGTCTCGACGTTTGAGTCCTGGCGCAACTACGCACTCGTCAACGTCAGCTCCATCTTTGGCCCGTTCCTCGCCGGGTGGATGTGCAACCGCCGGCTCCTCGGCCGCCGCTACACGATGCTCATCGGCGCGCTCACGACGGCCGCCTTCTTTTTTGCTTATACGTCAGTCCGAACGGCGGCGCAGGATGCGGGTTTCGGCTGTGCCATTGGCTTCAGTCTCAACGTGTACTATGGGACCCTGTATGCGTACACGCCCGAGGTGCTTCCGAGCGCCCATCGCGCGACGGGCAACGGCGTTGCGGTGGCGTGTAATCGTGTCATGGGGATTCTGTCGGCCGTGATTGCGACGGTGGGCAATACGAGCACGAGCGCGCCTATCTTTGTCTGTGGGGGGCTGCTCGTGGCTATGGGCCTGGTGAGCGCTGCGTTTCCATTTGAGCCGTACGGGCGGAGGAGTTCCTGAGGTCGCATTTCGCCAGAGATAGATTTATACTGATAATTGTTTCATTATCGAGAATTAGAGATTAGACAATGTATGATCTAGCGCATTCGAGATATCCAGCAGATTTACCCACCCCCCTTTTTTTTCCCTTTTCTTTCCCCCCCTTTTTTTCTTTTTTTCTTTTCTTTTTGTTTTTTTGGCCAACTATTTACTTCTCATGAACCTTGACCTTCACCCGCAGGGGAGTCTCTATTTTGATGACCCTCTTCGGCCTGATGAACAGCGGACGAGGAGTCTGCGTCCCGACGACCACCACCCTCTTCGGCCTAGTTCTAAACAGCGGGCCAAACTCGAGATCCAACTCGAGATCTTTCTTCAGCTTGGCCTCGATGTCGGCCTTCTTCTTCTCCTCCTCGGCCTTCTTCTTCTCTTCCTCCGACAGCTTGGCATCCTCCTCCTCCTTCTCCTCCTTTGCCTTGTCCTTGGGCTTCTTTTTGTCCTGCTCAGAAGACAGAGGCACCTTGATGATCTGCGGCCGGGGCAGCGGCTGCGCGGGAGCACCGTCCCAGCTCGTCGTCTCGCCGGGGATCGTCTTGTCGGAATACTGCGACGACGCGGGCGAGTAGAAGTCTGGGACGACATCCTTGAGTTCTGGGCGGGCTAGCGGGCGCCGGCTGGGCTCAGCGGGGGTAGGTTCGCTGTCGACGGTTTTGGTTTCGGTCTCGTCTTTGCTGTCGCTGTCGCTGTTGTCGCGGCGGGCGATTCGCATGCTGCGGCGGCGGCGGCGGTTTATGGGCTGCTGATCCGGCTTCTGAGCATCGGGCTTCTCCTCTTGCCCGCGGTCAAGCGAGAGGAACTGCTGTCCATGGACTTGCATCTGTCCCTCCTCATCCCGGTTGGGGGTCTCGGGCTTCTGACGCTGCGGTCCCGTCGCCGCCGTAATATCCACGTCGTAATCATCGCGCTCAATGGAGGCAATATGAACGACCGGGCCGTCATCCTCGCCGGCAGTAAGGTTTGCCGGCGTCGACAGGTGAGCAAACGCAAGCGCAAGCGGCGGAGGCGACGACCCAAAGGACGCGTTGTGTCCCTGTTGCGGCACGTGATCCACCGGCTCTATCTTGGAGTCAAAGACGCCGCTGGTGAAAAGAAATAGCGACACGAGGATGATGACCGTGAGGGCGAGGGGCCCATACGCTTGCCGGGTGAGGGCGGCTATGCGTTCGGGCGAGTAGAAGATCTCGATGTCACCCTCGGTCGGGACGCGGTAGACGATTCCAGAAGGGGAGCGGGCTAGCGTGAGCAGCGGGATGGAGCCGCTGCCGTCGCCGTCGGGTTCGTCGTCGAGATCGATGTCGCGGTTGAAGCGGCGGGAGGACGAGGAGGAGGAAGCGGATGGGGTGAAGAAGACGTTGGACATGCGGGACTTGCCGATAGAATACATGGTTACGTTGAGGTGTGGTTATGGATAGGATAATGAATGGAAGACTGGGCGAGGAACTGATGGTACGAGAGAGGATGACAATAGAAGACCATCAGTTGCAACAAAAGAGGGAAGGGGGAGGAGGGGAACGGTGGCGATGGGGAGTTACGAGACTTATACGGAGGCTAAGGCAGCTTGGGCAGCTAGCTTCGGGCATACCTTGCTCTTCAGTCTTGTTTATGCCTCAGAAACGATGGTCTGATGTGGACGAGAATAGTCTTGGACTCATGACCATCATGTGCGTTAGATCCGTTAGGACAGCGTACGCATTTTTGAGGACGCAGCACCCAAACACTGACGTAGAAACTGACGATGGCATGCAAGTGGTTAAATATCCAATCCCTTCAACGCCGAGCGCTCCTAATATACACACACTGCCACTTATATACACCTACCACGACTTGACCTTGGCCATGCTTCCCTCCTCCTGCAGCGCCTTGTGCATATCAAACGCATTAAACAGCATATGCGGCTCGTGGCCCATACCCTTCCGCAGACACTCGCTCTCGGCCTTCTCAAAGTAGGCCTTGAGAATCGGCTTGTACACGTCGTGCGCGCACTTGTCAATAATAACGCGCGCCCGCTCCCTCGGGCTCAGACCACGGACGTCCGCCAACCCGTTCTCCGTGACAATCACATCAAGATCGTGCTCGGTCTGGTCGATGTGAGTGCACATGGGCACGATGCAGCTCACACCGTGTGGGTCGTTCTTGGATGGACGGGTCGACGGCGTGTGCATAATGCTGTATTTGGCACTGCGCAGGAAGTCAGCCGAACCACCCAGGCCGTTGAGCATGCGACTGCCCATGACACAGGTCGAGTTGGCGTGGGCGTAAATGTCAACCTCAACGGGCGTGTTCATGCCAATGACGCCAAGACGGCGGATGATCTCGGGCGAGTTGCTGACCTGCTGCGAGCGCAGCAGAAGCTTGTTGTGGTACGACTCCCAGTTGTTGTAGAAGCGCTCGAAACCGGTAGGAGAGAACCGGACCGAGGTGGCAGTAGCAAAATCCAGGCGGCCAGAATCGAAGAGATCCAGGAAAGTGTCCTGAATGACCTCGGTCCAGACCTTGAGGTTCTTGAAGTTGGAGTTCTCAAGCCCGCCAATCACGGCATTGGCAATGTTGCCGATGCCAGACTGCAGGGGAAGCAAGCTCTTGGGCAGGCGACCGCGGCTGACCTCGTGCTCAAAGAACTCGATGAGGTGACCGGCAATCTGCTTGGACGTCTCGTCGGCCGGCGAGTTCTCAGCCGTCTGGTCCTGATAATCCGAGTGGAGCACACCCACAACCTTCTCGGGGTCGATGGGGATCGACGTGGTTCCGATGCGGTCTTCGACGCCCATGATCAAGTAAGGCTTCCTCCGGGGAGGGAGGTCCGTCATGGTGATATCGTGGAGGCCGTCAAAGTTGGGGATCGCCGTGTTGACTTCGATGATGATCTACCAGCGTCAGCGTCGCCCTGACCCGTCACCAAAAGCCTTACCTTGTCTGCAAGCTGGAGCAGCTCCGGCGTCGCGCCTACAGAGGCACCGGGAACGATGCTTCCATCTTCCTTGATCTCGGTCGCCTCCACAACGACTACGTCGAGCTTGTTGGACGGCCTGTCCTTAGTGTAAAAGCCCTATCCGGGTCAGCGCCGGCCTCCAAAGCAAGCCCAAAGCCTTACATATACCAAGTCCACGGGGAACATGGACAGATGCTTGTCGAAAAACTTGATGCGCCCCTCATTGATTCCCTTGGAGATGGCCTTTCCGACCTGATGGGGACTCCTCCTTTCGATCATGTCCAAACTCGCCCATCGGTTCTCGGTTTCGGCACCGGACGAGGCGCCGACAAACAGCGTGTATCGCAGCTTGCCCTGCAGGTTGTTCTGCTCGACGTGGTCGGCGAGGTACGTGGGCATCTTCCTGCAGCCCCGCAGTTAGCGCAATTGGGTCATGACTCCAACATTGAGACGAACTTGGGATAGCCGACGCCGGTGAAGCCGGACCAGCCGATGTACGCGCCATTGGGAAAATGGTGTAACAAATCGGCCGGGGTGCAGAGCTTGTTGAGCATCGACGGGCGCTTGATGCGCGCCTTGAGGGCGGCCGAAGCAATGGGGGACGCCATGTCGACAGAAGTTGAAGAGGGGAGATTTGCTCTGACCAGCCACGCGTCGGCGAACACCAAAGAATACAATGCACGCGACCGACGGAACGAAGGGAAAAGGAGAAAAAGACAAAAAGCAGAAACAAAATAAATTCTCAATAGTGGGTTCTATTCCTCAATTGATCAGTCAGCTGCCCGCAGCGGATCTTGGCTCTTAAATATTGGCAGACACCATGGGGAAAAATCAGGAGATATTCCACCTCGCGCTTCGCGGCAGCCATGGGGCCGACCCCACAGAACATCGCCATCGGGTTTCGGCATCTCCCCACAATGCGGGTTCGAACATTTATTTCTCCAGGTTGAGCCTACAGAAGATTCCTTAAACGTTCTCATGGCCTTCGAGACTCAATTGACGGGTGGGTGGTTTGTTTCCATCGTTGGAGTCGTCCCCGCGCTTCCCCAGTGACGTCATCCGTGCGGGGTTAGGGTTAGACAAGCTCTCAACGGCGCCGGCTCCTTTCGATAGCGTCGGCCCCAATCTACGGGAGCCGGCGCTTGCGGCACAAGCTCGGTCTCTCGATTCCGTGCTCCGTTCGGCCGCGAGGTGAGGCGTTTCAGCTCGGCTATCTCAGATCGGTTGACTCGGGCAACCGGCACCATTGTTTCGTTTCGGGTCGGATTTTCTTGGCTCCCGCTGCTCCAGAGACAGACTCCACCAGCATCTACCGCCAACTGCGCGTGCCTCGGACAGCCTGCGAAAACGATGGGTGAATGAACTCGTCGTTCCGTGTGACCGACTGAATCCAGCTGAGAGGATTTGTTGGGGGATGGTGGCACGAGACGGGAGAGCAAACAACGTTCCCGAGAACCCCAAGACCCCTGACCCCAACATTGACGATAGATTGAGTGCAGTTGGCGATCTCAAGAAGCCAACGGAGAAGTTTCCGGATGAATCATGTTACCGATGGATGGGTAGCGAGCGTTGAGCCTCACGACCGACTTCGTGGGGGCATCTCATGAAGCATCACACCTAGACACCTGCTCAAAAAGTCCGATTCAGGGACAGGCCGAGCCGGGAAGTAAGACGGGCATGGCTAGCAACACGAGACGGGCCGTCACATTTTTGGGTAACCTCAACTTCAACCACCACGACGCACTGCGCACATCACCAAACCGAACTCGTCCATGGTGTCGGGCCATGATAACCAACAGCTCCTCATCGGTAACATGAAGCCAAAGTAACCTCGAATGAGTCTGAAGATAGTCTGTCGGTATCGATTTCGATGTTCCTCCCACGAGCGCGCGTCTTTACGCTAAGTTAGTTACAGCCAATGGGGATCCGGCAGTCAATTTGAGAACAGCCTGAGAAACGTTACATGGCCTGGATTGTGGCACCGCGGTCCCGCACTGTCGACGGTTATGCACGGCGGGGACCAAAACTCCGCGTTGCTTGTGCAGCTTGGCCCCGTCTGTGCGTCGAGCGGTGCTCCTTCCTAACTCGACTCAGGTTGTCCAATCGACGGCCTCCTCATCCCAGGCCAATGCCCAATCATCCAGGGCTCTTGTGAGCATTCGGTCCGGTGTCGTGCTGTCATCTTATCCAACCACACCGTGCCCCATGGCTCTGATGTTAGGACTTCGCTGCACAACACCGCAGACACCCTACCAAATGACGCACAGTGGCATCCAAGGATCAGACCCCAATGGCCTGCGTTCTGCGTAGCCACATGCCGTGAGCCGGTAATTCTCGACCTCCAACCTCTGCTGTTATCTAGCAAAAGTTGGAGATCACCAGGCACCCCGCACTCCTTGCTCACACGAGCATTGCCCTGTCTCGCCGCAACATTGGCCGTACTACCGTACCTTTGATAGCTGCGGGGTGATCGAGTTGTCACGTAGCTTGACTAGGGGAGGCTGATTGATGGGAAACATCTCCCTTAGTACTACCACCTTGCTCTGACTGTTGCATCGTGACAGGCAACTTCGCACTCGGCCTCGACCGTCTGCCTATCTCGGACCCTGCCTTTAATCCCTTTCCGCCCCGATGCTACTTTAGCCGTGCGGGACCAAGCATCCAGGGTGCTTGTTCATATATCGTCTCTGCCGTGGTCAGCTCTGGCGAGATTCTTCTCTTCCCCACCTCCTCCGCATTCCTGGTCATCGGGTCGTCGTCTTGCTAGCTGAAGGGCGTTCTCTTGGCTCAGATTCCGACTTCAACACATCCACAATGGCCGACGACGCCAAAGTCCCGGCCCCGGAGCCGGCCGCTATCGAGACGCATCGGGACGGCGACGCAGTCGCCCGTCCGAGCGGATGGATCTACAAGGGCTTCCGAGTTGGCGGTCGTGAGGTGTGGTATGCGTCGCCCATCATCCAGCTCTTCACCGTCGCCATGGTCTGCTTCCTGTGTCCCGGCATGTTCAACGCCCTCGGCGGTCTCGGCGGCGGTGGCCAGGTCGACACCCAGGCCCAGACCGACGCCAACACGGCACTGTACTCGACCTTTGCCGTTGTCGCCTTCTTCTCGGGCACCATCGCGAACAAGCTCGGGATCCGGTTGACATTGTCATTTGGCGGCCTCGGCTACTGCATTTATGCGGCCAGCTTCTTGTCGTACAACCACAATCAAAACTTTGGCTTCGTCATCTTTGCCGGCGCGTTCCTCGGCGTGTGCGCCGGCCTGCTCTGGACCGCACAGGGCACCATCATGATGAGCTACCCACCCGAGGAAAAGAAGGGCCGCTACATCTCGTGGTTCTGGGTCATCTTCAACCTGGGCGCCGTCATCGGCTCGCTCATCCCGCTCGGCCAGAACATCCACTCGGTCAGCGGGCCCGTGACCGATGGCACCTACGTCGGCTTCCTTGTTCTCATGTTGATCGGTGCCGTCCTCGCGCTGACGCTGGTCAATGCCAACAAGGTCATCCGTGACGACGGCAGCAAGGTCATCCTCATGAAGAACCCCAGCTGGAAGACGGAGATCATGGGCTTGTTCGAGACACTGATCCAGAATCCCTGGGTCGTCCTGCTGTTCCCCATGTTCTTCGCCTCCAACACGTTCTATACGTACCAGGGCAACGATTTTAACGGTGCCCACTTCAACACGCGCACCCGGGCGCTGAACAACACGTTGTACTGGACAAGCCAGATCATCGGCGCCGTCATTTTCGGATATGCCCTCGACTTTGGCAAGGCCCGCCGCAGCATCCGCGCCAAGGCCAGTTTTATTGCCCTGTTTGTCCTGACCTTTGTCATCTGGGGCGGCGGCTACGCCTGGCAGTCGAAGCAGGTGACGCGCGATGTTGTCGAGGCCGAGGATTCGACCTATGTCAAAGTCGACTGGACCGACGGTGGTGAGATGTTTGTCGGGCCCATGTTCTTGCTCATGTTCATGGGCTTCTTTGATGCGGCCTGGCAAACTTGCATCTACTGGTGAGTACCATTGAACAAAAGACGGGGGGCAAAGTGCTGACCAAACAGGTACATGGGTGCTCTCAGCAACTCGGGACGGAAGGCCGCCAACCTTGCTGGGTTCTACAAGGGTATCCAGTCGGCAGGTGCCGCCGTATTTTGGCGTCTCGACGGCCTCAAGAAGCCGTACAATACCATTTTTGGTGCCACCGTATGTTTTTTTCGAAGCTTTCTCGACTCGAGTACTGACTTTTGTAGTGGGGTCTCCTCGCGGGTGCGCTCGTCTTCGCCGCCCCGGTCATCTGGCTCAAGATCAAGGACACGGTTACGCTCGAGGAGGATCTCAAGTTCAGCGACGAGACGATCGAGGACGTGGCGCCTACAGTGCATATCCAGCACGAGAAGGAGGGGCACGACGGGTTGGCTGACAAGGTCTGATGGTTCGGGGTCTTTGTTTACGAGCTATGATACCAGTAGTTAATCGAGCGTGTCTTTTGCGTAGCATATGTATGAGCCCTCAACTTGGAACTGACCACCCAGAACCTCCCATGATCTTTCCCGCACCATGTTTGCGTCCTACGCCGGCATCTCGGGTAGATCCTTACATATAGAATGTCGATCCACCAACCCGGATTTCTCCCGGCTAAACACCAGGCCACGCACCAAGTCGCCGCCAGCCGTGATTTACCCGACCGCGATGTGGCCTCACTCCAATCTCACCAGCAAACCTCAAAGACTCGAGAATGGCCGGCCCAAGTCTCATCACGCTCTCACTAGCCATCGCATTGGGCGCCTACCTCGGCCCCTTCATCCAACCCCTCATCCGGGAACACTTACCTTTCTTCTTCCCAGCAACGTCCCCTCAGAATGAGACCTGTCCGCCTCACCGCTACACGACGCAGATCATCTCGCTAGACCCGCCGCTCATCTACATCCATCCCTTCGTGTCGCCAGCCGAGGCGGAGGCCCTCATCGCCCTCGGCTCTCCGCTGCTGGAGCCGTCGCCGGTGACAGGCTACGGCTCCGGCGCCGCGACCTCGCAGGCGCGCACGTCATGGTCGGCTCCGCTCCCGTCGGCCGACAGGACTGTGTCGTGCGTGCTGGCGCGCGCGTCCTCGTTTTTGGGTACCGTGCTCTCGCCGGGGAGGGATGATATGGGCATGGCGCAGATGGTGCGGTACACGCCGGGCCAGAAGTTTGATCTGCATACGGACTGGTTTGCGCGGCCGAGGGTGGACGAGGGGGATGCCGAGGTGGGCAGGAGGAGGATGTATAACCGTGTTGCCACGCTTTTTGTGGTCTTGGGGGCCAATCACACTGGCGGGGGGGAGACTTGGTTTCCGCAGGTCAGGACGGTGACGGATCAGGCAAGAAGAGGGGGGGAGAGTGTGTGGAGGGAGCATGAGGATGGGGGGTTGGCCTTCCCGGCTGTGCCCGGGGGCGGGCTGTTTTGGATGAATTTGCTGGCGAACGGGACGGGGGATGCGAGGACGGTGCATGCTGGGTTGCCTGTTGAGGGTGGGGTTAAGTATGCTTTGAATATCTGGCCGAGAGCCTTTTTCGGGCCAGATGCGTAAGGATCTTTTTTGGATGGGCGTTCGCGGCGTTGAGGATGGGAAGGGAAAAGTCATCCTTATGGATAGGTACTTGCTGTATACCTGGGTCTCAGATGTCAGGGAAGTTTCCGGGTGTTGAACTAGGCACTTGAGGCTTTGTTTGGAGTGGCAGGCTGTTGCTGTGCGGCTTGCGTGGCCGAACCCCCTATTCTTGTCAACAAAGCATTTGTGGGTCTTCCATCTCTCGATTTCACGCCACACAGCGGAAGGAGCTTGACCAATGCAGAGACTTGCTCGATCTTTCCAGATTTCTGTGGTGTGACTGAGATGCCCTTCGAAACTGTGGTCGACAAGCTTCCGACTAAACGGGGGACTACGGGCTCCGCGATGTGTAGCAACATGTCAAACCCAAGTATTCCAACCATCTGCTATTGTGCTTTATAGCTTTGATGACGTCTTACTACCATTCTGGTGGATGGATCGCTTGAGAAGGGTTGAGACCAAAGATGGGAAGACGAAGAGAAAATATCCAGCATGTGCAAGAAACACCGGACGATCTCTGCAAAGAAAGATCTCACACGCAACCTCGACTAATATGGTACAGCCTAAAATAACCGGTTCCTGGCAGTAGATATTGTTAGTGCGAGCGACAGGGCTTCCACCTTGCTGCATCATGCAATCAACGATATCGGATCAACCCGATAGTCTTGACCCGGTGCCCAGTAAACGGAAAGTCCCCTCTGGATCTTACAATAGACATGATCTTCCGCAGAATGATTTAACCTCGCAGATGTCTTGTCCCAGGTTCATATGAGAAGACGACCGGGACGGGCCGCAATGAAGCAAAAACGGCACGCGTCATCCTCCAGCCCCGGTAGATGGGACGAGAGCAGCGTCATCCTTCTATTTTGTCATGGCCCTTACCGTTCCTGCGTGGAACACGTTGCCCAAAACTCGCAAGCATCTATCATTAGGACTTTGGCAGCTCGTATCTGCATTGTCGATGCTGGACGAGAGGCCTGGAGATGGGTCCAGGCAAGAGTATGTTTGGGACCACTGCCATCAGCTACAAGACCTATAAAGCTGGCCTTCGGCACCATGACCAAGGACATCATGACATGCCAGATCGCCATCAAAATCCAGAGCTCGAAACGTCGATTGTAAGAGAGCCTGCCCGTGTCGCCTTCAACCGCTTCGTCGTCCGCGAATTGCACCGTCTGCCCGGCGGCCAACTCCGACAAGGGAGACAAGTTACAGCATATCGATCGGCCGCTCCCTTCTATCCCTCAAAACCAGACGAGACCCATCGGCTAGCATTTGGGATACTATCCGGTCTTCGACATTGACCATCGCCAAATTTTCCAGGCAGCTGGGATATCCATCCCACCGAGTGACATAAACACTTCAAGCCGAGTACACACGTTGTATCGTCGCCTTCTTGTCAAGTAAGATGTCTGACAGCAATATTGTTGCCCTTCGTAGCCATGGCCTGAAAAGGCTGTTGGGTGCACTTAAACGACCCTTCCGAAAATTGGGTATGTTCCGCCCTGTTGTTTACCCAGTCTTGCATCGGTCAGTGCCACAAACAAGATATGGCAACTAATGACTTTCCCAAACTAGTGAATCGAGCAAAGGGGAAGCAGAGAGTTGCAGACAACGCAACAGAAGACCCCGACGTCTCGGTGGAGATACCCGTCCAACCAGCGGTATCAGCGCCTCAGCTCGTCGACACGGCCCCTGACGAAGTCGAAGACGAGATGCCTCGCTTTCTAGACGAAGTCTCTCAACGCCTGGAAGAAGCTGTTCAAGTGGTTGACTTCGCAGACCGTTTGGCTCCACCGGTCCGAAAGTCACGCGGTCTGTTATTCGATGAATCCCGATCCCCGTCTGAAGAGAGCCTTTCCGCCGACGCCAGGGAAGCCTCGGTAGCCCGGCCTGTCGTGACCCTCAAGCTCCCAACACGGGAGTGTGTCGCTTGCACCGAGACGCTTGACATTACGGCATTTGGCAAGCGCCGGTATACCGAGGGTTGCACCCATAAGCCGTCGACCTGTCTCGCCTGCGTCTCGGCTTGGCTCCGCGCCAAAATGGACGTCACTTTCTGGAAGGATCTAAACTGTCCTGAATGCGAGCAGATACTGGCTGCCAAAGACATTGAGCATTTTGCGGATTCCGAAACCTGGGAGCGGTACAGAAGGTACATGATGGGGACCCCGTCCAACTGGAAGAAACGGCTTGACCAAGAGGTCAAAGAGAACGAAGCCAGCGCAGACACGGTTCGCAAGACAACCCGACCGTGCCCGGGGTGTAAGGCGCCGGTCGAGAAAAGGGGAGGATGGTCAGTTGCTTCCTCCCTTACTCTCTGATGCATTGCTGACCGGCGTCAAGTAGCCTGATGACGTGTAAGGCCGTTCCCCGTCCCAGTACCTGGCCAAGGTCCGAATGTCAAGTCGGACATGAGACTGACCTCGTTAGGCACCTTGTGCGGGCAAGACTTCTGCTGGGACTGCGCAGTGGCTCCTGCGGCCCTGTCGGCCAATGGCTCCCTTCGTCGTGGCGATCGCCGGTACCACGCCCCAACTTGTGCATGGAACCATGATTCGGACAGTGATTCGGAATTATGAAAAGAATCACTCTGGACACTTGTCGTGTTGAACCCTCTTGCCGCATTCGAGTTCACAGTCCGGCAACTGCTGTCAGATTCTGCCAATGCGGTGAGAGGCTGGTGCCCCACTTCCATCACAGCTTAAATTCTCACCTCCCGAAATTTCTTTGCTTTACTTTTTCACCAATATCTCACTTCCAGCAGGGAACGCAACATCGGCGCCCCATGATGCAATTGCATCGCCTCCCACTGCGAGGCGCTTGAGGCCATCCGTGATGCGTGTCTTGCTCGTTCGCCACGGCGAAACCGTCGACAACGTGTCGGGCTTGTAGTAAGTCGTCTGCACCTTGGAAGCTTCCTCGCTAACCGTCTGAAGCGCAGGTGTTCGCGATTCCCCCCTCACGGCCCATGGCGTCCTCCAGGCACGTCGTCTCGGTGCCTACCTTGCTGCACGGTCGCCGGTGATCGGCCCCGTCACCCACGTCTTCTCGTCCGACTTGCAGCGCGCTGCCAATACTGCGCAGGCTGTCCTGGAAGCCCAGGCGTCACGCGAATCATCAGCGGCTATTCCCGGGCGGGCCCCAGTGCGTCTAGTCAAGCTGCCTGAACTTCGTGAGAGAGACTTTGGGTCTGCAGAGGGCAAGCGGTTTGGCACCCCGCACGCGGACGCCGAGACACACGAAAAGATGCGCCTTCGCGCAGATCGTTTCGTCAGGGCACACCTCGGGCCGCTCCTCCAGAATAGCGTGGCGAGCGACGGGCTGGTGGTGGTCGTGTCTCACGGCATACTGCTTAATTCCCTGTTGAAGGTTCTCCTGACAAGGTTCGCGCCGTCCGAACTAGCTAGGTTGGCACCCGGCCCAGGGTCTGGGAGATCGGACTACCTGGCGTCGTGGGGTAATACTGGCTATCTGGAGATGGTTGTTCGCCAGCCTTTCCCAAGTGGCGCCGCAGCTGGGCCCGAGAGCCGTGACAGGCGTGAACGGGTCAGTCTGGCTGTCGTGCAGGTCAACGCTCTGCATCATCTCGAGGGATTGAAGAAGACGCGTGGCGGGATTGGCAGCGCTCGCTTCGACAGTCGACAGAGGACGATGGACTCATTCCTTGCTCCGAGGAAACGGAAGGCCGAAGAGACATGAGGTATGTGGATCTTTTGGTTACCCCTGGTTTTATGATGAGAGACACAATTCACAGACCTGTACCGAAACACAATGTGGAAAAACATGTCCAACCGCTATCTGAGAACCATTTCTAAATCCCCTTGGTTGCACTTCTTTGCAGATCCAAGCTAATGAAACACAGACAGTCTCCAAGCGTAGCGGACAGTTCAGGTTCTGGGGGTGGGTGACCGCCCTCTGACGGCGGTCTTGAACAAGGCCCGGGATATGCATGATGTCGCTGTCTCAGTCTCGTCGCTTTCAGGCAAACGGACGAGGTTCATACATGTACTTGGATGGATCTGGCTCAGGCAACTGACCAGGTGAACTAGACAACACATAATTAATACATGCCTTCGCCGAGCTCGCTTTCCCACATTGACCACGCTCCAAGGTGGCTGTCATTGGATTGGCTCTGTATCAACGTCCCTGTCGTGTATTTTGAAGAAACAGCCATCGGCTTATGCGAATGTCGTGTGTGGCTGTAGACCAGAAACCAGGGTGTAGCTCATAAGGAAGCAGTTGTAAAGCATGGCTCGAATCCGCGAATTCGTATGATGTTGGTGGCCTGAATCTTCTATCAACCGAAGCGTTGGGGTTCGGTCACGGTGACGCCAGAGCCCAGAGGTTGTGAGCATCTCCTACATCCCGTGGATTCAGATGCCTCAGTTGTAACGTTCAAATGCCATCATCAGCTCTACCTAAACCCCAGCGAACCCTTGAACAAATCCCAGTACTTTTAGATACCGATGGACACCTAGCATGTGATTATATCGCCACCTCGTCTATTCATCCTCATCCTCGTCATCCTCATCATCATCATCCTCATCATCATCCGGCTCCACGCCCATCGCGGCATCCGACGGCAACACGCGCGGAAACCATCCAAACTCGACCAGGTCGACCATCAGCTCGCCCAGCGGGCCGGTCGTGACTGTTACCCCCTCGGCCTCGAGCGCGGCCGCTTGGTTTCGGGAGCCAGCTGGGTATGACCTTTTTGTTGATCTCGGTGTGAGCAAGAGAGGTGGTTGGGGGGGGGGATTGGGGGGGGGGGAGACAAGAAATACCGAGGTGAGATTATCCCCTTGGCGGAGATGACGCGCTGCCAGGGCACGTTGGTGTGGTTGTAGGGGAGGGATGGGTCGGTGGGTAGGTGTTTTAGGGAGGTTCCTACTTGGCGGGGACGTTGGGCTGTACGGGTTTATGTTAGAGTGGTATGAGGGAGGGGGGGGGAGGGCGTACGTACGGGTGCCGATTAGTTTGGCGATGTGGGCGTACGAGGTTACCCTCCCTGGGGGGATTTGTTGGACGGCTGTGTAGACTGCTGTGAAGAAGGCTTGGGCTTCTTCTGTGCGAGGCATTTTTTTTTGGTTGTTTGTTGATGACCCAGTTGGGTGGTGAGGGTGTATAGCTGAGGCTGGGTTGGTGGTGAAGTTGGCTGGATGAGGTCGGGTGTGGTGGTGATGAGCGGTGAGTTGAGAAGTGTGAAGTTGGAGAGATGGTGGGGAAGATGGCGGTCAGGGACAAAGGGCGTGGATTTGACATGTTGACTGAGGTGGCGAGGATTACACTTGCAACGGTGGATATGCAGCTGGCGGTCTGATTTCTTCGCGTTAGCAAACCAGGGTTTCCGGGCTGAGGGAGATGTCAATATTGACAATAGGGGTGGTGCGGTGGGTGGAGTGTGTGTGGTGATGCGGCCTGGATGTGGCAGTCACCACAGATTCATCCGGATCGGCCGACTTCAACTGCGCGCTGGAATATATTATGAGGCCATGAGGCGAAGTGATACTGTCTGCATGACCGGTCTGGTTGCCGGTGGTCTTGCGATGAGTTGTGCCATGAGAACGGTGATGCCTAGTAGATCGGGCTTTCAATGAACAACAGCTCACGGTCAAACGCCGAGTCACCTTTGCAACACCTCCACTTCTACTGATCTATATCGTACAGCTTGAAGTCTTTATATATTTGCGCTTCAACCTGTCGTTGAACTTCTCTGTTCAACACGAGGCCGGAGACGAAGATTGAGATGCGCCGGGCGCTGTGAGAGACTCGAGGGTCAACATCACACAACCTCCCCAGCCAACTTGCAGAGAGTCAACGAAGAGCGTTCTAGGCGATAGATAGCCCGAAGGCCTTTTTCACCCATCAAGCATCCTAGACGTGCCTTCATACTCAGCTGAGCCAATTAGTCCCTCGTTCTTTTTCTTCACCAGACTTTGATGATCTCGAAACCGCGTCGTCATCTCAGTTCAGGATCTGATCTCTTAGACATCAAGAACAGGTACTCTTTCTCGAATACGAGCCTCTGATATCGTAGAATCCAGATAGAAACATGTCCGCAAAATACTAGCCTGAGAATTTTCATGTCTTCCGAGGATGCTGATGATTCCGACATCGAAGCCTTTACCCACGAGCAATCGCTGGAACCACAGCGCCCACCAACATCAACTCCCAATCTGAATGACCGCCCACATCAACACAAAAACTTCAAATCTGAATAACTAACTTCAGTCTCATATGTTCTCTTTGATATCCCTTCTACATACATTTGCTTCATGTGAGGTCAACTTATGAACTTATCCATCCACACCACACCCACCCGTTCGGACACAGACACACACCATCTCGCTGCACACCCTTCCACATGCAAACGGCAATCTCCTTAATTTTTACCAAAACCGCACGAGTAAGAAACTAAGTAGCACAGCCATAGACACTAGTACATGCATATGGCAATCTTCATCTTCGTTCCCGTGAAGATCTATCCGAGCTCCCACATCAATAAATACTACTACTCATACGATCATCGCCCATATGGGCGTATTGGTTCAGCCTCGCGCAGCTCGGATATTGACCATTGATCACATGGTCTGGTTTTGGGCAGGTTGGGTGTAGCTGCCCCTATTTCCTACCGCAGTATTTTCTGAATTCTGTGGTGGGAGTTCGGGTGAGTTGTCTGTCTGTCTGGATGGACATCTCGGATTCACGGTATCAATTCGTGAGGTTGCCAGCCACGTCTCGTCTTGTCGGTAACTCGGTCGGGTGATCAACTTGCTGCGCTGTCAGGGAGCAAGCCACTAGTGTACCAGACAAGTCAGCCATTGATGATTCGTTCGGCATGGAGAATGTCGCCCAGCCAGCTGTCAACCATGATCCAGAAGTCAACCCGTCAACGAATCCCGCGGATGAAGCGAACAGGCATCCGAACCGGTCAACTAGAACCCGCTTGCCCACTCCCACAAAAGAGCAGAGACGGAAAGGAAGAAAGGTCCTTCCCGAAGTCTTAGTGACGATCGTCGGCGTCCCGACCGCGCCACATCCACACCCGGGTCTGGTTCACTCCCGCCCCCTTTTTCTTCCTTCCTTCGGCACCCGGTTCGGCGGTAACATACCCCTACGACCAGAACACACCGAGTTCACCGAGCCATCTAGCAGCCCAGTGACAGTCTCGGGAGCGCATTGACAGCCAGTCCCTACCTGCTCAACGTCCCAGGCTTCCATACCTTCACATCCATCCCTGTCCCCTGCCTTTGTTAGCATCGGTCCTGTAAGTAGGGTATGCTGATACTACCGGTGTATCCTCGTTCTCCCCCCCTCCTTGACGAGGTATAACAAACGTCCCGAAATAATAAGTGGCAGGGTAGGGTCTTCGTCTTCCCATCCTCATCGAATACCGGGATCTCTTCCCCGCATTGACTTTCTTTCTCTGAAGTGAGAACCCCTCCCCCACACCTTGCTTCACCGTCACCAATATCGCCAACGATATAATATAGCCAAGGGATCATGGCGATATACTCTTGAGTCTAGCATCCCACGCCACCAAGGACGAGAAAGAGCTGAGACCACGCCGAGCTTATTTTCCACCACGGGCTCCAACCCCCAACTTTCCTTCCTTCTTCAACCTGGCGCACAGACAGCAACGAAGATCACACCACACGCCGTAACCACCGTCGAGTGCGACGCTGAGGAGGGGCCTCTCGTCGGTCTGCGCTTCTTTATACGAAGGTAGGTTGATTACGATAAAAAGAAATGTTGTCAAGCCATCGGGACGTCATTCAGATAGGTACTTACGTGGTCAATCGGTCCTTACCCAACCTCGATCCTGTCCCTTTCCGTGTTTCTCCAGATCCCGAGTGGCTTGACAAGAATCCACGGGCGTCGCTCCAGAAAGACTCGGCCTCGAACCGAATTGGCCGCCCTGTCGGCATCGGGATGGAATCCGCCTCGTCGGCCTACCCGGTCCGAACCATCACATCAATAGTTCTAGTCGTCGCTGTTGGTGTCGACTTGAACCAGCCCAAGCCGAAGCCGAAGCCAAGCCACCTTTGGTGCGCGCACAAAACCTAGGTATCGTGGTATCCATATACGGTTTATATGAATGCATGAAAGTCAAGTCGGGCGATCATCAACATCAAGAAGGAATCCCGCAACCGGACCAGCCGCCGCGCCGCCGAGAATGCTCCGGTGCGCTGTGCTGTGTGCTGTGCTGCACTGTGTTGCCGCCGCCACGCCGCTCAGATCATCACCCCTCCATCTACCCCTCCTTCCCAAGCCCATCGCTCGAGCACCAGCGTAGCAGAAAGAGGACTACTTACTTCAATAGTGTAAACCCCCAATATTGGTGGTGTGTGTATGTGTGTACGCAATCATTTCGCTGTCCACTCACGTCAAAAGAAAAACCAGCTCCTCAAACCGAAGCAACTCAAAACTCGGCCAGAGGGTTGTCAAAAGCAAACCGGAAGGGGTTGTGTGTGACAAACACCACACCAACATTTGGGACGAGCAGCTTCTGAGTAGGTAGAATTCATGAAACCCAAAAGAATTGAACTTCTCCTTTCATTCTGGTACCGACCGTCCCGAACCGAACCGAACCGAAACCTCGCCGCCGCCGCCATCCAAGGGCACGCAGCAAACGTGTTTCTGATTTCTGGCTTGCCAGTTTGCTTTTCCATGTATAGAAACAAAAACCCCCCAAATTTTTCTAGGGTTTCCAACAATGATCCTCAGATCACCAGTGTGATCACCACAGCTCCGCCCTGGTAGCAGGTTCCGTAGAGTACAGTGGCGGTCACAAATTCTCGGTTCATATGGAAATCGCGAAATCCGCATGATCACCAACCCACCCTTGGTTCGGCTCTTCATTCTTTCTTCTACACTATCTAGACATAACCTAGTCCCGGGTTCTGCATGTCCCGGTATTGTTAACAGGGTGGGCATGTGGTGGTGGTGTGTGCGCAAAGATCCCACCAAGAAAAAGGGGGGCGTGAGTTAAGAAGAAGAAAAAACATGAGACGCGCTTGGTCTGATGTCCCCTAGATCCCCTATCGCCTTGGTTTTTCGTTTCCTTCGCTGTGCTGCTGTCACTTTTGGCATTCTCTTGAAAAGGAAAACCGCAGATAAAAAAAAGCATCAGTGGGATAGGGAGGAGTGTTGTTGGTTCCAGCCAGTTGATGAGGTTCACTTTTTGCAAGGGATGTCCTTGTTCGTTGACCGAGCCGCATCGCATCGCATCGCATGGGGCATCGTATCGATGACGACGATGGGCATTGACGACGACGACGACGACGACGAACAATGGGGCAAACAGACTCATCCATCATCATTGGTGATACAAGAAAAATTCCCAACAGCTAAAGAGCACCTTAGTACTGTGGTACACAGGGATGCTTCTGGAATGTTATCCCGCCGTCCGACAAACCCAACAACACAACTTGAATTGGGTTGCCCGTCCGTCCGTGTAATCGGAACCACACCAAACACGAACTGAATCTCGAGATAAAAAAAAGACTTGGGACCAACAACAGCAACTCCCTTCAGCCAGTTTACTTTTCTGCCCTCGAGACAAATGACGATCATGACAAACAAAACAGCGGCGACCGAGACGCCGAGGACAGCAACAACAAGAGAACAAGCAAACGTCGGGTTAGCAATCCATTCCGGGTCCCGGAGACGAAGGCACCGCGGCCACCGGGACCAAAAGTCTCCACAGCTCCGGGGCCAGAGTCACATCGTCCGTCTTGCTGCGCTACGGCCGGCTGAGGTGGCTCGGCATCCCGGAGATAGCACTACGCTCTGGGAAGGTAATAGTTCTAATACTTCCAAGACGTCGAAATAAGGACAAGCTAAGGTATCGCTCGCTTGCATCGCTCGGTATTTATTAGGCGAGAGATCCTCCAGAGAGGTTCTGGTGACTATATAGTTGAGAAGTTGGTCATGCAGACTAGACTCTAGTCCAGATGCTCGTAGATATTTTCCTCGGTGACAAACCACAAGAGAGACAAAAAAATGAAACCCACCATCTTCGTCGCGCTCGCGCTCGCGACCATTCTCCAGAAAGTAGAAGCCTCCAGCTCCAGCGGCGGCAGCTTCACCATCCTCTCCATGAACGTCGCCGGTCTCCCCGCCTTCCTCAACCCCAACGACGTCCCCGGCGACAAGACGACCAACGCAGAGACCATCGGTTCCCGGTTCGCCCGGTACGGCTACGATGTGATCCACGTCCAAGAAGTATGAACAGAAAATGTACCCGGAAAAAAAAAGGGGGGTGGGCTGCCAGCTAATATTTCTAACCCAAAACAGGATTTCAACTACCACACCCACATCTACGCATCCGACAACCACCCTTACCGGACCGCCACCTCGGGAGGCGTCCCGTTCGGCTCCGGCCTCAACACGCTCTCCAACCTGCCGTGGCTCGACTTCCGACGCGTCAAGTGGTCCACCTGCTCCGATGCGTCCTCGGCCGACTGTCTCACGCCCAAGGGCTTCACCTTTATGCGCCTCGCCATCTCTTCTTCTTCTTCTTCTCCTCCCCCCAACCTCGACAATACGACAACAACAACAGCCGTCTATGCCGACTTTTACAACCTGCACGCCGACGCCGGCTCCGAGCCAGCCGACCTAGCCGCCCGCCAGGCCAACATCAACCAGGTGGCCGACTACATCGCCACCTGGAGCAAGGGCAACGCCGTCCTGGTATTCGGCGACACGAACAGCCGCTACAGTCGCACCGCCGACACCGCCGTGCGGTCCCTGCTGGCGAGCGAGAACCCGAACCCGAATGGACCGTCCCTCAAAGACCCCTGGGTCGAGCTCCAACGTAACGGTGTCGTCCCTTCCACCGAAACCCTCTGCTCGAACCCGAGCACGACGGACTACTGCGAGACGGTCGACAAGGTCTACTACCGCTCCAGCCCCCTGGTGTCGCTCCAGGCCGAGCATTTCACATACGCCAGCAACCTCTTCCTCCAAGCCGACGGCAGCAGCGTGCTCTCGGATCACAATCCGGTCCTGGTCAACTTTACCTGGTCGCCCGGGTCTCTGCAGCAGAGCAGGCTCTGGGGCGGCCCGCACGGTGCTTGGTTCAGCGACGTCCCGACGCTGGCTGGTCTACTAAAAAAGCCGAAGCCGTCCGTCCTGACGTTTCGGGGCGCATCCCGACTGGACAGCGTAGGTCTGAGTCTGGCCGACGGTACACGTCTCGTCCACGGCGGCAGCGGCGGGAGCCCTGTGTCGCTGACCCTCGGGGAGTCGGAATACTGGCTCGATGCGGAGCTGTGTCAGGGACAAAAGGACAGCAGGACAAGAATCTTTTACATCCGGGCCGTCACCTCCGCCGGCCGGACGGTCCAGGCCGGCGCAGCCACCAAGGACTGTGTGTTACTGTCGGCGCCAGAGGGCTGGCACATCGTAGGCTTCCTCGGACAAGACGGGGACGAGGTCGACCAGCTCGGCTTTGTCTTTGCGCCTCGGTAGTTAACTAGCCCCCATCCATTGACATGTTGCGCGCAACAATCCGGACAACTGCAAGAGCCCAGGAGCTAGGTAATCTCGACGTGAGAGTAAGGCCGCGATCGACGCTGCTAGGCGTGCGGTGCGTCGGGAGTACTTTACGGCAGATGCCCTGCTGCAAGGGACTCACTCCATCGGGATCTCGTCGTGATCGACATACAATCGGCGGGGCTGTTGAAGAATGATGCGTGGAGAGAGGGGCACACGAGGGGCACGAGGCTTGGGATTTGCCGAAACAAGCAGCGGTGTAACAAGCGGATTGATTCCCGAACCGCGATGCTGATGAGAGCAGTGATCAGCAACACAAATCCACAGCGCGCGCAGCTTCCGAGCCGAGGTCATTGGAGGACGGTGTTGGCCCGACAAGCAGGCCGAAAAAGGATCGCGAGGCGCGTGACGGAAAAGACAATACAAGGAAAGGAGAGGCCAATTGGGGTGGTGGCCGTTGCGAGGCGGACGCGACAGGATCGATGCGGGACAGCCGCAGTTGTCGCTTTGACACCCAACATCGTCGTGGGGGGTTCCGCGAGGCTGATCCATCTCAACTGTCATCACACCTGCCGTCCGCACAGGATGCCTCTCTGCCCGAAATGGCGTCTTGACAAGCTTGACATGGAAGGTTGTTGACAATGTGGCGCCCAGTGCTTCCCAATCTGTTCCAACGACCTGTGGCGAGTGGTACGGGCTATCTCGGTAGGGCACGCGAGGTCTGGGTACCGCCGAAGCAACATCGCGATTGATCGTCACGATGCTGTGGAAACATCAGAACTGTATCGGAAAATGATCTATTCACAGCTGTAGCGAGAAACAATCGGAGCCAACATCTCCGCCCCGGACCGTGCCTTGTTTGCTTCGTCATTTTCTCGGGGTCCAGTCGCCCTCCGATCGCCAGCTTTGAGGCGTCCCGATGAAAAAAGAAACAACTGCGGATGCTGACGTGACGTGACGACCTGGTGATCCCCGGGCAACCCGCGATCCCCTGGCCCCAGTGGCCTGCGAGAGCCTCACTGGAGTCGCTGGAGCTCGCACCGCGGACAATCCCTTCCTCGGCCGGACTCAACACCCCAGCAAGCCAGCGCTTGATAAGCTGCCGTGCCCGCGTGCTCCCCGCGTGTTCTTCACGCGTTCGGTGGCTTGCGGATGGGAGCTGGGCTGCCTGTTTCTCGAGTTGTGGGTTGCGTCGACCGTTTGGCCGCGCTGTCAGGACTTGGTAGCGAGAGAATCAGGCCGACAACGGCGCGTGGTGGAGATTGGCGTGGACAACAGCGTTTCACTTTGTCGCGACAGCTGGAAGCAGAGCAGAAGGATTGAGAAGACGCCAGAAAAAGCAAATGGATGAGGCACAATTCGATAGCGTGAGATGGTGGCGTGCCCGACGATCCGTGCCAAACTCGGTCGTCCTCTGCCAAGTGAAGCGCACCCAAGCCCTCCTTCGCCCGCAGTGAGCAGGCCCGCAAATGGGTTGCTGACATTGATTCCGAGACCTGCCGCTCGTCTGCCGGGAACCGCATCTTCGGGAGAGCAGCTTGACAAAAGACCTCACGGTGATCTGAGCATCTGCGGGGGATTCACGGCGCGGCACCGGTAATGGCTGCCCGGCGAGTGAACTGACCACTTCAGGATCCGTGGGAAATAAGCTTCATCACGTCACGATCTGGTAAATTAGGGGGCGTCATCGTCCCCGGACTCGGCGCGGAGCGGGCTGACGTTGGAAGTGAATCTGATCCGTCGACTCTCCGCCAACAGCCGCGTTTGGTCGCCAATGCACCTCCGGGGGAGAGAAGGCTTCCTACTGGATGAATATCCGCGTCTGCGGGATTTGTTCGACCTTGGTGATTTCTTTCGAGACGCGAAAAAGGTGTGATGCCATTGGCCGCTACGGAAATATTGCTGTTGGAGGTCGCCGGTGATAGGATGGTACTGCTGCAAGCCCCTTTTGAAATCACAGCTCGGCCGTCCCAATACCCAAAGACGTCAAACGCAGGGACTTGCATGTGGATGCGGCCAGTTCAAGCAGAGCCGACTTGTTTGGTAGCGCAGGAGAATGGCGTGGCCGCGCAACCCCCGCCGAGAAACCCTCTGACCGGTTCTGATCCTTCAACAACCGGAAGCCTTCCGCGCTGGCTGTGGGTGGTTGCAGGAACGGCGGCCTGCAGGAGGGGAGCCACAGCTGGGACTGCGTGGGCTTTCGGCCGCTTCCGAATCTTCGTCCACGCGTAGATAGCTGCTACCAAGAATCAATGTCGAGACCGGCGGTAGTTGAAACATCTTGATCGCATTGGTCCTCAGCTCAATGCAGTTTGCAGACCCTGGTGAAACCCATGGTAGAGCACCGTAGAGATCATGAAACCTGGACGGCATCAAGGTCTCATGCCCTGCGAAGCCATCGTGCAGCCACCGAATGATTCTGGAAGTTTGGATTTTGAGCCTTCGCTGTTGGCGAAGCAGAATTTGAGTACTTGTCGCCAAACTCCTTTGCGCGCATGCAAGAAGGATTTGACTTGCAGAAGCTGGGAATTTAGATGGAGTCACTCTGAGCCTGGAACCGCAAACACGACACGACTAGGATGCCCATGTCAGGCATGCCTCTGGCTCATGCAAGCGTTTTCCTGGGAGGAAAAGCGCACCAGGACCCTTCAAGTGGACTTAAATTCGAGATAAGCCTGTTCTTCAGCAACGCTTCTCTTGATCAGGCAATGAATCGGGCGCTCACAATTGCGACTGAGGAGAAAGGGAACCGTTGCCCTCACGACCACGCGGGTAGCTCGGGGGGTGGGCATCGAAGCTTGGGCGTACGGCACGGAAACTGTCAGAACCAAGTGGCGATTGGTAGGCAATCGTACTGAATGATTGTAGCTCTTGACTGTACGGAATGCGTATCTTCGAGTTACCAAGTGGCAATCTGTCCGTTGATTGGAACCCCAGCGGTGATCTCTGTGATATCTGGTGTAAGCAGGTGACTATGCCGCTTGAAGAAGTGGTCAAGATGTGATATTCATGCATGCCGTTCCGCCTGCATTCTGCATCCAGCTCTGCATCAGCTCTCGACTCGGTGCTCCGGTCCCGCAAGTAGTCCTGCTGAGCTCATCGATACTGCTGACGCCCGCCTGAGATTTACTGACCATGTCGGGATGAAAGATTTGCTAAAAAAGAGAGGCGTTGCGGGGTGTGGATCACAGGGGCGAACAGCGAGACCCTTCGAGCTTTGCACTGTTGCGTTCCTGGCCCGTGTCCAGACTCGGCGAAGGGTGGCGGGAACCGTTGAGCCGTCCTCCCGTGACCTGCCAAGCCCAGACCCCAACTGGGCTAGTGACACCTACCGGGTGGGAGCTCGGCGTGGTGATGATTCAAAATCCCGATGGCTGTGATTCCGAAGACCTCCATCGACAAATCCAACTGGGCCGTCGAGCATCCGCAGCTAATGTCCTCTTGATTCTATTTTGGCGCTGCGGGGGATCGGTCTTGTTCTGGGCGGCCTGGTCGAGAGGTGGTCCACGGGAAGACGACCTGATGTTGGCCTGGCATCAGCACTTGTCGTCGTTTCTGGACTGCCGGCTGCCGGCGCTGGGACAGTCTGGTCGCTCATCTCGGAGGTCGAGGAGATGCCTTTTCTGTCAGTTGCAATTCCCGGCTGGCCGGCCAGATTGCTACACTGACAAGACTGATTGCTAGACGTTACGCCCTTGTTTGGGCTGCCAGTTTGAGTCCAACGCAACATGGCTCCACCTCTCGCTCGGCTGCTGCCATCGTTCCGGCGGCTAGATAAAACGCCAATTTCACCAAGTCGTTTGATATAGTGTTTTTCTTACGTTGGAAGGAAGCTCGACGGTCGATGAATTCGGTCGCTGTCGAAGGAGCGCGGTACCGGAAGGCAACGAACAGACGTGGTGGCGGCAGGCAAAGAAAGCTGTGGTTTTGGTTCAGTTCGCCCCGGAAACCACGCCGCGGTGCGAACCTAGCACCAGCGGACAGGAAAAGCCTGACAGACCAGGGGGGGCACGTCCCCCACTCCCTGGCGCGGACAGCAACCGGGGCAGCTTCCTGTGGACCCGAGCTCCCCGTCTGCCCTGCTGCCGTTGGCTGGAGCTCCAAGGTACCCTAATGGGCAATAGCGACGAAAATATTGCAGCTGGGGCCCCTGTGGTGTGGGTACGAGGTACCTGGGCCCGCCGGCCAATTGTGTGGTGGGGCGCACCGAGCAGGCAGGGGGCAGCAGCAGCAGCAGCAGGGGCAGTTGCACTCGAACGAGCTCACTCCTTGCAACATCGCACTGCAACTTTGCGCTTGCGCACACGCTCTCTCTCCTCCATGTCTGCTGCCTCTCCTTCCTGCTGCTGCTGCTACTGCTGCGGGCATTCCAACCGTCGATGGCGATTGCTTCTGTCCTCTAGAACTTTGCGGTCGGGTCCGCAAGTAGTACTGCATCGCCGCCCAGAGCACAGCACACGAAGCTGCATTGTGTATCCCCGTGTCCCATCTCGACGCCCACCACCCAATATCGACCAGCAGAGAAGTTGGAAAACAGCACTTGTTGGAACCAGCAAGCATTGTCTAGCTCCCCAGAGCAGTCAGTCACCTGCTTTGCTCAACCTCGCCGTCCCCATATTCTTGCCGGCCTAGAGCCACGAGAATCGAGAGCTTGCTCGCTGCTCGTTCGGAGCTTTGCTTAGTCGCACTCAACTCCCGTAGCTCGCGGCAAAGGTCGGAATCATTTTCTAGTCAGTCCTCGGTCCAAGCCTTTGCCCACGTCACATTCGTTTGCCGCATGGTTGGGGTGGCTCTGAGCTCTGGCTCTGTCCCGAAACCTGGGTCAAGGGGACTCCCTGGCTATGCAGCTACCGGGTCTGCACCTTGGACACACATATGACATTCCTCCCCCTTCACCCCTCCAGACACAATCACCCTCCCTGCCTCACCAGACATTCCACACGCTTCTTCCACGCCATATCGCCAAAACAAAGCCTCCCGTCAACCTTCACGCGGCTAACTTGATAACACAGACGCGACGACCTGGTTAGGATTTGGGTTGACTTGATCTCATCCGTTCCGCGCCGACGGTGTTGACGTGGAGCGTGCTCCATTTGACTGAACTTCTGGAGAGACACACTATTTTGGAAACGAACGACGTCACCGCGGTCTGGTTTACCAAAGGCATAGGACCCCACGCCCGGCTTGCCGTCGCCTATGGTCCCCCCAACACGCCGAGAACAGCAATGGAGATGCTGAGCGAGAAACCGATGCGATCGAGCCTGCAGGTCGCACCGCTGGCGATACAGAAGGGAAAGGGGGAGGATGGGGCCGATCGCTATTCACAGTCGCAGATGACTCCGCCAGCCACGCCTAATGGCTCTCAAGAACATGTCGAGGTACCCGAGTCGATCGGAGTTCCCGTCTTCCACAACTTCCTCCGGGCCTTCTATCCGTTCCACCCGAGCTATGTCATGACGGACTCGACGGTTACGCTACCGCTGGATGAGGGGGACGTCGTCCTGGTTCACTCTATCCATACGAATGGCTGGGCCGACGGCACGCAGCTGGTTACGGGCGCGAGGGGATGGCTGCCAACTAACTACTGCGAATCCTACGACCCTGAGGAGATGAGGAATCTGCTGAAAGCTTTGCTAAACTTTTGGGACCTGATGCGGAGCGCGACGCTGAGCGATAACGAGATGTTTGGAAACCAGGAGTTTATGAAGGGCATCATTGTCGGCGTTCGCTGTCTACTGGTAGGTAGTATGCCAGTTGGTTCTGATCTCGTTTAACGTCAAATAGGAGCGCACACAGTGCTTGTCGAGAGACTCTCCCATCGTCCAACGGCACGATGGGCTGCGGCGGAGTCGCAAATCATTACTATCAGAGCTCTCATCGTTGGTGAAGACGGCAAAACGTCTCCAGGACTCGCAAAGGGTGGCGGACTACGACGACGAAATCAACAGCATCGTGGACGAGATGATCCTCAAGGCCTTCAAGATCGTGACCAAGGGAGTGAAGTTCCTGGATATCCTCGAGGACGACAGGAGAACGCGGGCGTCGGCAATTGGAATCATGGGCACGCTGGAGGAAACGTGCATCCCGCCGACGCCACCGGCGGATTCGGCTGCCTTCGAGACCAGTCAAGGTCAGGTCTGTGATGCAGACTCCCGCGTGGACGAAAACGGGGAGGCTGCCGAGCCGGCTGGGATGGAAGCAAGCGAGGTGGCACCAAACCCAGCCCCAGCGAACAAGCGTTTGTCCGCTGTTTACTCGATGGGTACAAATGGTCGCCGGCTGTCTCAAGGCAATCCCGGGCAGGTCAACCGTCTGTCTTCGACAATCCAGCACCGCGTCAGCTTGGCCGGTCCGTCGCCGCTCTCGAGGCCTCAGAACCTGGTATCGGCGCGGCTGGCCTCGTGTCTTGATCTCTTCCTGTCCCACCTGGGCTCATTCATCGGCCGCCTGCAGGTTCAATCCCAATCACGACCCCACCTCGCACTGGCAATCAAGCAGTCTGTCACGTCGGGCGGCGAGCTTCTCGTCGTCATTGACATTGTCTGCTCCCACAACTCGGTCAGCATCGAGGCTCTCGACCAGTCCCGTGCCGCAATGTACGACCGCCTCCAAGACCTTGTGCACATCGCACGCGACGTTCTCCTCAGCTCTGGACCCGACATGGATGACGTGATTGTCCCGCAGGACAATGGGCGTTTGTTGGGTGCCGCCACCGGCTGTGTCAAGGCGACGGGCGAGTGTGTAGCCCAGGCGAAATGGGTCATTCAGCGGATAGGAGATTTCGAGTTCGAGTTTGACAACGGAAGCCTGGGTGTGGACTTTGACCTGTCGGCCCTGGACGCCATCCCCGAGGAGAAGAGTAGGCTTGTTGCGGCTGATGCCGCCAGCATCGCCGAGTCGAGCGTTTCTGAGACCCCGACCACGTCGACTGCCGTATCTGCTACCTCCGCCCTTTCCAAGTCGGTTGTTCTGTCCATGGAAAAGCCGCTGCCCGATGTGCCACAGATAACGTCGCCGATCGATGGAGTGTTTGAGCTCTCGCCAGCCACGTCGCGCCCGGCGTCCGTGCTGGTCGAGGATAACGCCTCCAGCATGGTGTCTTCGGTCTCCTCGCTACGACCTAGCCTACCACCCCTTCCCAAGATCTCTACCTCGCTTCTTCCGGATGGCGAGTACAACAGCCCTACCGAGCAGTCCGCCGCCGTGCCGGAGGATGACTTTAGGTCGTTCCGTGCGGAGAGCATGACAGCCTCCAGCTCGGGATCCGGAAGCACCTATCTGAGCCGGGATTCGGAATCGAGCCTCCTCTCACAAACGTCGACTCGGGCAACGACACCCGACAGCGCGCAGGGTCCGAGGAACCAACCATCGCTGTCGGAGCTGAGCGTGGCAGAGACTGCTCAAACCGAAGAGGTTGATGACGTCGAATCGAGGCTGCTGGAGAGGACATACGCACACGAGCTCATGTTCAACAAGGAGGGCCAGGTCACGGGCGGATCCCTTGCAGCCCTGGTCGAGCGCCTGACAACGCACGAGGCTACGCCCGATGCCATGTTCGTCAAGGCTTTTTATCTCACGTTCCGACTTTTCTGCTCCCCGGCCAAGCTGGCAGAGGCTCTGATCGACCGGTTCGACTACGTGGGCGAAGCGCCACATATTGCCGCTCCTGTAAGGCTGCGCATTTCCAACGTCTTCAAGAGCTGGCTTGAATCCTACTGGAAAGACGATGCCGACGCCGAAGCCCTTCCTCTGATCAAGCACTTTGCTGAGTTCAGGCTCGGTTCCACGCTTCCATCGGCCGCCAGTCGCCTGGTAGACCTGACTGATAAGGTGACGCTGAGCGACGGGACCTTGGTTCCGCGTCTTGTATCATCGATAGGAAAGACGAATGCATCAGTGACACCGTCTGTTCCATCCGACACGCCTCTTCCGGCACCCGTCATCACTCGGAGTCAGCTGAACGCTCTGGCAAGCTGGAAGGCTGGCGGCAGCGGCCCTTCGATCCTCGACTTTGACCCGCTGGAGGTCGCCCGGCAGCTGACGATGAAGCAAATGTCACTGTTCTGCTGCATCACGCCCGACGAACTCCTTGGGTCGAGATGGACCAAGGAAGCTGGCGCGCACACGCCCAACGTGAAAGCCATGATGGCTTTTACCACTGGACTGTCTCATCTGGTTGCCGATACCGTTCTGCAGTACGAGGAAGCCAAGAAGCGGGCCGCCGTGATCAAGCACTGGATTAAGGTTGCTCACCAGTGCCAGGCGCTCCACAATTACGACGCCTTGATGGCCATCACCTGTGCTCTCACCGACACGAGCATCAAGCGTCTGAGGATTACCTGGGAGAACGTCAGCGTCAAGCGGAAGGAGATGCTCAAGAGCCTGCAGGCCATCGTTGAGTTCAATCAAAACTACAAGGTTTTGCGGGCACGTCTCCAAGACCATGTCCCACCGTGCCTCCCGTTCTTGGGCATGTTCCTGACGGATCTTACCTTTGTGGACGTCGGCAATCCTGCCACCAAGACGAATGATGCGGGTCTGACCGTCATCAACTTCGACAAGCACATGCGAACCGCAAAGAGCATCGGGGAACTCCAGCGATTCCAGATCCCTTACCGCCTTACCGAGGTCCCCGATCTTCAGGAATGGCTCTGGACGCAAATCGACCGTCTCCGGGACAAGGAGAAGGTCGGTGCCAATGCCCAGGCCACACACTATCGCAAGAGCCTCCTTCTTGAGCCGCGGGAAACACAGCAGCTTCGCCCCGCCGAAGCTACCACTGCTCCGGCAACTACCACAACAAGCAATGGCATGTTCGGCTGGATGAGAAGCAACAGCACCAGCCACGGTTTGCCAGCCCAGATCTAGACTCGCTACGCCGGCTTCATCTCCATCGAAACGGCCAGGCGTCCGCTGGTCTATTGATTGATACCCTTTCTGCATATCCTTACTTGCAGTTCTTACGCTCATGACTTACGAAGTTTCTGTCGGGCACGTCGACGATGCCGCCGACTTGTTAGCGCTATTTAACTATTATTACACTTCCACATGCAGCTCCAGATAGCTGTTCCCTTCCGGCCAACCCTTGTTCCGCCGAGGAATGAGGTCTATCTTGATGCTGTCGCTTCCGAAACGGGAATGAAGAAGACGATACACGCACTCTGTTGCATCCCGGGCTCACGCCCTAGGCTGGCTTGGCTTTCAAAAAAATGTTTCTCTGTCTGTTGACTTGACAGCCGCAGACTGGATTTGCTCTTTTCTTTTCAGGAGGAGCTGGCGGACTTTTTCTCTCTTTTATCACACACGCAGTCGGGGGGTTATGTACGGTCAAAGCGAACGGGGGAAGGTACTATTGACTTGCGCAAGGTGTCTTGGGGATAAAATCTAGGCATTCGGGTTCAGGATACCCTGGTGTGTTTTTTCGGAGTTGGGTTTTTGTTTGCCCGCAAAAGACTCGCCTTCGCTGCGATTGGGTTCTCACTGGCCCAGGCAGAGTTGGAAAATACAATGGAGTGTGTTGTGGATGAGGGTTGGATGGGAGGGTGGGTGGGTGGATGAGAGGATGAGAGAGATACCCGGGCCAACTTTGTGTTTGTATCACGCAGACAGGAGATGGGCTACAACTGACGATACCTTTTGCATTGATTTTGTGGTTGTTTGTGCCTTGCGATGTGATTTGTTTGGTGATATGTCGGACCTCACTCAAGCTAATGGCACGAAAGAGGTGGATTCGCTTGACCTTGTCCTCGGGACCATCTGGGACTTGGTCAACTCGAAGACCAACTTTTGACGTGATAGCTGAAGATGGTACGGAAGTACCCTGCTGCTTCTTCCGGTGAATGATAGATCCTCCCTCACTAATGTCGCGCTGCGGTCTTTGCCTATGAGACAGGCAAGGTAACACATCACATGCCACCAGTTCACCAGCTGAATCCTATGAGGCCTCAAGGCGACAAGGCGACGACAGCAACACACACACACACACACAAGTCACATGAAAGCCACAAGATTGACAAAGAGTCGAATTACAGCTGCTACCTATCCGTGCGCTTGCTCGCTCTAGTAGTTGTGATACAGATCCTACAATGCACACATTCAGATATTCCGCCGCCCCGGCCCCAATCCAATCAAAACCTTGATTGGCCTTGCAAGTGAGGCACCGTACCATACCATAACGCCCGGTCCCAAAGCAGCCCGCCAACACCAATGCATCCCATCTTCGCTCAAGACACCATCCAAATTACCACCCCAGAGGCACCGCTCAGTTCCGGGTGATTCTCCTCCGCTTAGCGGAAGTCCCAGCCTCAGCGTCGGTGCCGGTATGCTCATCCTCTTCATGATGCCCGGGCGCTGCACCATCGTCACCAGCCTGCGAAGCTTCGCGGTTCGCCACGCTCGCTTGCCGCGTGCTCGTCCCCGTGTTCGCCCCCGTCCTCCCGCCTGTACGCCTAACCTCGGCCGATCGTAACTCGTTAAGCAGCTTATCGACTTCGAGAAACATTGCCCGGGCATCCTTGACGACGCCAAACTCGTCGACCTTATAGCCGAGTGCGCCCTCCTGAGGCCCACCCTCTTGGCCGTCGGCTTGCGCCTCGTCCGTGGCGACGAGGAACTCGGGACCAGGTCCGTGGCTGGCGTCGGGGTTGTACATGACGGCGTTGGCAAACATGTGGGCGAGCTCGCGGTCGAGCTGGCCGCTGTTGATGATGGACTTTGGCGGCACGAGGGATTCGTCGATCGGAAGCTCAATGCCGTTTTTGTTGGAATCAGCGTCGGGCAGGGCAGCGGCCGCTTGAGCTGCCGTCCTATTTCCGTGACTGATGGCTGCTTTGATGCTCTTCAGATCTTGTGGCTGCAGGACAACCCTATGATACCCCGGGGCATCCCTCTCGCGAATGGGCGCCGCAAACATGTTTGCGTGCCTGTGCCTAACAATCTGCTCAATGGCAGAGCCACTAACTTTGTTGAAACCGCGAGTCCACAGCACCGTAGTAGGGGGTTGTTGGACTGGTTCAGCCGGCATACCGGATGTAAAGAACGAAGGCCGGTCGACAACCGGAGTTTCAGCTGGCGTGGGAGAAAGCTCCTCTCGCTTACGTTTCCCTCGGCGGGTTTTCTGGCGTCGGCCAGTCACACTTTCATCCGCCGTCGTGTCCCCTGCCTCGGTCAATGGTAGCGGAGTCATAACCTCATCCTTAATCATGGCAGACTCGGGTTCCTTTGAGGGTTGGCGGTGATCACTTTGGCCGGGGTGAGACTCAGCAGGCGCCGGCTGCGAGGTAGATGCTACCTTTGGAGGTGGAACAGCCGAATTTGATAGCCCAGGCCGTGCCGGAGCTGAATCATCTGTGCGTTGCGATCCACGAGGTCGACCACCCTTGCGCTTAGCAGGAGTTGTGTCGACGGACTGCTCTGGAGCAAGGACATCGTGTTGAGGAGCATTCTCGCCTCGTGGCAGAGCCTGGGGTCGTGGAATGGGGCTAAGTGGCTCACAACCAGGACTGTCTGGCACATCGTCCGCGGCACGAATGAGCGACGCTGCGGTCGGAGTGGAGGGGGTCGAGCTGGTGGCCCATTTCGTACCACTCCCGGTGAGGAGTCTGGGAAGAAAGGCAGCGGGCGTCTGTGGTGGCGGGAAGGTAAGTGGGGTGAGCCGAGCCGGCGGCGTAGGCGTCGGCGTACTAGGCAGACGCTGTTGCTGGACTCGGCCGGGGATTGTAGGTACTTGGGCGGGATATGGCGAGGAATATCCGCGTTGCGTCTCTTGCACCAGCCCAAGCGCCGGCGACGCAGCCGGGGTGCCCGTCTGGTTGTAGGGTGGAGCTTGTAAAGCCTGGGAAACTGGCCGCGGCGGTTGGGGCTGTCCAAGGCCGGGTTGGGGTCTTGCCGCGACGGCTCCTGGAGGTGTTGGTGCGGATCCGGGGGTTCGGCTTTGTGGTGGATAACCATGGAACGCCGGAACGGGCGCCCTGTTTGGCTGCACATTTGGCGCTAGAAGTGGCTGCCTTACAGGACCACCGCTATCCGTGGACGACCTGATGGGCACTGGTTGTGGAGGAGGGTATTGCCCAGCATTTTGAGGAGGGACCAATCCTGGCTGGGGTACCGGTTGGGGGAGCGGTTTCGCTGCTTGCGGCTGCAAAGGCCGAGAAATGGGTTGAGGGGGGTGTGGAACAGGGACCCTTTGAGCGGGTGCTTGAGGAAACTGGTTGGCGGCATCGCCCGGTTGGGTGGCCTGTGGTCCTGGCGGGGGACGGATGGCAGATGAGTTGGGCTGGTAAGGCGGCTCCCACCTCAACTGCCCCTGAGCCGGCGCCTGAGACCCAGGAGTGGGAGAGGGCATCTGTTTCGGCCTAGCAGCGTCGGCCGGCCGTTGGAGACCCTCGGACGGAGGCTGAGGCGCCGGTGACAGCCCCTGGGAAGGTATCGGCGCCGGCTGGAACACAGGTAAACCTTGAGGAAGCTGGAGTCCGGGCGAAGCACCACTGGGGGGTTTTGCGGTATCCTGCACCCTGCTCGTCCCCAACAGCGGCTGTGGGACGGCTTGCGGTTGAGCTAAAACAGGGCCCGGGACTGCCGGCGGTGTCGGCCTTGCTTGATTCGCCCCAGGCTTGATTTGTTGCGGAGGTTGCGGAGGCTGTGGCCTGGCGGAAACCACTGGCGTAACGGCACTCGGTAGTGAAGGCGCTTGTGGTAGAGGCGGCGGTCGGGGAGAGATCGGTCTCGTGGCTGGAGCTGCTTGGGTTGGACCAACCCCGTTAGGCGTATGTCCAACGCTGGAGCCGGGCTGAACAGGTTCAAGACTTCTCCTTGCTACGTCTCCGACACTATTGCCCTGGCCGCTGGCAATGCGACCGCTGTCAGGCTGGGTCCTGGGCTGCTCAGCCTGGGCGTCCTTGGAGTCGAGAGCTTGAAGAGCCTCAATATCCTTTTGCGTTTGAAGCCAGTCCTCCTCCAGCTGCCGAATGTCCTCCACCATCTGTCGCGAATACACCCCCCATAGCTTTTCGTGGCCGGATCTTATCTTGTCGACACATTGGAGAGCATCTTGGACGGTCGGCCTCGGCGGCGGCTGCAATCGTCGCTTCTTGGAGGCAGGCGGAGAGCCGCCGTCGGGTCGCGGGGCATTGTCGGCGCTCGAGGCTTTGATCTCCTCCCACAACAGGTCCAGGAACAGTTCCCGCAAGCCGGCAGAGGTTAACCGGGCGGGATTGTATGTCGAACCATCCTTGACCAGCTCGCTGTCCGTGAGGCCCTCCGAAATGGTGTTGAATGCCTTCTCGTCGAGACCATATGCGCTGACGCCGCGGAAGAGAAGCAAACACTCGAGGGCCGTGTAGGGTGATGGAATATTCATGCCCCAGAGTCGGCCTCGCCAAGGACCGCGGGGCCCGTCACGCCTCGGAAGCAGATGAATCGGCGCCACGATCTGGAGCGACAATCGCGTCAGTTTTTGCAGCCTGTCAATCGGGGACGCGTCGGTCGCGCGCAAAAGACGTACCGGCAGCCTGGAGGCACTGCGACGGGATGGTTAGCAGGTCGAAAATCGCTTCCGGGGACCGATCACAGTTTCCGTGGCCAAAACGAAATTCATCGATTCGCTGCAATCGGTCGCGATAATTTTTTCGTCGCGATGGCCGGAAATCACGTGAACAGGCGGTGGGAGCGGTTGGATGCGGTTGATTTGCTTGTCAAAGGCGCTGCCCAACGGTGATGAATTGGACAGGAAACGGCGGTTGTTTCGCGGCACAAGATCTAGGCTCTGGTCACGTGGCGATAGGAAGGCGCTAGGCAGCTTATCGCCTTGCCCACCTGCCCAAACTTTGTTCACTCATGATCCCATCTGCTCTGATCAAACAGTGTAGAGGGCAATGTGCTTCATTTGCTGAGCGGAAGGCCTGGTTCAATATCCGGTTTACAGATAGTCAAGGTGCAGAGGCTGTCATCTCTGGGACGAAATGGACGAGTACTCGAGTAGGCAGTAGGTCCTACAATGTTCGGGCCGGCGACTGTGTCCGGCTGTCTAACTTAGTGCTGCAACAACACGAAGCACGAATACCGACACGCGGTGCGATAGAGTCGCCCCTATTCAGAATTTACTCCGCTTCGTACATGATGATGGGCGTTGCGGGGACATGGTCGACCGTCAACCAAACCCATCGGGGTTCACCTTTGCTGTGGTTCTTTCATCAGACTGAGCAGCAGGCAACAAGGTTCTCCTGCCTGTTATTCCAGAGTCAGACGGCAAACCTGCCTACGCCGTTGACTCCGTCGAGGCTTCAGTCATCTGTTGTCGGGGAACGGGGAATGATGAACCGGATTCGCTCCGCCGCGGTGGATGCGGCAGTTGCGGCTCGGCCCTCACATCGGCCCCAGAACAAAATGAGCCCCTCTTCTTCTCCGCGGCCGGGAAATGGTCCCAGCTCATCCCTGCTCGGGGCAATCATCGTAAATGAAATCGGCCCTGAAATGATGAACCCACGGATTCGAGAAGCTTGCAACCCGGGACGAGAGATGGCCCTCTTCATGCGATGGTGTCGAGTAGATTGCCTAGAGTAGATCTGGTAGAACCGCTCCTCGCTGGCAGGGCAGGTTCATGCGCTCGTGATTCGTGGGTACCAATATGAGGCAGGCGAGGTCATTATGCCAAATTCACAAGTGACCTCCTCTGACAGGCCGAAGCCACGAGTCCATCAGTCCCCTTCATCAGGACCGAACCCACCAGACTGGCCAGGCAGGGCAGGCAGATGAAGCCGTTCTCCCGTCGACGAGCGGTCCCGGAGCAGAGTCATCTGGACGACCAGGCATCTTCTCGCACGTGCATCTTCATCGTGGCCATGATAAAAGACCGAAGACAAAACCCCTCGGGGTCGGGTCTCGAGTCTCGAGTTCTTCTTTTTGGTCGGTCACACCGGCTGTGAAGGGTGAATCGTGATCCACCTCATCTCCCCCGCTGCGATCTGCTGGACGACGTGCACCGGGACGGCGCCACACTGCATTCGTGCGCATTCGTTGCATTGTCTGCCCCTCAGTTGGCCCATCAGCGCCCCTTATCCGCTATCTTACCGCATTGGGCTACCCCAACATTACCCTGTCAGGAGTGTCAGGAGCCGTCGCACAGCGCAACGTCCAGTTGCCGCCAGTCTGCCCTCGATCGATCGGGGGCCCTTTAAACTCGCAACCCTCCGAAACCCTCGACACACAAAGCCCGCCTGCTGCCACCGACGAACAAGCTCAATTTTTTGCATTTTGCGTGTACTGTTCTTCTTCATTCTCAAATTCATACTATGGCCGCCAACATGACCGACGAGGAGCTCGACCGCGACTGGAAGCCGAACGGCCGTCGCCCGCAATCGTGCGTCTTCCATCCCTTTATCTCCCCGACTGCTTCTTGGGAAGAAGGACAAGATATCAAGATCCGACGAAACGCTAACTCTGTGCCCCGTGCAGAACGATTGCCCGCTCCTTCTCGCAGGAGCTCATGGACATCTTCCGCATCGAAAACAGCGTCGCAGACCTCGACGAGCAGGTCGAGAAGCGGTCAGTTTTCTCCACCGACCCCTTGCCCGTGCGGCAACCGGGAATCATGACCTTCCTTGCGCCGCCCGCGCCCACCCAGAGCACCGGTAGCTGACCGAGCGTGCCCGTAACCCAGGAAACAGCAGCTCAACTCGCAGACGTCGGAGCTCGAGGCGCTCGAGGCCCGCATCCGCGAGATGGAGGAGCGGCTCAAGACGCAACCCGGGCTGGCCAGCATGGTGGCGCCCGGCAGTGGTCGACCGAACAACGGCGGCAGCCCGAGGACACAGCAACGCCCGCCGATAGCCAATGCGTTCGACGGACCGCCGCCGCCGCTGCCGGAGAAGGACCAGCACCGCCCGTCGAGCCGGGAACAGTACTCCAACAAGTACGGCGGTCGCCGGCCAGGCATCGCGAGGGAGAGCCAGCAGGCCGTCCCGGGAGCGCTCCCGCCCACGCCCGTGGGATCCGAAGGTGAATGCGACCCTCCTCCCGTCCCTGCTAGATTCTCCCCGCGCGCGCCCGTCGCCGTCCCCAGGTCGAACGCTCAAGCAGCAGCACGCCTGCGAGGATCCGGGAAGCTGTCGCCGAACCCGTCGTCCGCCCCTGGCGCTAACGACCCTTCTTCCTCCTCCACTGCCCAGTCCATGTCCGATAGCCTGACGTTTGCTGACTATGTGGTTGTATCTCGTTCAGACGGCGACGGCGACAAGGATGTTTAGATGTCTCTCTCTCTCTCTCTGATCCGGAATTCTGCTTTTCTGGCACGCGACGCATTGTTGGCTTTATCCCAGCCCGGATCTCTTCTTCCGCGGAACAAACCTCTCTATACCCCCATTGGAAAGTATTCCTTCCATGTCCATTACTTCGAGGACCATCCGCCCCGAATCTAGACGACCATACCCAATACCCACACCACGTCTCTCCAGCCGTCGAACGGACCGAAGCATTGCTCAGCGAGGCGCGCCCCGCCAATGACCGCAACGAACCACACCAACGAAACGCCAAACACTTTTTTCTTCTTCTCATTGATGCCATGCAAACGTCCCATCCATCTCTCCCTCGCTCTCTCCAACGATAGCTTTTTTTAATACAACACTTTTCTTCACTACAGTTTCCATCCGGTCCGGTCTGGTTCGGTACAGGTTTGGTTCATGTTTTCTTGTTCTCTTGTCCTTGGCAGAGATCAACGTCATCTTTATAATGGCAGGTGGGCAGGCAGTCAGTTCTACGTCTGGGTGTGCTCGCGGCAGGCAGCTCGTCCCGGTTTGGGTGCGGTGGATGGTTGGATGTGTGTACATAGACTTTCAGACCATATTTGGTTGGCGTTTGGGTAGTCAGTCGAATACAATGCACGGATATGTCATCTTTAATCACCTCATGGTCACAAGGTACAAGCAGAGAGCTGTGTATATTCTTGACATCCGACACCTCCGCAACGAACAAACGCAACTATGACACGCAGAGAGACATCTCTATTAAAATTAAGAACATGTCCCTCCATTTCGGTATCCTCCCGGCCCAAGATGTAAGCGATAAGCAGAGTTGCATTCCCGGCTGCACCACTGGATGTCCATGCGGCACACAGAGCCGCAAACCAACTTGAGCCGCATCGGTCCCTGGGTCCGGCACGACCCATATTATGCCGGAGCAAACAGCCGCCTAAAGTCTGGATCTCTACCCACCTCAACACCACGTGCTTTCTGCGTCCTCCCTTTTCCCCTTAAAACGTAACATCATCGCTAATCAAACAGGGCTTCCCTTCTGCGGGTCAAATGGGCAAGGCTAGCCGACACTGACAGAGGTCTACGGACAGCCCTAGTTCTAGTTGAGGACCTTGTTGGCAAAGCCGACGCGCCTGCCGTCGTAGTCGAAAACGGCAAAGACGGCCTTGAGGAAGATGTCGCCCAGCACCGAGAAGCCCTGGTCGATGTTGGACTGCAGACCGCCCATGCACACCGTGCCCTCAAGCGCCGTGTAGTTGATATAGCGCCCGGGGATCTTGACGGTGTTGTCGTGGCTGAATCCGAGTTCCAAATCCGGCAATACCGTGTCGCACGGGTAGACCCAGGCGTCGTACTTGGCCTTATAGTAAGCGGCCGGGGCGGCATTGTAGTATGCCTTGACGACGTCGTCGTCCATGAGGAGCAGCGACGTGCCGGTGTCAACGATGGAGCTCCAGTTGAACAGATACCACACAGAGGCGTCGCCGATGTGGACGCCCGTGACGTTGATCTCCCAGTACTTTGCATTCTCGTGGAGAGGCACGTAGCGGATGTCCCCGGTGAACTGGGACGAGTCGATGCCGCCGAACGAGTATGTGCCCTCGGCGTGCCACTTGAGGTCGGACGTGAAAACCTGGGCGTCGAGAAGAGGCTTCATTGAGTTTATGACGGTCGGCTGAGACGGGATTACCCGGCTGTTGAGGCCGATGGCAAGACCGAAGATGCCGCAGAGATCCTCGTCGGTCGACAGCTGGAAGGACACGTCCATAGCAGACTCAACCACCGCGCCCGGGACGCTGATGTCGGCAATCGTCACCGTGTCCCTCCAGACGTTGCCGTAGGCGTAGCTGGAGTCGCCGTACTGGATCCACCATGTAGAATTTGGAATCTTCTCGGCCGTCGAAGACTTGGCTGGTTCCCATCTCACGCGGTTCCCGAGGTCGGTCTGAGCCGTCTCGGAAGAGTACACCCAGCTGGATATTGGTTAGCCCCTATCTGGGTCTTGAAGTCTAGTCTTCACTTACAAGTCCGAAGAGCCGGTATCAAGGTCAACCGTGATATTCTGGGGCGGCGTTCCAATCCCGACGGTACTCAGATATTCGCGGTCGTCAGCAAAAGGAGTCGCGGCGACATCACCGGCTGCCAGATGTCAGTTGTGGACTTGGAACGAGGCGAAAACCTTACAGTGTCTATTCACCCCAAACTTGGCAAGAGTTTCGGGTATCTCGATCTGCCACTTCGCGAGAGCCCGGGCATATTCCCGCGGACCATTGGGCGCGTAGTTTGGGTTGCGGGTGGTGTCGATGGTGAACGTTCCGGCGTTGGGCGAGCGACTCGTGGGTACGGCAGCCGCCCATCCTATGGACAATACCACCGAAAGCATAGAGGGCAGGAGACGCGCCATTGTGTGTCTCCGGTTAGTTCTTGGTGAGCTTTAGTTTGGGCGTGCCGCAACTTCTGCAATGGCGGAAGGATTGGGTAGAGAACAGCAAAGCGCGAAGACAGGTGATCACCACAGGACAGGAGAGACACCAGAGTTTGTGTCGAGAGGTATCGTAGGAAAACGAGTGAGCTACCTCTTTGGCCGACCACAGAAGAGAGCAAGAAAGTGGGAAGGCAGGCGGTACGCTGCCCTTATCAACCGATAGTTGGCGGCCAACCAGCCCCTGGTGACAGCTTGGGATGAAGACAAGGAAGGAGCAACCACGCAAACACGGCTTCTCGAGTAGTTGGCGCGCCTACCCGCCGGTCCAGAACAGCGCATCAGATATATCCGTCTGCCCGTCGACGTCACACTCGCTGCTCCCACGTTGGATGCCACGTTTGCAACCTCCCTGTGAAGACCCTGGGATGTGCTGCCCAGACCGATGTCCCGGTGATACCAACAGCAGCAGAATAGAATCTAGGTTTGTTTGAAGGGGCACCTTCTTGTCCACACACAGGTCCCGCATCTTCCTCCACGTTACACCACCTGCCCGCCGTCTGTTTGCATCCATGGATCTGCCCGTGGGATCCTGACCGGGAGGCCTTCTCCCACGACAAAGAAATGTCCGATTCGACGCTAGACCGTGTTTCATCTTTTCCTCAGTCCATATCGATCGCTGCAGGTCTGGTTGTATCTTCCCAAAGAAGACAATCCGGCATGTTTCCCATGGCGGAACTAAACACGGCGTTTGCACAACGTCACGGGTGACTGCGTGTATCCCTGGAGCCGTTTGATGCTGGCAACCTGCGCCCCCGTGTGCAGCTGGCTCCTTGCTCATCTAGACCGTCGGAGATATATCACAGAACAGAACCTGCAGGAGAACTCGACATCCATGTACCACTAGGTTCGGTCCTGGCGAGTTTATCTTCTGCCCAGTTCGTCTGGAGTCAGCCCTTCGCAGCAAGTGAGGGCGGATTTCTCCTAGTCGGTCCTTTCAGGTGCTAATCAGTACAGACGTACGCGGATTTCATCTGCCGAACACGGCGTTTAGGTGGGCACAGCAGCCCGACGTGAACGTACACAGCATCGGCTGTTCCACAGCAGCTGTTTCTGTATGACAAGTGGCTGAGCGCGGCATACAGAATCAGGAAAGGACTAAAGCTCATGCCGTCAACCGTAGACTCACTGCTTCAACTCAGGCACCGGTACCTGTAGTGCTTTGTCTCCAACAGACTCACCACGAAAGCGTCGGCTTCTCAGGGGTACGCAGCACAAGAAAAGCTGGTGATATTTATTTGCAGGCGTATATATGGTCTACACCGCGTCATGATCCGCACCTAAACTCCGATCCGAAATATGCGCCAACACCCGACCTATTGTTCATCTCACATCTTCCCAATTTCTATAGCTCCTCATGCTTGATAGGCTCTTCCTTCTTGACCCCCTCCGTCTTGGGTGACTCGGTTTGTCCCTCCTCCTGTTTTTGGTCTTCCTGCTCCTTCATAAAGTCGTTGATCATCTTCTGCAACTCCTCCTCGCTCGGCATCTTACCGTCCGCGCCCGGCTTCAACTTGAGCGTCGACCCTGATTTGGGCGCACTCTTGGTCTTGGAGCTGGCCTTGGCCTTCTTCGTCTTCGTCTTGGTGCCGTCGTCGCTCTTCTTTTTCTTCTCAAAGTTGCGGACACCCTTCATGGCGAGGTCGACACCGGCCTTATCCAGCTTGTCCCGCCTCTCCTTGAGGTCCTTGACAAGCAGAACCGGGTCGTCTGTCGCGCCCAACTTCTCCTGCGCTGCGATCTTCTGTTCCAGCCAGGCGGAGATGGATTCGTACAGATCTTCGCTCTCTTTGAGGTCCTCGACCGTGTATAGCGGCGGTACTGGCCCACGCTCTTTCTCAAGCTCTTCCATGCTGGTGGGTTGGGCCGTCATGGTGGTCTCCTCATCTTCCAGACCATCAAAGTCGCCAGACGGGGCGGCAGTGGTTGAAGTCTTCGACTCGACTGTCGACGACGAAGCCATGGCCTCTGCCGCGGCAGACCGGGCAGCCAAGAACTGCTGATGCTCAGCAATTTGCTTCCGCATGTCGGCCGTGAATTCTTTGGTGCTCTTGAGTGCCTCCTGGAGACCTTTGACGAGCTCGGGGCGCTTGTCGGCCTCCTCAATACGCTTCTGGATAGGATTGACAAGATCCTGGAGCGCCTTGAGACGAGCCTTGAGCTCCTCCTTGGTCGCGTCCGCGCCGTCACCGTAGAGCCAGTCGCTAGTCTCGCTGGTCTTGGCCTCCAGAGTAGCTCTCTCCTCAGGGGTGGAAGCGGCGACGAAAGCCTCGTTCTCGATGAGGTCCCGAACCTTGTAGGTATAGCCCTCCAGCTGATTGAGTGCCTCTTCGCGCTGTCTCCGCGCCCGATCTGATGCCTCGAAGGCCTTGAGCCGTTCCTTGATCTTCAAGAGGTCTTGTTTGGGAAGCTGAGGAATACCGGCCTTCTCGACGGTGAACTTGATAGGAATGACAATAAGTTGCTTCTTCTTCTCCGCCGGCTTGGCGTCCGCCGAGGCGGAGGCTGAAGAGGACGCAGACGTGCTCGTGGACGACGAGGATTCAGCGGTAGTGGACGAGGACGAGGTGGAAGTCGAGGGCTCGGCATCGCCTTCCTCCGTCGACGAATCAGAGCCATCCTTGCTGGCCTCCTTCTTGCCGAATCCAAAGAGGTTCTTGACGCCGTCCATGATGCCCTCCTTTTCGGGCTCTTCGGCTTCACACTCCACGGTGGCCTTGGCGACCTCAACTTCTCCGTCCTCGGCCGAGAGACGCGCGCTAACCCTGAAGCGGATATCCGACTTGTCGCACTTGTACTTCTCGACAAGCTCGGCTACAGACGCCGTTAGATTCGTGGTGGCGAAAGTCTTGGTCTTCGCTTCCGTCTCGCTTTCAGTGACCGGTGATACTACAAGCTGATAGAAGTCGGCCGAGAAGTCCTCGCGATTGGGGAAGGTGATCTCCTTCGCCGGAGCGCCGAGGTGCGAGGTTGCAGTCCACAGCCTCTGGTGCTTCGCCTTTCCGTCGTCGGTCTTCCATCTGACACCAACCGGGTAGACAGCGGCCTCGTAGACACGGATTTCCTTGACCCGGAAGCTGGGGCTGAGTTCGGCGGCCCGGAATCCAGCACCGAACACGGCGGCCTCGTCCGAGTTGACGTTGGTGCGGATCTTGTCAGCGCCACCCAGGACTTTCTCCAGCTGCTTCTGGACGAAGGGCGTCCTTGATGCGCCGCCATGAAGGATGACCGAGTCCAGGTCCTTGATCTCGATGTTGGCGGCCGAAAGCGCTTTTTGGAGGGCGGCGTTGACTCTTTCGGCATGCGTCGATGCCATCTCCTCAAAGTCGGCGCGCGAGATCTTGTACTTGAAGTCGACGTCCTCGTAGAGCCCCTCAAAGCTTGCTTGGGTGTTCTGGTTGGCGCTCAGAATATGCCGGAGCCGCTCAGCCTCCTTGGTCAACTTCGCGATGGCGCGGCCGTGCTTTTTGACTTTCTCAGCCTCGACCGAGGCCTTCTGTGCCTTGGGGGACTCGACGAACTGCTTGATCATATCATCCACAATAAGGTAATTGAGGGCATCGCCGCCGAGGGTACGGTCCCAGCCGCTACCGAGGACCTGGACCTCCTGGATCGTCTTGTTGAACTTGCCGACATCCTTGACGGTTCTGCTCTGGAACTTGAGGACCGTCGCCTTAGTCGACCCGGCGCCCATATCGAAGATCATGTGATGCTCAGGCTTGCCTCCTTCGTTGATGTTGGGGAACTGCCGGCTCGTCGCGTAGTTCACGCCAACAGCCAAACCGTCACTGATCAGAGCCAGAACCTTGAAGCCGGCAAGCTCGGCTGCCATCTCAGTGGCACGCTTCTCTTCGATCGTGTAGAAAGGGGGGACGGTGAGAACGACGGAGCGGACGGAGGTTCCGGACCCAGCAAGCGCCTCAGCGTTGCTGCGGATGGCTTGTAGCTCCATCGCCAACAGTTCTTCGACCATCCATGCTTCTTCCTCGGCGGTAAACGCCTTTTCGCTCTTGAAGGCAGCCGTTCCGCGGAGCTTGTGTTTCTCGAGCTTGAGGGCGGGGTGTCGCAGGGCGTACTCCTTGACTTCGGCGCTGTCGGCGGGGAGGCCGAGGAGAGGCTTCAGGTTGGGGAAAACGTCGCCGGGGAATCGCGGGGCCAGCGCCATGGCATCGGAGCCATAGGCGCGCTCGGGGTAGACTCCGGGCTTGGGGCCATTGGGGGGCGGCTTGAAGTTGACGGCCGAGATCTCTTTTCTCCTCGAGTCCTTGGTCAGGACAATCTCGAGTGGGATGCCCGGCTTGACCAGCGACGCTTTGATATACTCGGTCCCGAGATCGACTCCCAGAACGGCCGAGAGGGCGAAAACATTCGCGGAGAAGAGGAAGACAGCTGACAGGAGTAATGACAGCGGCGACAGCTTGGACCGCGCCATTGTCGGCGATTGATGGCGGGGTTCCTCGAAGCAGGCGATGGACTCGATCGTGGTGGCGTCAGCGCAGGAAAGGAGGGTCGTTGCGTCGACGCTAGGGATTAGGTTTAAATACAGAATATGTAAGGACAGACCAGTCGACAGAGAGCGGGAATGTCATCAGCTGCAGGACCACAATGGGGGGCGGGTGTCTGTTGCGGACATGGCTTCTTGAAGATTGGTCACTATTTTTCTGGATACTTGTTCACTCAAAGAGGACACTTCTAAGGTGTTGGACCCCCTGTCGCTGATGCCACCGCCCAGACCTGCAGGGGGAGCTCGCACCAATCAGCGGGCGCCCTGCGAATCCCAGACACACGGAATCCGCTTTCCTTCGCCGCAAAGTCTTGTCGCTGCCGCAGAACATCGACGACGCCGGGCTCATTCACGGAAGGAAACCAACGAGATCAATTTGGGACGTGTATCTAGCCTCCGGATCTTCTACACCAAAAAATTGAACACTTGCCAACACCGCGCTTCTCTAGATGAGCAAATTCCGTCCCTAGATCAAGACGCTTCAGAATGCTGGTCAACAATACGCTAGTTCTACTTCCTCTCAGCTGCTTCCTTCTTCAGCTGCTCGAGAGCCCGTTCATATGCCTCAACCTGCTCCTCACCAAACGGCTCGCTTCTGCATTGGCCAAGCGTGAGCCTCTCCACTTTGCCGGATCTCATGATGCTGGTGCTCGCGTCCTTCCCTTCGCCCACAAAATCCCGCCAGAATCTGCGCGCTTCGGTGTACTCGAGCAGGGTCCAGGCGTGGCCTGCTCTGCCGGCACGAGCAGTACGGCCAACACGGTGGACGTACGATGTCTCGGTCAGAGGTAGGTCGTAGTTGATGACGTGGTCGAGGTTTTGCAGGTCAATGCCTCTGGACACCAAGTCTGATGCCACCAAGATTCGGAGCTTGCCCTTTGAGAAGGATCGGAGCGTCTGGGCGCGTTTGGACGTCTTCGTCGAGGATGTCAGAGTACCGATAAGGGGGGCTAGATCCGGTGAAAGGATCTCCAACAGTCGCGAAAGCCGAAGAGCCGCCTCGTTTGATTTCGTAAAGATGAGAACCGTACTCTTGAAACTCTTTGGCTTGATAGACGGGACTGCTTTCCCGCCTTCGCTGCTGCTATCCGAATCACTGGAATCCGACTCCGACTCGGTACCGCTGGAGGTCTCCGACTCGGTACCGCTGCTCTCCGCGGTTTCCTTCCCAAGTTCTTGGGGAACCAAGTACTTGCTCTTAAGCAGTTCAAGCAGATACAAAGGCTTATGGCTCGGTTCCCGGACCTTGATGGCGGATTCCTTGAGGAGGGCCGGAAGTGTCTGTTCGCCGGCCTTGGTTCCCTCCAAAAGCACAAGGCTAGGTCGGGATAGCTTCAGCGCATTGAGCAGGCTAATATCTCGTGTCATAGTCGCGCTGAGGATGACTTTCCTAGGGCCTGTCTTGTTGGAGTCCGGGAAGTCCCGCTCGCAGTATTGCGTCGTGCTCAGGCCGTTTAGGATCACATCGAGCCATTGCTGGAAATCTTGGGCAAGGAGCTTGTCGGCCTCGTCAACCACTAGCCACCGGACGTAATCGAGTGTGAAACCCGGAGTCTTCTTGACGTGCTCCACAAGCCTGCCCGGTGTGCAGATGAGGATGTCGATTTTAGAGGTGTGGACGATAGTGTGGGACGGAATGGGTTCTGTTTCGTCCAAGTCCAAGTCGAACCCATCTTCCACTTCCAGATCCAAGCTCACGATCGTTTTGCGTTTCCTCAGATACTCCTGGTATCCCACTGGGTCGTACCGCTGTTCCTCTCCCATGATCGTCGCTTGTTCTTGTTTAAATGGTTTGTTCCCTACAGCAGTCCCGATTTTGATCTGCTTGCCATTTCCAGTACCAAACGCGGCGGTACATGCCTCACAGGCCGACCGTACCTGACTGACCAGCTCTCGCGTTGGCAGAACGATGACGGCCCTCAGTCTGGTGACCACGCCTTTGCTGATGTCCTGCACCATGGGAAGAACGTAGGAGAGCGTTTTTCCGGATCCGGTCGGAGCAGCAACCACAACATCGCCCTGCCTGTCTGTAGACGGGAGTAGTAGGGGCAGGACGGCAGTTTGGACCGCAAACGCATCTTCAAAGCCTTTTGATGCCAAGATTTTCGCCGCTGTTGGAGGTATTCCCAGTTCCGTGAGCGGACGTCGCGAGGAAGCGTCGTTTGAAACTCGGATAGGAGACGCAAGCCAGGCCGGTAGAGTTTCGTAAGTTAATTTGGACTCGTCGAACGGCGTTGGTTCTGGCTGTGGTAACGGTTCAAGTCCATGCTCCTCCGGCTCCGGCTCCTGTTCGGCCTCGACCGCTTCCTTCTCATCTCTGGATGCGGGCTGCAATTTAAGCGCTCTGTCAACCTTTTCGAACACGGCCTTGTGTCGTGTTCTGATGCTGTTTGAGTCGTCTTCGGGTTCTTCGCCTGACACCTTCTTTTTCTTCTCCTTTTTCCTTTTCGGTCGATCGGGCTCATCGATGGCCATGGGAGATCCTGGGTTAGCGTCATGAGGCTGTGGTTGTCCGCCTGTGTCCTCGTTCATTTCGTCTGCTTCATCGTTCTTGGTGATCGGTGCAGTTGGCTCAGCACGAGACTTCTTTCTGCTCTTCCGCGCAGGATTGGCATCTTCTGTCGGCCCACTTTGCGATTTTGATGCTATCGGCTCTTCAACCTTGCCAATGAGCTCGTCATCTCTGCTCTGCTTCCACTTTTTCCGGTCAGGAAGTGGGAAGTCATCCTCGAAGACGATTCGTTTCGGCTGCGGTGCGGCGTTGGTGGCTTGGGGGACGTCAGATACTGCTTCGGCAGGCGCTTGGAAAGGAGTTTGAGTTGGGCCCGGTTGTGGCTTTGGTTTCGGCGGAGGAATATATCTGGAATACATCTTGGAAACTGACTGTCGCGATGTGTTGAAAGGTACTACGGATTGGGAACTTCACGGAGAGGCGGACTTTTTTTGGGGGGAGTTCGGCCAAATGCCGGGATTCACCGCCTTCACTCTAAGATCAAGAAATACAGCTTCCCAGTCATCCACGACAGTGTGGTAAGAATACCGAAGATACTTAAACACCCGTGGCCTTCTTTCGTAATTTGAGTGGATTTAGCCCCTTCTGTGCCAACGAAGGAGACGACGGCGGAGTGCGATGGCCGCCCAGTGTCATTCTAACTGCCGTTACTCACCGCCTTCTTATCGCTATCAGGGCCATCAGACGAACCAATGGAAAGCTCATCTGGGAACGCGTTCCTGCGTTCAATCCGATTCCAAAAGTCCAGCCAACGTTGCTGTTCCGCAGCGAGTCGTTCCGCAGTGGGCAGAATGCCAACAACACCGCAGAGATGGCGCCGACATACAACATCGCCATGGTCAGCGACTTCTTCTTCCCACAACCTGGCGGTGTGGAAAGTCACATCTACCAGCTGTCGTCGAAGCTGATGGACCGGGGCCACAAGGTCATCATCATCACGCACGCATATGATGGCAGGACAGGGGTCCGCTACCTCACAAACGGCCTCAAGGTCTACCACGTTCCTTTTCTGGTTATATACCGCTCGACCACCTTTCCAACCGTGTTTTCCTTCTTTCCCATGTTTCGAAATATTGTCCTGCGGGAGCGCATCGACATTGTCCACGGCCACGCCAGTCTGAGCAACCTCTGTCACGAGGCAATCCTGCATGCAAGGACAATGGGGCTCAGAACAGTCTTTACGGATCACTCACTATTCGGATTCGCAGATGCTGCGAGTATCCTCACAAACAAGCTCCTCAAATTCAGCTTGAGCGATGTTGACCATGTCATCTGCGTTAGCCATACCTGGTGAGTTTGTAGATGGTGTCTTGGCAACTCGGACTAACAGTCTCCAGCAAAGAAAACACGGTTCTGAGAGCATCGCTAGACCCCCTCATGGTGTCTGTGATCCCAAATGCAGTGGTTGCCGAGAACTTCAAACCCCCTGATGCGTCAGAACTCTCGAGCAATTCGTTCGGGCAGAATCCTCCCCCAGCTCGGCCCTTGGGTCCCCACGACACCATCACCATTGTGGTCATCTCCCGACTGTTCTACAATAAGGGTACTGATCTTCTGACGGCGGCAATCCCGCGCATCCTGGAGAACCACCCAAATACTCGCTTCATCATTGCGGGTTCTGGTCCAAAGGCCATTGATCTCGAACAGATGATTGAACAGAATGTCCTGCAGGACCGTGTCGAGATGCTTGGGTCCATCCGCCATGAAGAGGTCCGAGATGTCATGGTACGCGGCCATATCTACCTACACCCCAGTCTCACGGAAGCTTTCGGCACCGTCATCGTCGAAGCGGCAAGCTGTGGTCTTTACGTCGTCTGCACCCAAGTTGGCGGTATTCCGGAAGTCCTGCCATCCCACATGACTGTGTTCGCCAAGCCGGAAGAAGATGATCTCGTCGCAGCTACAGGCAAGGCCATCGCCGCCCTGCGTGCGAACAAAGTTCGGACAGAACTTTTCCACGAGCAGGTGAAATCGATGTATTCATGGACCAACGTAGCACTCCGCACTGAGCGTGTCTACAACGGCATTTCTGGTGCCATCAGCGAGGCCGAGTTTTATGGGTACGACGCCTCCAACCCAGCCACATGGAGTGCGACGAGAGGCCGGTCCGGCGTCCAAAGCTTTGCACTAATTGATCGTCTCAAACGCTACTATGGATGTGGCATCTGGGCTGGCAAGTTGTTTTGCCTATGTGTCATTGTCGACTACCTCATCTTTTTGTTGCTGGAGCTGTGGTTTCCTAGGGACAAGATCGACATTTGTCCCGACTGGCCACGCAAACCACGCAACGAGCGGAGGGAATCCGGGGTCCGATGAGCGGCCTGTCCCAACCGCAGGCTGAACGGCAACATACCTATCGACCGGGAAGAACCGATCCAACCAACGGCTGCGATGGGGTTCTGAGGATAATCCCATCACAGACAATGGTCATCTTCGAAGGAAACCTTTTCGTCATCAGCCACTCCTCCATCACCGCCAGCGTCCCCTTTGACGCCGCCACATCTGACGATGAGAGCAAACGGGCCGAGGGCGCTGAAATAGCGCTATGAAATTGCTCTATCCTGAGGGAGTATATATATGACACCCCAAGCATCACCTCTCCACCCAACCTTGAAATCGTAGGGGTACCACACGATCGACCGCTGTAAAGTCCTCAAATCCTATAACATCACAAGATAGCAATCGAAACCAAGAACGCCCCAACCCCACTACCAATTCCAATCATCAGTATTGCTCACGCCCCCGTCCAGGCGTGCTGCTCGTCGTTTCCAGGAGCTGTCTCTCCGGTCCCCTCGCCGAACTTCCAATTCGGATCCGCCAGCGTGGACGCAATCCACATGACCTCTTGGAACTCCTCGTCGCTCCAGTCACCCTTCTCGAGCGAACCGCCTCCAGCATTCTGCCACCCCTGAACGATACCCTGGATATCTACCAAGACTTGATCCGCCCGTCGTTCCTTCTCGACCCGCATGTGTTCATCCGAGATGTGCGCCCCTTGCATAGACCAGGCCGCCATGCGAAGCTCAAACATATACCGCAGCAGCTTGGTAGCGCGACGCACCTCGTCGGCCGACGTACCGCCTGGAGCCCCCGTCTGTGCCGGCGCCGCGCCGTTCGGCTGTTTGGCGGAGCCGTTGACGGGCTGGCCTGCTTGTTTCGGCAATTTGTTGTTCCCGCCACTGAAGCCGAAGCTCGGTAGACGGCTGCCAGTATGCTCGGGGATCGGCGGGACTCTATTTGGTGGAGGGTGGTTTTGTGCAGGGCCGGTCCCGGCTTGGCCAGGCTGGTAGTCGGGGATATTCTTGAGGTTGGATATGGAAAGACGGTTGTTGCTGGCCGAGTTCGCCGTCGGAGTAGCTGGGTAGTGGAACTCTGTGGACGTGTAGGTTGGCGGGGCGTAGCTAGGTGGTTTGCTCGAGAACCGGTCTGGGCTCTTGTCCCTCCTGAACAATTTCGTGAACTTGCCCATGGTGAGGGTTATGGCAAGAAGCTGTGTTGAGTTTAGAAGCAAGCTCTCTGGTGACGAGGTCGAGGATAATTACAAGGGCCGTGTCCGTGAGTTACTCAAGCAGGTGAATCTTCCCTGGGAATCACTTTCAAGGAGAGCATAGAAGCAGAGGGATGGGTCTGAATGTGAACATGAGGGAAAAGGGCGGGGAAAGCCTCGCTCCTCTCTCAATCCCAGCTCTAGCTTCAGCTCCATGCAGGCCATCAAGCCAGCCCTCCGGCCAGCCGGCCTGCAACTGCCCACCAAAGTCAGCCCACACTAACTATTCGTTGAGCTTCGCACCACGAGATTCCCGCCGGAGCCTTGCTGAACTGTAAAAGCCATGCACTGCAAACTCAGCATTCCGGGAGACAGGCAGAACAGCGCAAGGCGCTGTTCAAACACCCCCGCGTCGTCTGCCACGGAGGAGAGTGGGTGAGCGAGAGGAAAGGTCCCAGCGCGCCAAGCCGGAGCCTCGCGGGCGCAGCAGCACACCACAGCACCATCGATTCCAGGGCCATCATTCTCATTCAGGGGGTACATACACACCAAGTACCCCACCTCCCAAGCCTCCCTTTCTCCTTTCCCCACGGATCTACCTAGTTAAACCGCAAGGCGGAAACGAGGCTACGGACGCCCACACCACAGCAGTCCACTCTGTCCAATCCGTCCAGTCTGAACTAAACGAAGCGATCCCTAAGCAAAAGCCAAACGAGGCAACTTTGCAATTTCATTTGGCAGAGTAATGTATTTTTGGTTCAACCTACCTACCTGAAGGAACCCGTCGCACAGAGAGATCTGGGCGGACGAGTTTGTACCGCGAGGCTGCGAGGTGCATGAATGTAGCTGCGCGTCCCACAGCAGCACCCCAGGACCTTCCGGCCGCCCGGCGACCGGGGCGGAGCGGGGGAGCCAGTCACGTCTGCGTGACGACTGGCTTTCCCTGTTGCATGGCATGGCAGTGTTGTCATTTTGTGAGTGGTTGGGGCTATCACGGGAACGGGAGACGTCTTCACGACGAGCCAGGCTACCTAAGGCTTGCCTGAGCGTTGGACCGATGCCTCCCACCACATGTGTGAAAGCATTCAGTACAGCTTTTCCCGTCCCTGAAATTTTGCCATGCCCGGATGTCCATATTCTCTCAGAGTATCCAAATCTCATCCAACTTTCCAAACTAGCTACAAACTGGGTATATGCAATCATGACTACCTTACAGCGGAATCTCCTGCTGGCAAAGTGTCTTGCCAGCGCTCGTGACCTTGACCTGGACCCTCTCAAACACCCGAATCTCAATCCGCACCCAAAACTTCATATACTTCCCTAATTTGGGGTGGTTGTACTCGGCGATGCCGTCCGCCGGGACCTTGGTGAGGTCGCATCGTAACGACAACACCTGACTGGAAGCTGTCTGGGTGTTAGAATATTGCCAAAGGACAGAATGGGTGACAACTCACATGGGTTAAGCGCATCAAAACGTGTTGGTGCGGGAGATTCGCTCGATGCGATAAAGACCACGTCCCGGATGGCAGCGTCTGATGGCTGGGGAGCCCCTGGACTGCGCTTCGTCTGCGTGCCGGGGAACTCGCTCGCCCTCATGGACCAGTGGCAGTCGTACATCATGACCAGCGGCTTGTCCGGGAAGATCACGTCTCCGTTTCGGATGAACCAGCGGATCTGATCGGTTGCCCATGTCATGCCCTCCACATCAACCTGGACCTCATCCGGGTTGTGCTTGTAGGCGGCGTACTGGGATCGGATCTTGATACCGTAGTCCCTCGGACACGCCCTCACAAACGGGAGCTTTTCAGTGTAGAGACCTAGCGATTTGATGATGGCCCCCTTCACAACAGCAGCCCAACTATGAGCAACGTTAGCAAAATCCAAAAGCGATCTCGTGGGAGTTACACACCAGTCCTCTCCTCGCTCGACGTCTATCCGCCGGGTGTTGCCGAACTGTTTCACTCGCTCGAAGAGATACGGACTTTTTCCGAATCCACCAGACAAGAAGATTTTCTGAAAACGTTAGCACTTATTGTAGACCGGAGGGGGCCTCTTACCCTCAGTTTGAGCTGCCTTTCGGAAATATCGATGTGGGTGACTGCCTGACTGATGAGGACGAGTGTTTTATCGACGGATTGCTTGAACATGTCCTTCAAGTCATCCCTGCCAGATGTTAATACGCTCCTCGTCCGAATAAAAAAAGCAAACGTACGGAGTGATCCTGAGGACGCCGCTCTCGATCCCCTTCTCTGCATTGTCGGTTGCACCAATACCCCTGGGAAGCTGGAGAGGCCAACCCAGCTTCGTGCCCTTTCCGTCAAACTGATGCTTTATTGGTTGGAAACGCTCGAGCAGCAGCCGAACCAGCGGCTTGACGATATTGTGACCTCCCGTGGCATTGTCTTGTCCTTCGCTGTAGTTGAGCCTCTCCCAGTCTTCCTCGCCGAGTCGATCCCTGACGAAATCCGTAAAACTCGTGTCTATGAAAGTGGCGCCGCATTTGTTCCCTGGCGTCTGTCAGGCTGCGTCCTTCGACCCCGAAAAATTTCTCACCTATGGGAAAGCCGATCTGCTCGAGCTTGATCTGTTTTGTGTTGTGGTCGATACTCGCGACTTTGTAGGAAGCAATGTCCTATTCTACTCAGCACCGGGTTTCCTTCGACACTTCTTGCTACTTACCACTGTTCCACCGCCAGCATCACAGACAATGAAGCAATCGTTCTACACTGGTTAGCATGCAGTCCAGGAAAGAATTCAGGGATATTGGCACCTTTCTGAACCGGATGTGGTCCTTTTGCCAGGCCTCCCGTAGGGTATAGTGGGCACAGGCTTCGGGCTCGCTGACAAACGAGATGTTGCGGATCTTGGGGAATAGATCTTCGTTGAACGACGCCGTGATCGCCCGGAAGGTCGAGTTCAGGGCCTTGTCGGACCATTTCTAGCATGACGTTAGCAGCGATAAAGCCGGAAAGTCAGGGAGCATACAGCAGGATGTGTAATGACCATATCCACGGGAATCGTCTCCGGGATCAGTCTCCCGACGGCGAGGATTTCGTCCAGTGTCTTTTCGGCGACTTTCTCGATGTAGTCCGTCGCAATATCTTCGGGCTCCTTGGACAGATGCCTCGGGATATCGTTGATGATGGCCAACTCGTCGGTCAGGTGGAGCGTCCTCATCTCCCAGAGCAGTTTGGACAACTCCTGAAGCTCCGTGTGCCGATTGCCCGTGTCTTCGAGCGCCAGCTTCGTCCATTTTATGACACGCGAGTGGTCGTCGATATCGTAGCCCCATTGCTGACAGCCGTTGAGCAGAGATGGCGAGTACGAGTAATCCGAAGGGACTTTGTCGGCCGTCGTCTTCGCCCATTCCGAAATCACACGGATTTCGCCAGCAAGAACCTCGCCTTCGTCCTCCCTCTCCTTGTCTTGTATCAACAGGTACGCAACGCCGGTGTACGTGGTGCCGTAGTCCACGGCAATCACGACGCGCGCTTCTTCTTCGGGAACATCTGCCGGGGGTGGTAGACTTGGGAGGGGAGGAGACGGTCTTCTTTGGGGCGTTTGGATTTCGCTGAGGGGTCGTGGGGAGGTTTCTGACACTCTTGGAATTGGGGGAGTAGGTGTGAAGTTGCGTTTAAACGACGCCGGCGACGCCTGGGCATACAGTGGTGAGTCCATCTCGGACGCAGATTCAGCAGATGACTCGAGACGAGCACAGTTGGGAATTACGAAACACACTGCGAAAACAGAGATCGACAGAAGGGAGAGAGCAGTCTTGAGGTGACCTCGAGGGAGACGGGGAATCCACGGCCGCGTCTGCGCCTTCCTTGCTGCCCTCGGCCGGTTCCCTTCCTCGGACGACCCCTCCACCAGGCCATTGGCACCATTGGCGAGGCTGGCTCTGCATCCGCCGCCATTATCTCTCTTTGCTTCCAGGGGTCGTGGACTGATTGACCCCGCGTATTGCACTGGGGAGGGGAGCTGAAGGCTTCACTGCGGTGTGGCGCCTGCTAGCCGCAAATCAGCGTCAAAGCCGACGTCAGGCACCCCCATCGTGTGCTGCGCGATGGATTGATCTGGGCGGCTTGCTGCATCACAGGGGGGTCCAGGCGCAAGGCTCTGGGCTCTCTGGCGCGACTACGTGGCGCTGCAGTCCAGAGCCTGATCAGCCCAAGTGTTGAAATCTGGCGCTCAGCTGCGGGGTGCTTGTGCAGGCACAGCCCGCGCGAGGCAGAGCAGGCTGGTGGTCTTCGAGCAGGACCATGAGACTCGACAAAGTCGCGCTCGGCAGGCCATCTTGAGGCTCTCCTCTGCAAGCTCGCCGGCGACATCGACGCAATTGAAGACCGCTCGCGCCGTCGACCTGGCGACACGCCGCCACCATGGACACCACGATGAAGAGGATCGGCGCAAAGCTGACGCGAAGACCAGTGCAGGACGACAACAGACCTTACAAATCCGACTCCAGGATGTCTACAAGACCGCGATACTCGCCGGAAGAACTCGCCGGAATGTCCGAGTACGACCTCGAGAATCTCCCAAGAGAGGTCCTCGAGAGGTTTCCCCCCGAGAAGCTGCGGAGACTGCCAATTGGAGCTCTTTACAAGCTTTCCAGCGAGAATCTGGGACGGATGGATGACGAAGACCTGGCAAGGAAGGCGAAGGGGGATTGCAAACTGCTTCTGAAGCTCGAACCCGGCAGATTCTTTGACGTTCTGATGACCGATCCGTCACTATTGAACCTGTACCGTATCAATGAGCTGTGCAAAGTGTTCGGGTCCGAAACCGTCGCTATGAGCTATTTGATCCGGCTGCCGCCCGAAGTTCTCAAACGACAAGACCGGGCCTTGCTCGACCGTCTCATAGCTCAAAACGGCGAGGAATACCGGAGACTTCGCGATTATCTTTACCGAACCGGGGCCGAAAGCCCCCTTGGGACCTACAAGTCGCTCCAGCAGTCATCGTCTCTTTCCGGCGAGCCGGGCTCAAATTTTCTGAGCTCGTACAGTCACCCGATCTCCCCGAGCGAAGGAATTGCATCCCTAACAGCCAGACTCGAGAACGGCGGGCCGCGGGCTGCTACAACCTCTCCCTCTCGGCCGCCTCTGGCCTGGGATAATAGGGGACCTATAATTCCCCGAAAATCGTCAAAGAGAGACGAGTCAGGGAGCTCTGGCCAGTATGGTTCATCCCTCAACCGGTCTAACTCTCTCACGGGCCCGTGGAGTGATCGCCACCGGGACCTTAACAACAGAAGCTACCTCTATGATGCGGAACCAGATCGCTCTCCCACCAAAGGATACAGAAGCTCTACGAACCTCAACAGCTCGAGCGAGGAACGAAGGGAGATGGCCAGACTGAAGGAAACCGTTGATCAGATGGAGAAGACGATAGCTGAGCTCCGGTCCAGCAATAATGACGGGAAACGGCAACGCGAGAGCGAGTTCCGGAGCATGACACAAGAGATTGCGAGTCTGAAATCCGAGCTTGAACACCAGGCAGAATATACGGAGAAGCGCATTACCAACTTTCTGAGGAAAAAGGGCGTCAATACAACCATCAAGCCTGGCGACGACGCGATCGATATGGTTCTCAGCTGTACCGAAGAGTTCTATGCACAGGCGGATCACAACTACAAACTCGCCGTAGCGAATATGGACCAGGCAACTGGCCTGGCGGCCGAAGTTCAGGAGCTTAAACAGCGGCTCGCTCGCGCAGAAGTGGAACTTCACGCGCTACGAGAACAGTCGGGGCATCTTCAGGAACAAGCCGGCCGTGCGGCCTTTCTGGCGGAGAAGAACAAGCTCCTCGAGCGCAAGATGAACGATGTTCTCGCAAAATACAAAGGCGACGTCGAGCAGGAAACTGCGGAGCTGCGGAGCAAGAACGTCAAGCTCGAGCAGGAGATAGCGGGATTCGGCAGAAAGTTCGACGAAAACCGGAGGTGGTACGACCAGGAGGCCCGCAAGGCACAAGAGAAGGTTGATGAAGTCGAAGCTCAGTGGCGTGCAAAACTGCAAGACAAGGACGAAGAGTTGGCAGGCCTCCTAGCTGCCGAGAAGGCCAACTATGAGAAGCGTCTACACGAGAGGGACGAGTCTCATTCTCAAAGTGTGGCGGAGCTCAAAAATGCCGTCAAGTCGCTCAGGGGATCGCTGGTCGACAACTATGATGACTTCAGACCAGCGACTGATGATGCTCTCAAGGACAAATACTCGGCCCTCAAACTGGCCATCCAAACAGTCACCTTCAACTCAGCCAGCCATGACGTCAAGCGGAGCGGGAGCGGCTTTTCTGGGAGGAGTGGAGATTCGCCCCGGGGGGGCCGGTGGCGCTTCGAGCTTCAGAGTGCCGTTTGGGCAAAGGTGCTCGAGGGTTTCTTCTCGGAGCCCTTTGGGTTTGGCGCCCTAGGTCCTCTCGAAGGTCGGCAGAAGCTTTTTGGTCTGTATCAGGCATGGAGAGACATATTCGACGAGGAGTCCAGCACAGCAGGTATGTGGAAGGGACCCGAGATGCTTCTTGCTCCGCTAACCAGTCACTTAGACGCCATGTATTATCCGCAAGACGAATTCGAAATATTCCGAACAAATCTCGACGCGAACAAGTGGAGGTCGGCTACTTTCCAGTCAATCTTCACTGTCGTCTTCCCAAAGGGTCTCAAGAAGGGCCAGCAGCCCAGCGGGCTCATGGTGCGGCTGTTCAGCAGCAATATGGACAGAGTACGGCGCGACATCGAAGCACTGCTAGAGGAGAACTCGGATGGTGGGGTGCTTGGGGAGTTGGAGAGCGACATAGTACGAATTGTGCAGCTGGCAGGGGAGCTCGCTCTCGAGTTTGGCTGCCAGAGAGCGCTCCTCGGGGTCGAGTCGCCAATGACGGGCGAGACTGTGAAGATCGGGCAGGGTTTTGTTGACTGCCAAGACGGAGACGCCAACCGAGGCCATATCAAGGAGGTCGACCTTGTGGTGGCTCCCAAGCTTTTTAGGGTTGGCGATGGCAGAAACGACCTCAAGACGGTCAAGGTCATCTGTTCTGGGGACATCTATCCGAGGGGATGATGAGGCGTTGGGGTGATGATGGGCGTTTTCCTGGCTTCTGTATACCGAGTATAAATATGAGATACCTAAGTCTGACTACGCATGCTTGGATGGAATAGGTGCTTGGAGGGCAACTGCTGTGGTCATCTCTCGGTCGGTTTGCTTCATGAACCCTAACCCTATTTTGAGCAAGCTCAGCAATGCCCTGTTCTTCCCCCGCCTACTTCCTGCTCGTCGATTCCCATCGCCCGCTTCGGTCCATCATCAGGAATCGCTGCCATGCCGGCCGTGATTGCAAAGCATCTTCAGCTCCAGCGCTTTCGCAGGGGTCTTTGCCTCTCCTCTCTTTTCTTGGCCTCAATCAGAGAATGGAAATGCGGGAGACTGCCAAGACGCGTCGAGCTGCACCAGGCTGCGGCCACTGCGGGCGTGCTCGGTGTGCGTGCGATTCACGCTTCAGCTCCTCCACCACGCCGACTTTGAGGCCGGCCAATTGGTCAAATGTCAAGCCCGCCGTGTCGTGATGCTGTCGGTAGGCGCCCCAGGCAGACTCGGACCAGGGAACATCGGATGATCCTATCAGCATCAGGCGACGCGTTTCTCCCGCTTGGTGGCGTCGAGGTGCATACATGGTCGCCGTCGACCGCAAGGCTCTGGCTTTTCACGAATCGAAACACACCATGCCGCCGGCCCGGACACGTGTGACGGTACCTGGGAGCCATGTACCTCGCTCCCCGGGCTATCTCGAGCCCTCTGAAGCTTTGTCCGCGCACTGCCCCAAGCCTGCCTGCTGTCGCGGTTCCGGATGCAAGCGTGGGTTCCGTGCTGTGGTCGAGCTGGCTGCGAACGCCTCCAGACTCCCCGCAGTTGTGCTTAGCGGATGCCATGAGGGCCTGGTTTGCTCCCAGTGGACGCCATCAGCCGTTGCGGGTTGTGTTGCCCACGATGGCCGCGGATTAGGCAGACTGGGATGGTAAACACCTCTCCTGGTCCCAGGAGCAAGCAGTTGTGCTCCCTCTTCTCACTCGTCATGGCTGACCTCAATCTGTCCAACACCACGCACGAGAAGAGACCAATTTGATCAATGTCTCCCTGGGCCGCTCAGGTGAGCGCGCTTGGAGGCAAGATCAAAGACATCATCCACGCCTCTCCAAAGGTCGACGAGGCCCCGCCAGCCTTCGAGTCTCCAAGCGTGTCCGACCTCCCGGGCTCACTGTCAAACACGTCTCGAGATGAATCCGATTTGCCCTCCGCCCAAGCTGTGTCCCCGGTATCCCCTGGCGGCAACAGAATGGGCATCTTCCCCCGACGCGCCGGAGAGCAGTGGCATCATGAGCTGCTCAACAGCGGCGCCGATCAGTGTTTGTTTGGGCCCCGGCCGTTTTACTCCTTTCCCTTTGGCACGTTAAGCTCGGCCACCGACGTTTACATCAAAAAGAAGCGCCTCATACCCGAATCACAAGCTTGCGATGCGGCACTCGTTGGTATGGTACTAGAGCATGCTCAAAGGGAAGGCGGGGTGAAAGATGTGGCCGTCCTGGCTTGTCTTCACGCCCTCTCGCACATGACCGGCAGCACGTTGCTCGTGTCGTTACGAGAAGAGTGTTCGGACCAGAGGTTCCTCAGGTGCCTAATCCTGTCGCACTACGCCAACGGGTCGATCGTCCGTGCAAACGAATGTCAGGCCGCGAAAGCACTTGTCCAGCTTCTGGCCGGTCAGGACTTCCTCGAGACCGTCCGGCAGCTGTTTCGGGAGCTGACAGAGGATGGCGGAAATCCCAACATCATGACGGCGTCCTATATCAACTCTATTTTGAGATCGACCAAGTTCGACACCAACTTTGATGCACATCTGAAGTCTTTACGGCAGCAGCGGAGATATATGAGTCTCTACAACGCCGTGTCGTGGCTCGGGGCGATCGCCAACACCCCGGACAATTCGACGGCCCGATCCGTCATCACCACGATCCTACCCGACTGGATGAGCTGGATATCGTGGCGACCAAACTTCTTTCGCCTCATGCAGTGGGAGGGCGGCAACTTTACCGAATCCCAACGGCAGCGGTTGTCTCCGGTATTTGACCTCGAGGGGCCAGACCCTACCGGACATGGTTTCCCGTCATTGAAGGAATCGACAGCGTGCTTCCAGTCGATCCGGATCCTGGACCGTGACCGCTCCCTGCTCGAGGGCCTCCTCTCGCTTCTCGACGCTGTTCAACTCGTTCCCGGGCGACACGCTGTTGACCTGTTCATCTTCCTCTGCGTCGAAAACCGGAACCCGATCGACCGCAACCTGCTCTCACTTGTCCGCGCAATCCTCGACACCAGAAACGATGACTGCATTGACGCGATGCACCTCTGGCTCTCCAATCTGAGGGGCTTCAACAACCGCATGGTGGCCCTGACCAAGATGCTCCCGGTCCTGGGCTCTCATCCATCTCTCCAAGAGGTGGTCGGGCACGATATCGGCAGCGACGTCGTAGAGGTAATGGCCGCGGCGCGCGGGGAATTCAACAACATGCTGAGCACCGGGATCCCGGACAACCTGGCGATGAAGATTCACGCTTTTGGCAGCGCCATCAAGGACTCTACGTGGCTGCATCCCGCGCTGGACCCAGATTTTCTCCAAGGGCTGCAAGTCCTCCCGCCGCAAGAGACGATAATCGAAATCCTGGATTCCAGCCAGGGGCCTCATGCGCCAGTCGATCTCGTAAAGCAGTACCTGTCGGCTGTTATCGGCGGCAGACGAGGAGACGCGACCGGTCTCCTCAGTTCGATCCAAGGCAGTATTAGCTTCTACGGAAGGGGAATCCATCCTGACAGGGCCAGCCTAGCCACGGCGATTGGAAATCTTGGGTTTATTAACGTTGAGGTGCATCAAGCATGTCGAGAGCGCATCCTTGATGAAGATATCTACATGGTCAGAGATCTGCTCGCTGTCACGCGGTCCGACTCCAACAACTCTTGTGTTGCGTTTGCTCGCCTCCTATGCAGGCGGATGACGATGCAGCCCACGGTCCACGACTGTTGGCTCTCTCTCCTTCTATGCATCCTGCTAGAGCGGAGAGACGACATACTGGTGTGGTCCGCGGAAGAACTGCCCGTGGATCAATGGTTCCAGTGGGTGGGAGACCTACGAACCCTCTTTCCACATTCGGATGGGCATATATCCGTCACCGATTTGAACTTTACGCCGCGTAAATACGAATGGTGGGATCTGTTGCGGAGATACGGACGCGCCATCGCCAAACTAGAATCTCTGTACAAGCGACGCGCGAATCTGAGGTGGCTTTGGTTCCAGGAGTTCTCTGACATACCGGTCCTCCTGGATCTTCTGGAGCGACCGAGCGGGAGGCTGTCTGCGGGGGAGAGGTTCATCCTGTCGTATCTTAGCCCAACCATCTACGTTATCAGATTGGTATGCGAGTCTCTCGGCGCGCTGGCTCGAGCAAGCGACACTGGCAGGATAGCCTTCGAGAGCGTCTTCACCCGATATCAACAGATCAACCAAGAGGGGTGGTCGGAGGCAGCCACACAGGCACTGATGGTGTCCTGGAGACAGTCTATTAGTCTCAACAGCAGCGATCGCGAGGGGCTCCTGACTCTGAGCGAGCTGCTGGGTCTGGGGCCTTCAGTCGATGGTGATGGGATCTCGGTAGCTCGGCAATCACTCATATCAGATCACGCGAGGGTCATCGCCATGGCGAGGGAGCTCGAAGATATGCGGCTGAGACTGCGGAACGACGACTCCAGCACATTGCCCCGGACTCTCGGTGTCGAAGATGGCAGGCCGGACGCAGATCCAGAGATACCTGATCGGCTGAGCAGTGTGGTTGAGAGGCTGGGACCAAAGCAGTGGGAGATGTGTTTCCCGCTCACGCATCTCGACCATCCGAGCAGACAAGGCCTCGGGCTTGATGACGCTTCACGACTACTGCTGGTAAGAATATCGTTCTTGAGGCAGCAGCAACCGGCATTTTGCATTCATTTTCACCCAAACGACGAGGAAATGGACAACCACGGCCCCTGGTACGTCGACGCAGAGATGCCTGATGGCAGAGTCTGCTGGACCAGGCCGTCGCCCCTCCTTTACGTCTTGAGCCGTGCTTTACACGGGTTCTTGGCCAACGGCAACCGCGACTTGCTGTCTGTTTACGATATGATCTCTGCCAGGCTCGCCACACCGTCAGATCACTGCATGGTCTGCTCCACGTCGATGGGTAGCCGACTATGGAGACCGACAGTGTGCTCGAGCGCCTGCAGCGAGGTGCTGCAACGAGCCCCGATGGAGGTCAGAGTTGCCGGTCTGATTAGCGATCCTCCTGTTCTGGATCTCTTGCTCACATCCATCTACTCGGCGTCCTTTGATAACAATATGACACTGGATCTCCTGCCGGGATGTCCATTTCCGAGGGAAAAGATCCGCGAGGTCATCGACTCCTTCCCAGCACTTCCGGCCCATGCTCGGCCGTCCGAGATCCTGTCCCATATCCGCACGAGCGTCACCGCTGCGGAAGGGGACGGAGTCATGAGCGACGCGGAAAAACTCCTTACGTGGATGAGCATACAGTTTCGCGGTTGTCTTGTGTCTTCACCGCAGAACTGTCGGATCCCCGGCATGCCCGGGGTTATACAGTTTATGATGTTGAACGGGGATCCAAGTCGAGAACAACAATTCTCCGCACTTTTGGCTTCTCAGAATGGCGAGACTGGGAGGAGTGCAGTTGGCGGTGTGACGTTTCACGGAGCAGCCGTCGAGCGTTTGTGGCGGGGACTGACTGAGGGACTCAGAGCCTCGCTCCACGGCCGGCCTGGGTTGCAGGTACAAGGCGTAGCCCTTGCGGACGAAGCAGACCTGATGATGGGATACGCAGGAGATACAACCAGTGGCGGGTGGGCCAGGAGCGAGCTGCAGAAGTACAACGTCATGTTGGTGTGCGAGCTGGCGGGCCATACCTGGCAGACGTATCATACCATTAGTGAGGAGGCTCGGATCGCGGTGCGGTATGTACTGCTCTGTCCGAGGGGGTTCACTCCGCCACGGACTACGCAGATCGGGGGACATTTGAGGGCGGTGTTCCAGGGCTTGGGAGAAGGAAAACTTGTAGACAGGGCATGAGTTGGGGTTGTCACTTTGGCGTTTGACTTTTCGTAGGCGTTTACAAGATACCATGGCATGTCGGTCCAGATATGCACTCTTTGTTTACTTTGGATAGCAAAATTTGAGTAGACTGAAGGGTATTCGGGTGAATGGTGTCTGATGTGACCAGGCTGCCGGATACCCAGAGGAAGCAGTGTGTCTGTTTTGCGGGTGCTGCAGTCTGCCAGGCAGGAGCACCCAGACAAGATGGAAGGCACGCATGACCCCAGGCCGCACTGTATTTAGCCAGTCCTCAGGGCTCATCCTCTCTTCTGCCAAATAAGCATCATTACCTGCACTTCTTCAAGTCCTTCTGTAACCAGGCTCTCGGGCCGCTTGCCAACGAAGACAAGGCTCTCACAGTCTGCCCGCAGCCTACAGCCTGCTTCGGTGGCGTCGGACGCCCCGCTCGGAGGAAGGGGAGTGCGCTCATCGTGCATTCAGCTGGGCGGTTAACTTTTCCTACGCCAGCTTAGTGCTTGAGGGGTCGCAAGGCTGTGTGTTCACTCCCCAAGTGCTGAAGCCCCCTCATCCCCCCTCGCCACACGCCAGCCCTTCTTTCTTTTTCTTCCCTCCCCCCTTCTTTCAAGGAACGCTCCTTCTCAACCATACTATCCAAAGACGCCAGGCAGACAACCTACTCTGCAAGATTGGATTTGTTGAAACAAAAGGTAAAAACGATGTCAACAAACCCCCAACGCAGACCCCTCGGTCCCCCTCCCTGCATCGTGAATGCGCAAGCCGCCGCCGCGAGGAGGCCGGCGGAACCGGCAAGGAGGGATAGAAATGTGACTTCTGGAGAGCGACGAGATGAGAGGGTGACGACCCCGAGGGTCCGAGATGTAGGACGGACAGCAGCAGATGGGACGGAGCGGCGGCAACGAGATGTCCATGTCCCTATCCCTATCCCCACTGGTATCTCACAGGGCGGTAGAAGTGCCAACCTCACCCGCCGACCCGTCCCATCGCCGCGGCAGGGCGACATCCCCTCCCGCGGCGGCGTCGTGGTCGAGCTGGACGCATCCGAGTCCGGAACGGGACAACATCACCCCCTGAACCAACCCATCCGACCAGGCGGCGGCGGCGGCGGCGGTGTTCCCAGCACCGCGATCCCCCCTGCTATTCCGACCCGTCTCCGGCCCATTCCCGTACCCGTACCCGTGCCGGGAGGAGAACCAATAGACCCATCCAAGCCGCGGACCCGACCTACCATCCCGGCCCCGGCCATGCCCATACCACCCGGTACTTCCTCCTCCTCCCCCTCACCTTATGCCATCCGAGACGAACGCCCCCCCATCCCGATAGCTCCACGCCCAGAAATCGCCCGAACACGTCCACACGAGCGCGGCCTCTCGGACCCCATCCTCCCCCCGCCAGGCATCGCAGAACTCCCATCTACCTTTGGAGCAGTCCCCATCCGCCCCGGAGGGGGAGGAGCAGTAGCAAGAAGCCACAGACCCTCCCCGTCCATCTCCTCCTCCCACACCCACACCAGCACCCACACCAGCACCGGCACCGGCACCGGCACCGGCACCGGTCCTCACCCCCCTCCACCTGAATCCCCCCTCCCCCCCTCTCTCTCCTCACCCACCACCACCATCCCATCCCCCAACACCCCAGACACCTTCCCCGACTCCCTCACACCGCTAGAACGCGACTTCGCCCGTCGCCACGCGGAGATGTGCACGCGCGCAAGGCTTCTCCTCGCAGAGTTCTCTGTCCTCTCGGCAGCACCGCCGGCGACAGCCGCCAATGGTATTATTGACAACGAGGAAAGCGAGACGGACAGGGACAGAGTTATCGCCGAGCTTACGAAGTTGCTGGACGGCAAGTTGGCGAGTGTTGTGGCGCGGCCGGCGCCGCCTAGGGCTGTACGGGCTGTTGCGAGGGAGGTTGTCTCGCTGTTTTCTGGGGATGGGGATGGGGATGGTGGGTATCGAGGGGAAGAAGGGGATGGTTTGGGGGAGGTGGTGAGAGATAGGGCGGTGGATTTGCTTGTTTCTGATTTGGAGAGGGTTGCGCTTTGGGCTGGGGCTGGGGCTGGTTCTTTTTCTTCTACTTCTGAATCTGATGTGAATAGGGGAGGGAGGGAAGAGGCTGAAGCACAGTGGGCTGGTGGTACTGGTACCCCCGACACTTCCGACGGCAGCAGCAGCCATGTGCGACGCGTCCTGAAGGAACGTACGGAGCTCCTATCCGCCGCGCTGCCGGCGCGCTGGTCATCCCTCGCGCGCGACGCCGAGATGCATTTCGAGCATGAGTTTGGATATCTGTACCACGCTGGGGGCTATGTCAACTCCGCCACGGCCGAGGGCTTGCCCGTCGCGAGAATCCCGAGGGCGCGGTTTATCACGACCAGCGATGGGTTCGCCTTTGACGTGGCGGAGCTTGTCGCCGCGGGCGGGAGGGCGAATCCGCTCACCGGGGATGCTCTGGCCGAGGAGGATGTGAGGCGGGTCAGGGAGCACGTTCTGGGGAGACACCTTCCCCAGGGGGAGACGGAGTTATATGGAGACCAGGAGTACAGGAATGGGGATGTGTTTTCTGACGAGGCTGCTGTGCCGCTGTTGGGTCCTACGTGGAATGCTGGTGAGCAGGAGTTCGCGAGGACTAGGGCTGAGTCGGTCTCGTCCATGGAGGAGGAGAGAGAAGCAGCGTCTGAGTCTGCTGGGCCAGCTGAGTTGCTCAGGGAAACCATGGAGCGCACTGGTCGGGATAGGGAAGATGCCCCTGAATTTGGCGACGGCCATTTCACGCATCATGAGAGACTCAGGGCAGAGGGCGTGCCGGTATACGAAATGGAAGCCAGGCACGAAGAGGCGGGCAGAGAAGATGCCCGAATCACGCAACAAGACGGACCCATCCGGCCAACGTGGCAACTCCCCAGCCTGGCCATTGGCGACAGGCGGATTTCACTACACGCACCCGGGGCATTCCCGCGCAGCGGTGAAGACGAGGATCCGTGGGATGCCAGATAGAACGCAGTAGGTAGCCAGCTTGTCCCAAAAAAATCTACTTCAACCCTCCGCTCAGCAGCACACTCTGCCCAGTCAGATAGCCCGTGTCACAGAACATGAGCACAACATTAGCCACCTCACTCGGCGTCCCGAGCCGGCCGACGGGTATGTTCTTGACATCGCCCGGCGTGCCAGCGACGAACGACGCGTCAGGAATCAAACCCGTGTCGCCAATCATGGCCGGCGCCACGTCGTTGACCGTGATCCCGTCCCTCGCGTGCTTCCCCGCCAGACTCCTCATCAGCCCCTGCAGGCCCGCCTTGCTGGCGGCATAGTGACACCCGTTAATGCCGCCGCCGTGCGCCGCCAGCGAGGACACGTAGACGATCCGGCCCCATTTCTGGGCCGTCATGTGCGGGATCGCCAGCTTGGACAGGATGAAGGCGGCCCGCAGGTTGACCGAGAGCGTGTAGTCGAACTCGTCGACCGAGATGTCGGCAATGTCCGGGATGCGCCTGCCGTGGCCGGCGTTGGAGATGAGGATGTCGGGCCCCGGGCGGCCGTGCAGCTGTCCTATGCTCGTGAAGAGCGCGGTGATGTCGTCGGCCGAGCAGACGTCCACCTTGTGCGTCGAGATGACTGGGTTCCCCGGGGAGTCTTCTAGTTTCGGCCGGAGCTGCCACAGTTCTGTCTCGAGCGCGAGGATCTTGTCCTGGTTGCTCGAGTAGGTCAGGGCCAGGTTGACGCCGCGACACCACAGTGCCCGCGCGCAGGCTGCGCCGATTCTGGGGGGTGTTAGAGGTCGGTTCTGAAAAGGGGGAAAGGGGGGGTACATACCCTCCGGATGCGCCTGTGATCAGGGCGAGTTTGCCTTGGAGATTTTCGGATGACATGTTGAGTTGAGTGGGGGATCAGGTGGTGAGGGGAGTTGCTCGAGATGTTTGGCTGCGAATCGGATGGCGGAAATGGATAGCCGTTGCTGCACAAATATTCCCCACTAGGTATGTAGCAGACACAAGCACTGCGGGTACCGCAGACGGAATCTGCAGTACTGTAGCTGTTTAGCCATACTGTCAAAGTGATACTGAGTATCACAAACAGGATCTAACCATCCCTCGAGACGACAGCATACACCTCGGGCGTCAATCCATTGATTCTTGGAGCGATCTGCAGACGGTTCTGCCCACGCTGATTCCAAGGTATTGTACCTAGGTAGCACAGTGGCGGCACACCTGTGCAAAGGTAGTGGCTAGTGGCTCCTGCCGCTTCTGCCTAGATGCAGGTTCGCCAGTGGGATTGGGCAACAGTGCCCAGATTCAATCATTCGATGCGTGGTTTTCTTTTCTTTTTCTTTCATCTCACCTCGCCCAGCCTAGTTCGCGCTGTACCGGGAACCAACGAAATTGGACTTGACCATCATCCGCCATGTATGAAAAGCTGTCCCCCGGTCATATTCGATTGATGAAATTAGCTCCGGGACCATGGGACGACCGCCTCTGCTTCACCCTGTCCACGATCCCCTTCGACGCGACATCTCAGGGCGATGAATCTCCTCCCAGTTATCGGTACGAACAGTCATTTTCATCTCGTTCTCATGCGGTTAGTATGGGCATCCAAACTTGCTGACATAGACTCCCAGGGCTCTTTCATATGTATGGGGCTCCACGAACCCGCGGGCTCCCCGACACGCCTACCTCAACGGCAGCGTTGCCGTACCTATCACACCCAATCTCGAACTGGCCCTACGTCGAATTCGAAAATCCAGTGAATCCGTCACACTGTGGGTCGATGCTGTGTGCATCAACCAGAATGATGTCGAGGAGAAGACGCATCAGGTCTTGCACATGCGTGAAATCTATAGCCGCAGCCAAGAGGTCATCATTTACCTCGGAGAGCCAGACCTTAGCCATGCCCATCCAACTTTCAGCGAACCACCTCACGCGGTCGGACCGGTCGTCTTTCATTGTGACGAGAGAGACGCGGAGGTGCTCAGTCAGTTCCAGCGGAGATTCACGGCAGTATCTACCCACAAGGATCGCTTGGGAAATATTGGTTACGGCAACGACATGTTCTGCCTCTTGCGCCTTCTAGCCAGAGACTTCGACCCAAGAAGCACGACCATTTTTAGACAGGATTTCCATTCTAACGCGAATTCCAAGTACCTGCTCAGGCTTTTTGAGATGCTCCGGCTATTCACCCTGTGTCGATGGTGGACCCGAGTATGGGTAATCCAAGAGATCGTCGTTCCGGACCAAGTGACGGTATACTACGGGGCGGCCGTAGCACCTTAGACCATGCTAGTCAAAGCCGCACATTCATTCTCGCGTAACAGCCTCTCGAGTGCCTTCTCAGGCCTTCCTGACGAATATAGCCGCGTGCTCGCTCGATACTCACGAATCGTCCTCGATATCCATGAAGTCCGGGAGCGGTGGCAGGGCGGAGAACGGCCTGGCATGCTAAAACTCCTCAGGCAGTTTGGCGGGCGGAAAGCCACCGATCACCGGGATATCGTGTTCGCACTGGTTGGACTGACCGAGGGAAAGTCTACCATCGTCCCGGACTACGCGCTACCATTGGCCTCCGTTTACCAGAACACCACATTGGAGATCATCGATGAGACCGGAACCTTGGATGTTCTGATCGGGGACGTTGATAGGAAATTTGGGAGATATTTGCCCTCTTGGGTTCCCCAATGGGGTACCGACCAGGAGGAAACCGACCGCTACCGAGTCGAATCGACCAGCAATTACAACGCCGCACCAGGGTCAACAGTTCACGTGCAACATCACTTGACGAAGGTTGACGATCTCTGCAAAGGGCTCCATTGGGAAGGAATAATACCGGCGCGGCCACCTCGACGCCAGCTAGTTTTACCGGCGCAGCCACCTGGCAGCTCAGCCTTGGATTTGATGCGGTTGAAAAACTGGTGTAGGGACATATTGGGCGAGCAATGGGAGGATCTTCTGCTGAAGAAACCTTATCAAGAATTCGAGAAGGATTGCTTGGAAGCAATCCAAGATTACTACCGTATGTATCTCTCTGCGATCCTATCAGCGAACATCAATTATGGCGAGCAGAGCTTGACAGCTGACACTATGTAGTGGCGGATCGTCGGGAGGCGTGGCTTTATGCCAACCACGACGTCCTATCAGTTCCTGGATGCCATATTGATCAGATCTACGCTGTGGGAGATCTCATGATTGAGCCCAGCTCGACAATGGAATCATGGGCCGTCCTTGCGGCCTCTTATTTTGCTTCCCATCCAAATACCTTCTACAAAGAGCATGGCCCAGGAGAAGCCTTTCGGAGGACGCTCTGTGGAGACCTCATCTTCGATACCGAATCAATCGCTTCCTCTTCACGGCGTATCGCAGATATAGACTCCGTCGCGGTGGCTGATTGGTTCCTGCGAGGGGGGACATCCCCTTTTCGCCTCTCCAGACGGCTACCACTGTCCCGTTCAGAGATGGTCCACGGGTTTCTGTTCCGTGATGTCGATCCGGAACGATGCATGCCGTCGAAACAGTCCTGGCTGGAGGTGGAGACAGCAATCCGGGTCGCAACATACCGGCGCAGGTTTTTCATTACTGTGAATGGCTATATCGGTCTTGGGCCTAGCAAAATACGAGAGGGAGACTCGCTTTTCGTTCTGCTGGGTGGCAGAACACCGTTTATTCTACGAAGCCGGGTCGACCGCCATCTCGAGTCCAGGCCAGATGGGCCGGATGGTTCCTCAGACTTGGCAACTTCAGACCTTGCAAATGCTGACCGCATAGCATATGGCTTACTTGGCGATTGCTACGTACACGGACTAATGGATGGCGAGGCTATGCACGGATGGTCCGCCACCGCCCGGAAGACGCTGAGCGAACCAGTCGAGCCCTTGAGGCGGGTGTATTTTGAATGGAATCAACAGGCAATACGCCTCGAACGATGTATTTCAAAGCTGGTGGACGTAGAATCCAAGTTCGACCAGGTCTGGAAGAAAGTTCTCTCCCACCCTTCTTTCGACGGCCGGCGGTGTGGACTCGTCATCAAACTCTATGAACTCTGGCGCTCGGAATACACGAAACTACTGTCGGCTGAGAAGTGCTGGTCTGAGAACAACCAAAAGCTCATTCGGGCAGAGTACCCTGATGGTACCGAACCAAGCCCGAGTGTTATCCGCCCTGTCCGACATGCAAAGGAAGTCCGTTTTGACTCAGCTGATCGGTTGTTCACCCAGTTCCAGCCGAGGTCTCCAACATATATCCCACGGGCGATACGGGATCTGCTAGTACAGGCTAATGAGTTGAACCCTCACCTCCCAGCACTTCACGACGTGGCGGAGGCTCTAGTCCGCGCGGCAACGGACGTGAAAGAGGCGGCGCTGATAGCGGAAACGTCCTTCGGCGCCATCGTGGATTCTGAGAGCGGAATTGGTAGAGAGACGACATCTCATGCGGATCGTATCAGTGCTAAATACGGGAAGGGCATGTATGTGTACATTGTGTAACTGACTTTGGATACGGCCACGGGGCGTTGGATGTGTGGAACATTGGATTTGCACTTGAAAGTCAACACAGGGTCAAGTGCTCACGACGTCATGAATACACATTCAAAAAAAAAACAGCCATCAACCAGCAAGTCGAAGCCAGTCTTGCGCGGCGTCGTTGTGGTTTAGAGAACATAACAAAATGAAAAAGGAAAAGGAACTAAAAAAAAATGGGGCTCTGTCGGGGATCGAACCCGAGACCTCGCACAGATACTTATTTCAAGTATGGGAAACATCCCGAAGCGCGAATCATACCACTAGACCACAGAGCCAATTGGACATGTCAAGCAGACTCTTAGGTATACCTATAACAGTAGCGCGGCTTGTCACTGACTCCAACAGACAACGAGATTGGAACATACTGGTTTGATTCCACTCCCTCGACATCGCATAGGGCTAATAACCACGACATTGTATTTCTACGATCTAAAATCCAGTAAATCATACAAACCGCCAAGCAACCCACGCAACCGCCAGCGTCGCAAAAATGACCAACCACCTCATCAAACCCCTAGTAATCATCTCCTTGGACAACCGCTCAATCGCCTCCCCATCATTCCCCCTAGGAAACGGCACATCCGGCACCTCAGTCCCCAGAATCTGACACAGCGGCTCCCACCCGTCCCTGACGTCGTAGAAGAACAACTTCTCAGCCGGAACGACCTCCCTCAGACGGGCGATGTGTCTGTCCCAGGTCAGACGGGTCAACGGCTCGGCCTCGCCGTAGAGAGTGACATTCAGCTCGCGCAGCCGGTCGATGTAGCCCACGAAATGCCGCATCGTCGGCAGCGGGAGGAGCACGGCCCGCAGGAACCAGAGCGTCGCGAGCGTCGCGACGCCGCCGATGCTGCGCTCCCAGGCGGCGACGTCGCGGGTCGTGACTATGACGATGGCGGAGGGGTGGATCTGTAGGAGTTCGGGGACGAGGAAGGCGGCGGGGGCGTCGGTGGTGGCTGCGAAGCCGGATAGTTCATTCTCCAGAATCGATTGGATGAGGGCGCGGTCGGCGGCGGATTGCGGCGGGTAGTGGGTTAGGAGGCGCGTCCAGGCTTTGATTCTGGAGGGCGGGCCGCGCGTGATTTGCGTGCCGCCGTGGTAGACTGGGCCGTGGAGGAGGAGGGCGAGGGCTTTGCTTAAGGATTCCGTGCCCGTTCGGGGGTAGCCGGCGCCGATTACGCGGAGCTTGGCGCCGGGTTGGGGGAGGGATTGTTCGTTGCCCATTTTAGCGGGGATGCACTGGGCATTGGGTTTAGATTTTGCTGGTGGTTTTGGGTTGCTGATATCTTGACTGGCGTGGCCGGGTTATATACATGTCGGGTCGTACGGAAGGATGTGGCTGGGATTGATCCTTCCATAAGCAGCTAACTGTGTATGAATACCACGTTCCGTGTCCTATGATTTGATTCTTTTACAGGGAGGGTTGGACGTCGAACTCTGACAAGGAGAGCAGATTCCAGATACCGGCCAGGAAAGAGGAGCTGCGTTGATGTTGGAACCATAATAATTAAGAAATGATTTGGACTTTCATTCATACCCGCAATCACTAGAGACCGAAAGGAACCCATGGTTAGCGCTCTTAATATGTAAACAAAAGATATAATCCAGCCCATATGTTTGCAGTCTGTAGAACATTCACGAGCTAGTTACTTCTTTGAGCGAGGTTCTCTCAGTGTTCGCTTGTATGCAAACACATGCCAGATGCAAGACAAGTGCAGGACTTGAAACGGAACACTCCAGTTCACCCACGACACACACATATGGTCAAAAGTTTACTGGGATTCCGTAGCTTGTGGCCAGCTTTCTATATCAAAAGAAGATTCATGGTCTCCCTTTCCCACACACACACAAATACTTGTCTCTGTAGCCCATTTTGTCCTTCCTCTCATGTATCGACCATAGATGCCGTGAATATTATTCCAGCTGAATGGACTGCACATCCAAAGGCTCACTGTTGCCATACTTACAGATAACAGTGTCAAGCCGTGGTTGTCAACGCAAGGTTTTTACCCCTTGGCTAAGTGACCTCCTTCCACAGCCATGCAACATTCAGTTGCACATCCGGCGCCTCCGACCACCAGCAGCTGACCAGTCAGATAAAATCGCACCCGGGAAATGACCACCGGATATCCGAAGCCGGAAGGAGCCAGCGGCGCGGCCCCGCCGGCTCCGATCCGATCCCGGCCCGGCCATGTGGCCGTGATTCACTCCAGTGACTCTCGCACGCCTCCTCGGACCCGTAGAAACACAAGGTGGATTTGTTGCAAACTCGAAACCTCCTTCCCTCTCACTCTTGGAGTCGAGGGCCTAGTTCTTTTCCTTCCACCAACCTCGGCCACCTTCCTCTCCGGCCAGCTTCCGTCTGAGCAGGGACATCCGGGGGCGGATTTTGAGAAGGGAAACTTCCATCGAATCTTCCCAACGGCAAGTAATGATATATATGATTTGACAAACTCCTGCCGTTCGAGCAACCCATGCTAACATCTGATAGTCACTATATCCCCATCTCTCAGCACCCAGGTTCCATAAGCAATCGACTATAAAAGACAAATATGGACTTGACTTCGACCCCCTTCATCGCCATGCTGGACCGCCACCAGGCCGGCCCCCTAGGCAACGCCTGGGACCGCGACAAACTACCCAGCGAGCAGAGCGCCAAGATCCCACGCACCTTCGTCGACGCCATGACGGTCCGCAAAGCCGTCAACGTCGACAAGCTCGGCGTGCCCCTAGCCCACGAGCTCCAGCCCGACGACCGCTTCGCCTTCCACTGGGTAATCTACATGTCGGCGCGCCAGACCATCAGCCCCGAAGTCCGCGACTTCGTCACGGGCGAGCTCGTCAGTACGTTTTTGTCCCTCCCTCCCCCCTTTTCACCCTGCCTCCCTACGTAATACCTAACCACCAACCAACCAACCACTAGACCCCCGCAAGTCCAAAACAGAAACCATCCCCCTCGGGACGATCCGCATGGTCCCCTTCCCGCACCTAGCCTTCCCCAGACCAGGCGGCGTCTACACCAAAGGCGTCCTCACGAACCCCGGCGCGCCAGCCAGCGCAGTCGCTAGCCCCGCCTTCGCCGGCCTGGCCGTGGCCCCCTGGACGCAGACGGACCACGCGCGCGCCGTCGACCCCAACATCTGGCCGCCGGCCGTCGAGCGCCCGACGCAGTACTGGGACGGCCGCGAGCCCTACATCAAGATCGGCCGGCTGACGGTCCGCCGCGATCACGGCGACAACAACAACCCGCGCGCGGCCAGCCAGCTGATCGACACGGTCGTCCAGTTCATGCGCGTCAACAGCCTTGCCTTCAACCAGCGCGGCTCGGATGTCGGCTTTCACAAGATCGGGCCGTAGGTTTTGTATTCTTTCTCCGTGGGAACACTGTAGTGGTGCTGACACACAAAAACAGTCGTAAGGCGAGGCTCATTCCAGAGTGGCAGGGCCTGTTCTGCGCTTTTGCTTGCGAGGACGACATCGTCCTGTGGCAGCGCCACCACTTCCAGCTGGACAGGGCTACGTAAGTTGTCCCTCTCTTTTCGAGACTAATTGTGCTAACATGTAAAGGGGCCGCTGGATGGAGGATGGTGTTCCTCATGTTGCCATGTTTCGCCGCATCGAGCTGCCGGAAGACCGGTTCGACAACGTCACCCTGAACTCCCTCTTCCTGGATGCGCCACGCATTTGATAGTCAACAAGAGCCCGATGGAACCAGGCTGAACAAGTTCTCCGGACGCGGGACGTCTTGAAAGACGGAGGAAGGTCATTGGAATCGGATTCATCTGCTGCCGGTAACGTCACGGCCTAATTCTAGGTGTTGGCACACAGCAAAATGTAATCGAGGTTATGACATTCACAATTTCTCGTTTACCGAGATCCCTGAATTTCGCCTGGATGACAAGAGTGCCGTGAAAACCGCATCCACCAGTCCGTAACGCGCAAATGCAGCCCTGCAAAACATGCCGTGATACCTGTTCCCCCCAACCCAGAAGCAACCCACCCACACATTCCCTTTACCGATTGCTCTTGGCGACACGCTCCAGCTCGTCCTTCTTCTTGATCGCGTACGAGTTGCTGCTTCCCTTGGCAGCGTTGATCAGCTCCTCAGCGAGACACTCGGCGATCGACTTGACGTTGCGGAAGGACGCCTCGCGGGCACCAGTTGTGAGGAGGGCGATAGCCTGGTTGACACGGCGGAGGGGCGAGACATCGACGGCCTGTCTCCGGACGGTACCGGCCGAGCCAATTCGGGTGGAGTCTTCGCGGGGGCCGCAGTTGACAATGGCGTCAACGGCAATCTGGATAGGGTTCTGGTCCGTCATGAGGTGGATCTGCCTGCGTCAGTATACTGCCCGAATCCCAAAAATATGAGCCGCCTACAATCTCGAAGGCGTGCGCAACAATGCGGACAGCCATGAGCTTCTTGCCGTTGTTGCGGCCGTGCATCATCAGAGAGTTGGTGAGGCGCTCGATGATCGGGCAGTTCGCCTTGCGGAAACGCTTGACAGCATAGCGACCGGCCGAGTGAGGGATATACACAGGAGCACGGATCTGGATATAGTCGCTGCATAACCATTAGCCTCCATTGTGCTTTGGAATTTCGGTGTTGTTCGGTCGGGGTCGTGGATCGGGGTTCTTACGTCAAGGAGATATCACGGATCTCGACGTCGTCGTAGCTCCATCGGTCTGGCCGCAAAGTCAGCATGTGCAGTTTGGAACTTGAGAATCAGAAATACGTACTGAATAGCTTGACAACGCCAACCTCCTGGGTGAACTCCTTGGGGAGCACATCGTAGCCGGAGACGGCCTCGACCTCAATTTCGCCCTCAGACATGGTTGTGTGTGTCGACCGTCTGCGAAACTCCGAGGGGTGGTTGTGGGTTGAAGTTTGGCGTGTGGACGGGTTGACTTGAGAGGTGCGGTGGTGTCGTGAATTTTTTGGTGGCCCCGCTCGGGTTTGGCAGAAACAGGCGGTGGACCACTCACAGCCCCGGATTTTATTAGGGCTCGGTTGACCTAAGCTTTGGCAAACGGGGCCTGCGCGCAGAGCGACACCTCAACGTCAGAAAAAACTCCCCGCCTTTCAGCGACACCAAGTCAACCTCAACCCCAAATCACCAGCACATTTCATCAAAATGGCTCCCGCGGCGTCTGGTGCGAAGAAGCAGAAGAAGAAGTGGTCCAAGGGAAAGGGTGAGATTTGCGACGGTCGATGGATGCATGCGACACACATGGGCTGACACTGCGCAGTCAAGGACAAGGCCCAGCACGCCGTCCTTCTTGACAAGGCCACTTCCGACAAGCTCTACAAGGACGTCCAGTCTTACCGCCTCGTTACCGTCGCCACCCTCGTCGACCGGCTCAAGATCAACGGCTCGCTCGCACGCAAGTGCCTTAAGGATTTGGAGGAGAAGGGGCAAATCAAGCAGGTGGTTGCGCACAGCAAGATGAAGATTTACAGTAGGTTTCTGCGGCGGCCGGTCCCCACAAGGTTACTGACGAAGACAGCTCGTGCCGTTGGCGGCACCGACTAAGCGCCTCAAATCGCTCCGAAAATCGTTTCGACGGGTCTGGCAAAAGAACCAGGCAGGCTTCATGAATCGGTGATTTGCGGTTCGCTCCGGGGTTATTGGTGTTTCATCGGGCATGGCTACGTCTCTTGGGAAATGGTTGGGACATCATTTTCGGCTCGGTGTAGCATAGGGATCGGAAGTGCTCCAGATCCTTAGACTGGAATCCACAAGATACGAACAAGATCCCGACCCAGGTGCTGGACTCTGACTGCGGGTTGGCGATAACGTCGCCGGTCAAGATGGAGGTGCAGTCAGTGAATATAAAACCCCCCACGTGATGAATCTGGTCGGACTGTTACATGTGCGTGCATCACTGGCAGATCCAAGTTCAAGCTGGACCTCGTTGTCCGGGAAGGGTGGCGAGAATCGCCTGAATGAGTTGAAGGAGAGTGTCGATATCATGTGCCATGCTACGATAACCCTCGAATGCTGCCATGTCAGATTCGACTGCCAATACTTCGAGTCTGCACTTTGCCTCGCCGAATCCGTACATGACCGTCTAACCCTGGGTTTCTATGCTTCCCGGGAACTGAGGCCCGAAGTTCGGACGGGTGGCAACCGAGTACCACATGCCGTCCTGCCATCCGGTGTCCGGGCAGCTTCCGCCACAGATCAACGGTTGATTCAGGGGCAATGCGTCTACAAACTCCTAGATAGCATCTGTGTACTTTCTTGAGCTCGGGTCAGCTGTAACCGAGATAGCGCTGGAACGGCCTTCTACGCTGCCCGCATCGGGGTTCCATCCACTCCGCCCGTCACCCCGAGAACGACGGGGCCTGTCAGAACGAAGTGTTGCCAGCAATGGATCACGGAGATTCTTGAAGTCGAAGCTGGGGCAGCCTCAAAGATTTGTAGCGGGCCTGGAAGGGCTGCACGTCATCCCATTGGCCGAAAAAGCTTCCAGAGGCTAATCAAACTTGCCGGGTAGCGGCCAGTGGGGCCTTTCAGCCGAGCGATGAGGCGTCAATGGAAGTCGACAAGGCCTGCAAAATTTCGCCCAGCGCTGATCGGAAAAGTTAGGGAAGAGCCGCAAGGTTCGCGGTGGGCTCGAGTGGTGACATCAATTGGGATGGGGAGCTTCCTTCGTGATTGGGCGCAAAGTGGAGGCCAAAGGTCATGAGCAGCACTCGGAGGGGGACGACCAGACCCGAGTTTCGGTGACATTGAGGGAATTCCACGAGCAATCAGAATAGCAATCGCCCGGGCCTGTCAATTTCTTTCAGGGCAGAGATACTGGACCCTCGGGCTGAACCGGCAGTCCCACGCCCGCTGACTGCGCCGTGCCGCCTGTTGCCGTGGAAAGTGAGGACTTGGTCTGTGCGCTAGCGCGACAAGGGGGGCCGGGAAGATTCGCACCTCAAAAGCTGGTCGGATCCATTGCTGTGCGAATTTTTTTCCCTCTCCCCAAACTCTCGGTCCAGATTTATTTCTCGCGACTTCCCTCCATCTTCTCCATCTCCCAAACTCTTCTCCAGAGCTTGGTATCCTCTCCACTCACTTCTTTACGTTTACGATTGTATCGAATCGTCAAGCCGCCAAAATGTCGGAGGAGAAGCCGAAGGTCCTGGGCATGCCGGTAAGTTCGCATCCCGTCTCAAATTCCCGCGATCTGTCAACAACCCATCATCCGGGGCTCGTCGCTTCAGTCGCCACGATCAATTGGTCCAGATGCAATTGCGCGATGCAGTGTGCAGGGCCAGGTCGTCCGCGTCGCGATGAATGGCGTCAGCTCCGGCTGCGATGAAAAATATTTCGCTCTGTCAAGCTCCAATGCTAACGATTCTTGGCACAGCCCTTCATGGCGGACTTCTTGAGTACGTCCCCGCGAAGCCTTCCGCAGGCCCGCCAGCGCTCGGCCGCGTTTCCAACGAACAACATATGCTAACCAGATACAGTGGGTGGTGTCTCTGCCGCCGTCTCGAAGACCGCTGCTGCTCCCATCGAGCGTATCAAGCTCCTTGTGCAGAATCAGGTACGTCCATCGTCATCCCGTGGCGATCGATACCGGTGAGGTCGAGCTGCATATGCCGCCCGACCTGTGCTGGATATTGTCATCACGTGGGATCGACATTCGTCGAGCACTGGGACAGCGCTGACAAGTATACAGGATGAGATGATCAAGGCCGGCCGCCTTGACCGCCGTTACAATGGCATCGTCGACTGCTTCCGTCGCACGACCGCCGATGAGGGTGTTATGGCTCTGTGGCGTGGCAACACTGCCAACGTCATCCGTTACTTCCCTACCCAGGCCCTGAACTTCGCTTTCCGTGACAAGTTCAAGAAGATGTTTGGCTACAAGAAGGAGCGCGACGGCTACGCCAAGTGGATGGCTGGCAACCTTGCCTCCGGTGGTGTAAGTTTGGTTGACTTCGTGAAACGATCAATGCTAACGTTCTACAGGCCGCTGGTGCCACTTCGCTCCTCTTCGTCTACTCTCTCGACTACGCCCGTACCCGTCTTGCCAACGACGCCAAGTCGGCCAAGAAGGGTGGTGAGCGCCAGTTCAACGGCCTCGTCGATGTCTACCGCAAGACTCTGGCTTCTGATGGTATCGCTGGTCTCTACCGCGGTTTCGGTCCTTCCGTCCTCGGTATCGTCGTCTACCGTGGTCTCTACTTCGGCATGTACGACTCGATCAAGCCTGTCGTCCTCGTCGGCAACCTCCAGAACAACTTCCTTGCCTCGTTCCTTCTCGGTTGGTGCGTCACCACTGGTGCCGGTATCGCTTCTTACCCTCTTGACACTGTCCGTCGTCGCATGATGATGACCTCCGGTGAGGCCGTCAAGTACAAGAGCTCTCTCGACGCTTTCCGCCAGATCGTCGCCAAGGAGGGTGTCAAGTCTCTCTTCAAGGGTGCTGGTGCCAACATTCTCCGTGGTGTTGCCGGTGCTGGTGTGCTCTCCATCTATGATCAGCTCCAGGTTCTTCTCTTCGGCAAGGCCTTCAAGGGCGGCTCCGGCTAAATTGCCAAAGCCACTGTATAAAATCGGCGGAGATGGGTTAGGGGGGTAATAGGGGGAGGGAGTTGGGGTGGTTAGACGGGGTGGGCCATTGTCGCAGACATAATCAGCGTCTGGGCGGTGTATCACGGGTTGGGCAAGGGCATATCTGGCGTTTGAGGGACGCTGGAATAGGTCAGGTCACCCGCTGTAATTTATACTCTCGTGCCATTCCCCGGTGTATTCCTGCAACGATCCGGCCGTTTCCTTTGGTTGCATGCGTCTCATAGATCCCTTCGACGTTAGGTACTGGCAATTGACGGGAGATTTCCTTAGACTCGACTGGTGATGGCTTCCAAGTGACTTGGTTGGACTGAGTGCAAATTTGGGAGCGCGTTACGTAATCGCGCTGGACGCGTCGCGCTTGTGAAGCACAGTCCTCCCCACCAGAATCCCGTTGCAACAGTTTCCGGAAACACCAAGCTTCGTAGATCTCGACATGCCTCCAAAGAAGTCAACGACGGCTACGCCATCCAGTACTCGGGGGCGGGGCTCCGGCGGCTCGGCCAGATCTCGTGGTGGTCGAGCAAGCAACTCGCGTTCCACACCTAGCAACAATCGGCAGGTGGTGACCATCGACTCCGACTCGCCCGGTGGACAAGATGCCGATCGAACTGCAAGCGATGAGGACGAGAATATGGACAGCGACGAAGAAGAGCCCGCCAAGTCGATCCCGCCCGAGCTGATCACCCGACTGCTCCACGAGTTCTTCGAGAAGGACGGGACGCGCATCACCAAGGATGCAAACGAGGCCGCGACCAAGTACATTGATGTGTTTGTGCGCGAGGCTATCGCAAGAGCAGCGGTGGAGAAGGAGAGTGGGTTCCTCGAGGTACGTTTCTGAAGACCATGACTACTTCGCTGGCTGACGAGAAGCAGGTCGAGGATTTGGAGAAGATCGCGCCGCAGTTGCTGTTGGATCTCTGAACTTTACGGCATGTGCGGCTCAAGTCTGTCGCTGGGTGCGCTCCAAGGTCATGGCAATGGCCGGCGGCGGTATGGGCACTGCGGATCACGGCACATTATTGATTCGGCTACTTGTTCGGGATCCTCCCGTGCCGAGTCCACGGGCGGGATTGAGTCATCATGAAGTAAGACCTCATGTCTGGTTCGACGGCGACATCGCATGCTCATGCCATTTACAGTCAGGTTGTACATACAATGGGCACCGAAGCACTGGGAAACCTCCGAGACGGCGGGCGGCGGCTTCTCCAGAGTCCAGTGGATGGAGGCATTGAGGGCCATCTGGTGATCCGGCACAAGGATCTTGTATGATCGTCTTCTTTCTGTGTTCTCTATTCTGCCGAATCGCTTGACAGACGTGTGGCGGGAATGGGCCGGGTTTTTGGCTCTTGGCATCAAACGTGTTTTGTCGGTGTGGTGGAAAGTCTATAGAGAAGGAAGCTGATCTACACGTCGTCCATCGATGATGGGCGGTGCCGCTGTCACGCTTCAGGATGTCTACATTGACTGATCCATACACAACCAGGACTCTAGTTATGCCGCCGAGCTTCTCGATGCTATGCTCAGTGCAAGGGAGCTGATACCAGCCATGTGCCCGCCTCGTTCTCGCTCGTTCTTCTACAAGCACGAAGTCTGCAGCCTGCTGCTATATACGATACTGTTAGGCGCCGGGGCTGCCTCCACTATAAGCGCCAGATGTAGGCAGAGATATAGTTAACCACATGCCCGCAGGTATAGGTAGGAATTCTCCGACACAATCAGTTATATATGTGCCGCTTCATCCGATTTCTTCAAGAATACCGGGCCATGAGTCGCTCTCGGACAGATGGGCACTTCAAAGTCTTGGCATGAAACGGAGCCGCTGTCAAGACTGTTCGGATGGGTGAACTATCTTGGGAATGTTTCGAGCCGTCGAACAGTCGTTGAAACAATTGCCTCCTGGACGGCCACCATCTGCCACTGCGGCGGGCGATCGTTCCTTTTTCCATCTAGTCGCAAGCGCTGCTGCGGGAGTGGGGGGTTTATCACCAGAGAGGGAATGGTGTTGAGGCCCGAGCTCGCTTGGGGCATGGTGAAACCGGAATGCGTTTGACAACAGTCGCAGGTCGCCGCCTCCCCTGCCCCGCAGGACGGAACCGCAAAACCTTATTTCGGCTTCAGCAACGTCCGGTCCACCATTCTACTCTACTGCCCAGAGGGCGTCCTGTCGTCGTGGAGAGGCTCTCTCTGGGCTACGGTAACTGGCCGCACCGTTCACCAAGGATGCTGTCGTGACCTACCGATGCATCTTGTCATCGCATCTTGGCATCCCTGGCGCTTCCAGGGAGTAGACCTCACGGGTGGCTGGCCGCCTGGGTCGCCCTTCCAGAAAACATTTACAGGTCCATAGGCTCTACGTCGAGCACGACCTCACGGGTAGTGGATCGTGCCGAAGTTCTCCGCATTGCCAGTTTTATTTCCTGGCGGCCAAGCTGGAAGTATTCTCGTGAAACCATCCGAAGGCGGCTGGTTGCACGCCTCCACCGTGCCGGTCCGGGAGGCCACCCATCCTCTGGAGTCTGCCCGGGTATGACGGGATCTCGCGGTGCTGGGCAGCGGCTTCGCATCGCTGGGAGAGGGTCCGGTAATGTCGTTTCCATCGTGCACGCGCAGTCGGGTTGCACTGGTCTTTTTGCTGCTGCTGCAAGTGCGGCGGGGCAAGGACTGTGAGTCTGTGAGGCCGGGGGGTGGACAAAACATCCCCATGTTTCAAGGACACGCCAGAGTCGCAAAGGCTTGGCACCGGCCCCCCTAACGTCGCCCCCTTCCGAGCGACCTCGACAGGGGTGCCGGACTGCATAGTGACGATCCTTGAGACTTGCCGAGGACTTTTTGCTGCGTATTCTTATACTCATGCCGCACTCCCCTCCCTCGGCCGGCCGTCTCTTCTCTTCTCTTCATTCATCTTTGTGTATCTGCGGTTCAGGGCCATCCTTTCCTTGGTTTCCTTTCTTTCTTCGAGGTCGTCGTCTATCTTAATCTTCTCCAGGCTAGTCCTGCCCAGTTCAACAGCGCGAGTCGCTTCTATCGTCCATTCCTTACACAGACGACACCTTTCTGTCTTTATCAGTCACACACAACCGTTCAAAATGCAGTTCTCAACACTTGTCCTTGCCGCTCTCGCGAGCCTGGCATCCGGTATGTACAGCAACGAAAAGAGGATGGGATGAGCTTTGCTAATATCGGATAGCCCAGTCTGGCCAAATCAGAACGACCCGGGTCTTGGTGGCTGAGAACGGGACCCAGACATTCTCGCCAAATAACATCAAGGTCGCCGCCGGAGAAGCCGTCCAGTTCCAGTTCCTCACCGGAAACCACACCGTGACGCAGTCGACTTTCGACCAGCCCTGCCAACCCATCGCGATGCACAGCAATATCACCGGTTTCCACTCCGGCTTCCAGCCTGCCGCTGCTAGCGCCGCCCAAGGCATGATGTCCATCTTCACCATCTTTATCAACGACACCAAGCCGATATGGATCTACTGCGCCCAGGGCCGCCACTGCGAGAATGGCATGGTCATGGTCATCAACGAGCCGTAAGTGAATCTGAAGAGATGACGGGATCTATTCGCTAACATCATAACCAGTACTGGTAACAACAAGACCCTTGCGAATTTCAAGTCCCTTGCTGCCCAGGCCAACACCGTCGTTCCCGGCGGTGGTGCCGCCCCCAACGGCGGAAACGGCGCCACTCCCAATGGCGCTCCCGGCAGCACCACCCCCGGCGCTCCCGGCAACACCGCTGTTCCCGCTGGTGCCGGTATGCTCTCTGCTCCCGCGTTTGGCATGCTCCTTGCCGCGGCCGGCTTTGCTATCCTCCTATAACCTCATCGGTGGAGATGGTTTGTCGGTCAGTTGGTGGTAGCAATGATCTTCCCCGGCACAACCAAGCCGGGAAGTCACCTAATTACGCGGAGCACTTCGAAAGGAAGGCATACGGAATCCGGGGTTGAGCTGGGGTTATGCTCCCCCGTAGAATACGGCGAGAAGATGGAGCGACGAAGCGCGAAGATACCTCTTTTGTTGTTGGCTTTTGGGTTGGCTGTCCAGGCGGGCCATACACGTTTACTTCTCTTCTGATCATCGCCGCCTCTGTACATGATCTCGGCCCTGCACTGGGCGTGTGTTTACATATTGCATAAAATTTGAACGGTCTGTTGTCTGGTATATCTCGCGAGCGGTGAACTGGTGACGCCTGGTGTAATCTCCCTGAGTGAGCCTTGGACTTGAACGCGTGGCTCATTCGACGTAAAACACTTGTATTCATGCGTAAGCCAAAGCAATTTTACCATTCCGGAACACATCTCTACCGATCTGCAGAACCCGAAACTCCCCTAACCCTGCCCAGGAATCTGCCTCTTCATCCGGTTCTTCTGCGCGGCATCGCACAACCGCCGCACCGGCTCCGTACCGGGCCAACCTTTGGGCCGCTTCACATATCCCACAAAGTGATACTTTTTGCTTCTGGCAAAGAAGTCGACCCAATGCTTCAACCCGTCGTATACCTTTTGCTTAGCCGTGGCTAGCTCCTCGGCCTTGAGCTTCTCCAGGTCGGCCTTGGACCAGTGGCGGTCGACTGAAGGGTCGTCGATGGGCAAGAACATCTCCTCAACGCCGCGCATATCTGCGGTCCGGTCTTCGGCGAAGCAGCCCGTCACGTAGCCGCGGCTCGCATCGCAGCCGGCGAAATAGTGGTAGGATCCGCCGGGGCCGTAGGTGCGAGCGTTCGAGGAAACATCGTAGATCGTGCCGTTGATAGCCAGGTAGATCGGCTTCTCGGGATCGGTGCCATCAAAGGCCGAGAGTTCCTCTAGCGTGAGGTACAATGGTGCGCCCTAGGTCAAGCAGAGTCAATTGGCGACCGGCGGTAAAGAGCTAGCGTTGGGAGAGAGGGCATACAAGTTTGGCCTTCCACCACGTCGATTTCAGGTAGTTCGGCGTGTGCTTCATGCCCCAGAAGAAGCTTTCGCCGCCCGAAATCAGGTAGCTCAGCCCGCACGAGGCAACGAAGAGGAAAGTGATGACGCGGAGCACGTCGATCCACGGGCTGTATGCGTCTTCATCGTCGAGCAGCTTCTTGGCGATCACAGGCTCGACAATCTCGCCCTCGGAGTCGACAGGCTCCGGCTCGTTAGTCGCGCTGGCCTTCTTGGTCTTGGGCGACTTCTCGAGCTTACGACGCCGCACAGCGTCGGACATCGCGGATGCGGGGGATTGGGAAAGGGGGGGAAGTTCTACAAACAAGCAACAATTCAACGAAGTCAAAATATACAGCAAAGAAGTTGGTAGGAAATGAAAGTGAAAAATAAAATGGCAGAGGCGACACAGATAGACCAGCTACAATATTGCCAGATTTCAACGGCTATTCTGCGAGGCTGAAGGTCGATGGAACGCGGTGCTTCCGCTTTCCCCATCGCCCACCCGACTCAGCCACGCGGGGCGTTGATTGGCCCGAGCTCCTGCTCCCAAGGAACGAGGCTGCGGGGTTCCACCTCGGCCGCGAGGGCGTGTCCTCGGTTCGCGTCGCCCATGGCAACTGTGGACCGGCGCTGGTTGGTTGCACCGAGCTGGGAAGTCGGCATCAATACAGAGCGACAATTTAATCCTCTCGTCTGGCGGGTCCGCAAAAGCCGCGGTCAATTTGCACTCAGCACCATTTCATCGCTCTCACACAGAGTTGCGTGGATCCGCATCAGCAACTCTAGTCTCGCACTCGTCCGAGCACTCAGAACTGCGCTCTCTCGTCATCGCGACGAAACCATCCGCCACTTTCTCCCAATTGCCGAGCCATCAACAAAACTCGGAATCCGCAACAGCCGGCGCATCCACCACTGCATCGCATGACCCCATCGCAGCAACGTCGAGACAGCGCAGCCCAATAACATCACGCCCATTGAGCCATCAACGGACTCACTCTACCTCGCGAGCATTTATCGAGGCTTTCCATGGACTACTCGAGCTTGCCAGGCTCCCCGGCCGGGGGGAGCGGCGCCTCAACCCCGCTGCAGCCCGTCTCACATAACCAGCAGCGCGATTTCAGCGGCATGCGCCGCTTCCACGCCGATGACGGACGCGACGGCACCGTCCACGATAAGATCACCCAGTTCAACTCGCTAGCGATGCAATCGAAACAGCTCGAGCGCAAGACGGCCGACGCCGCCCTGAAGCGCGCCATGCTCGGCCGCGAGGAGGCCGAGAGCGAAATGCGTCGCTACCGGGAAGAGGTGCGGGTTCTGAAGAAGCAACTCGAGGAAGGGAAGGAGCGGGAGCGCAGAGTAGGGGAGAGACTTGAGACAGTCATGGTGGGTGATGCACACACAGCACATCAGATCAGAGCTAACCAGATGGTCCGCGCAGGAGAATTACGGTCGCGCCAAAGAGACACACTCCCATACCCAGGCATTATGGGAGAAGGAGATACGGCGGGCCCGAAAAGAAACATTCAAGGCTCAGAGCGCGCTCGTCAAGCTCCAAGAGGAGCTCAAATCGTGTCGAGCCGCGCAGAAAACAGCCGAGGAGGAGCTAGAACGCGAGAAGGAGCGAAGCAAAGCGCGTGAACAAGAAGCATTCGCAGCCCGCTACGGTCTCGTTGGTCTACAGGAGCAGTTGGATCAGGCGCTTGAACGCGTCAAGCTGCTTGAGCAGGAGCGAGACGCATTCAAGACACTTGCCAAGAATGAGGAAGACGTTGCGCGCATCGCCGCGGAAGGCAAGCTGCCGCTACCAGTCGAGAACGATGAGGAAGAGGAGCCCAAGCCGAAGCCCGCCAGCCAGAACCGCGTCTTCTCGCTGACTGTCGCCAACATCACATCGTCGGCAGCTAGTGAGATGGAAATTGAAGAGCTCACGCGTCTCTGGCAATGGGAGAAGCACCGAGCCGACCGAGCTATGGAGCACGTTGAGTTTCTCGAGACGGAGTGTCGTCTCAAGTGCTGCAGCGCTGCCAAAGCCGGGCCACCAAAGCGGTACGTATAGCTCACACGCGTCTCAGAGCTCTTGCAGAGGACTGAAAGTGAGTTAGGGCGTTGAACATTGTGGATGCTGGGGATCTCGAAATTCTTAGTGAGAGGGGATCGCCCACCAGCCGGCAACCATCGCCGAAGCGAACCAAGACCGAGATGCTGCGGGAGGAGTGCAGAGAGAAGGACTCGAGGCAAAGCACCGTCTTTGTCCCTGCTGAAGGTATCTTCCGGACTGTATCCCCGGCGGAAGTGCAGACCGTGGACGGGCCTGTTGAGCAGACCCTGACATTATCGAAGACTTCCACAGCGTCGACGTCGTCGCCGAGTGAGCCTCCTACGCCAGCCGAGGCCATGCCGCCTGTCTACGCTCGTACGCCGTCGCTCGAGCCCCCGGATTTCGCGATTCCGGCCCAACTCCCGAGAACATCGTTGTTGTCGCTGCTCGACGCACCACATCAGCAGGAACCTCCGATGAAGTTCAATGTTCCTACGACGCCGGGACACATTGCCGCTGTCCAGCCGCGAAGCCCTGAAGCGGAAGACACCCCGATCGCGAATGGAGGCCTCCATCCATCTGAAGAGACAGATGAAAACACACCAACTCAAGGGGCAGTCACCGAGCCGGTTGCTTACGCGAGCTCGTACTCCGAGGCCGCGTCTGCCGCCCTCGCAGACCCACCAGCCGTCCGGCCGCACACTTCGGCAGCCTTCTATTCAGGGGCTGTCACCACCACCAAGGTGCCGCTTCGTGAGGAGAACAAGGACCCGAGTCTCGCTTCGCGTCTGCTGAAACTTCAGAGGACGCCATCGCGAACGGGCGAGCGGGACCAGCCGTCGTTTGACGTGAACAACCCGGCTCTGACGCCGACCATGACGCGGGAGCAGGCGCTCGCGCAGATCCGCGAGAGAAGGGGCCGCGCGAGGAGCGTAGGTAAGGTGGTTACCCCGTCGGGCGGACAGACGCAAAACGCGCCTGTCGTGACGCCGAGGAGACAGATGGTGGACAAGGAGCGGAGGGAGGTTAGCGCGCCGACGGCGCGTGTCGGCGTGTTGGGTGTTACGCCGGGGAGGAGGGTGCGGTCATGAGTTTTCGATCCGTTGTATAACAACCGGTGAGGAGGCAGGATGGTGTGCAGTTTTTTTATCCCTGGGTTGGGTTTCTATTTGGTTTGGGGGGGCTGGTTGGAGTCATTCTTGTATGAAATGACTTTATGGGTAATGGCTGTTATTGGCGAATGGGTTTCGATGAAGAAGAGAATGAAGCGAGAACACATTGCAGCGGTGTTTTGGCTGGTGCATTGGTGGTGTTTTCTTTTTTTTTTCTTTCGATATCCCACACGTATGATTGGGAAACGGAACGAAGCAGCGTGGATTATATACTCCATGGTGTTTCGATAATGCAATTGGCGGCTGTAGTCTTTTCAATATATACCATTCTGGGCGGTGTTCCTATTTCAGTTTCCCGGTTTCCAGCTTGTCGAGCTGACTTTGTCTCGAAGAGATAAGTCTATACAAGTTTGCCAAGTTTGTCAAAGCGCCTGGATAAATGTCGGGATGGGCATGATTTGACTCGCTCCAAAGACTATCTATCAAACTAAGACGAGGAAAAAAAGTTGGATGCTTTCTGATCCTGAGCGACGCTCACGTACTCTGTACAATGGACAACGAAAGACACGGTATTTATATTTCTGTCTCGCTCTGCAGACATCATTGCTTCTTTACACATGGCCCCCATCTTAATATCATCCCAAATCTTATATTCCATAAGGTACGTACTCAGGTATCCGAAACATCCTCCTCCAAAAAGCACGCTGAGTTTTTTAGTAAGACACGTATTCCTCTTCCATCCCTTCGCTACCTATCAACAATGCAACAAACAATCTACCCACCCCCCAAAAACCCCCGCTGCGCATTCCTCGCCTGCTCCGAACTCATCGCATCCAGCTTCACCGCAACAAGCACACACTCCACAGCCGCCTTGCCGTTCTTCGCCCCCTGGATCCGCAACCGCCACTGCCCGTTCCGCACAATCCACTCCTCCGGCCCCGGCCCCGCCGGATTCGGCGGCACACCTACGCTGAGCGCGAACCCGTGCGCGTCGATACGTCTCCGTTTTCTACTCGCCGTTGACTGTGGTGGCGGCGGGAGCGGCGTGCTCACCGAGACGGGCGAGTCATGTCCGGCTGCGCCGCCGGCCGAGGACGGGGCTGATATATTCCCTCCTCCCCCTCCTCCTCCTGCTGTCCCCACCGGCGGGAAAGATTGTCCACCGAAAAAATCATCCTCCGACGGGTTCCAGGTCCGTCCGTCGAGGGTGATGCTTGCTTCCGGGTCGAAAATGACGCGCACGAGGTCCTCGCTGAGAGGCGTGTTGCCCGGCGTGGGCGGCTGGCTGCTCGCGCCGCCCTTGGCCATCAGCAGGCCGAGCGGCTGCGTGGTGGGCGGGAGGTTGAGCTTCGTCGCGATGACCTCGAACAGCTTCGCGACGCGGGTGCGCGCGTCGCGGAAGAACTCTGCGCGCGGAGCCGTCCCGCCGGGTCCGAACCGGAGACGGGTCGATTCCTCGCCGATCTCGAGGACGAGCTCGTACGGGTGGTCGTCGACGAACGGGCGGGCGTAGGTTACCCACCCGGCGAGGGGGTCTAGAGAGGTCGGCTCGGCGCCGATGGTGATGCCGCTCTTCAAAATGTCGCGCAGCCGGAGGACGATCTCCTCGCGCCCCCGGGCCTGGTTGAACGAGATGGCGTGCGGGATGAGGCGCTGCTCGAGGCCCTTGAAGTTGAAGTAGCGGCAGTCGCGGAGGAGCTCGGCGCGGTGGTGCTCGGACCGGATGTGCACCGGGTAGCCGCGGAGGAGGTGGAGGAGCTCGGCGAAGATGTCGGGGCTGCGGTTGGGGATCGAGGGCGGCTCGATGGATGGTGGACGGAGCAGACCTTCGCGGTCTAGGCCGGGGAAGAGGTCTTCTGGGGACGAGAAGAAGACGGCGAAGCCGAGGGTGAAGAAGTTGGGCGAGTTGCCTGGGCCGCTGAAGAGGTCTCGCGAGATTTGGAACTCGCGGCCGCCGACGCAGGTGAAGATTGATTCCTCGTAGAGTTGGGATACTAACTTGGGTACTGTCACCGTTTGTCAGTACGCTAGCTCTTCTGCGTAGGTAGGAACTTACGGCTGTAGAACTGAGCATCCGCAAAGAGACGGACAAAGTGTCTCGCGTCCCGGGGCTGCACGTGGTATCCCTGGAGGTGCAGTGATATGTCTTTGAAGGTGGTTGGATCCCTGTCGATGTAGAGCGTGCGGACCGCCGTCGACAAGTCCTCTCCGTTCTCCTCGGCCTGTTTTACCTGGGCCTGGAAGTACTGGGAGAAGTATGAGGGAGCTGTACCCGTCAGTCTTGCGAGGCTCGGTCTAAGTGCCCCTGTTGGTGGCTGCGCTAACACAGCACCTCAGAAACAGTGCGACGAATACTCACCATCGGATGAGATGGATGCGCCAGACAGCTTGAAGAGCTCGGAGCCAATCTGTATTGGGAAGACTCGCTCATGAGGAAGCAGTTTTGGGATTTTGGTGACATTCTGGGTCGACGAGACCAGCGGCTGGTTGTTCATTTGTGACGACTTGAGTGAACGTGGCGCAGAGTTGTGATGCGAATTGGCGCTCGCGTTCAGATCTGCGCCCATATCGGGTATATACGCTTTCAAGCCGCTAGCTCTGAAAAGTTTCTGATCCTGATCCTGGTGTTGGAGACGTTATCGTCGTGGTCAAACCGGGACCTCGGGCATTAGTCATGGTCGAGGGTCAATCGCCTGCTTTGTCATGTCGCTTGCAATTGAATGAAGAATTGGAATTGAAGATTTCGTTTTTGAACGCCGGCTCCCTCAACATAAGTAAGTTAAATTGAGGTACTCTGAAGCCTCAGCAGCAGCGGTTGAACTGTCAGCACAGGGGTGAATGTTCTGGTTCCGCGGTCAAGCCGAGTGGCTGGTGTTCCGCGTGCTGAGGAGTTTCCTGGTCTCAGACTTCCTAATCCGGCTAGTTCACCCCGCCAGCCCGTTGCTCCCGTCGTCGGCCAGTCGGCGACGGGCGCCGAATGTTTCGGCCCCCAATCTCCAAGTCCCGATCGTGGGTGTTTCTTTGTCCCTCTACCGTCGAACCTGGAATCCGCGGATTCTCCTCTGCGGAACTGGTTGTGACTGTAGATAGACTGAAAGCGGGAGAAATGCCTTTCACTTCTGTATCACCTCCACATCCGCGCTGAATCCATCCTCCAGTCACTGGATCGCGCCCAAACAATCCATTGTGTCCCTAACTTGACGACATCGCGTGTAACTCAATGCCGAGTCCATGTTCAGGGTGGCGCTGTCAGCCAGCATGCCCCCCAAGCCTGAAAACGCGACACTGCATGACAAGCTTGCAGACGCAGCCATCAGAGAAGCCCCCCTCGCGGAATTCTACTGGCGAGCCGTCGTTTTCGGTGAGGCACTCATGTGAGAAGCCGTGTAGGCCGCAAAATGACGACCATATCGATGCATTCGACGGCATTTCATTGGCAGCCTGCTGCGTCGAGGCCTACCACCAGGACGGTAGTGCCGTCTCGACGTCGTCCCGGGTTGCTTTTGACTGGGCGATGTGACGGCTATCTCTCGGCCCGCAGCAGCGTAGTGCCTGTTGGGGAAATTGCGCCGGCTGTCCAGGCAGAATAGAAGAGGCATACATCCTGCCACACAACGATATGATCCTCGTTCGCTCTTCACCGGACGCCTCGGTTTTCGTCTCTGTCACTGTAACTCACTCACTAGCCGAAGCTGACATCCACCATGTCCGGTGGATCGCAACACACAGAAGCCGTCGGGAGGTTGCTGAAGGCCCTCGATGAGCACAAGTCGATGGACTATCTGAGGAAGATGTACGAAGAGAACATGAGGCTTCGTCAGGAAAACACCACTCTCAAAACCGTCAGCGACGAGATGGATAGGCGGTTGGCCAGATATCTCGAGGAAGCGGACCGATCAAACGACAAGGCCAAGAAGGCTGCCGGTGAGCTCAAGGTTGAGCTCCAGAGGAGGAAGGAGCTTGAAAACAAGGCTGAAGGTGCCGTCGGGAGGCTGAAAGTCGTTGAGTTGGATATGGTCAAGATGTCGAACGAGCTCCAAAGACTGTCGGGGTTTGCGGCCGAGATGAAACCACTCTCAGCTGACATGTACGTCTCTATACACCGCCCTATTACCTAAACTCAAATGAAGAACAGAAAGCAGAGGCTGGAGTCGCTGTATACCTCAGCACGCGATCTTGCACAGGCCTACTTCGGCACCGACTTTCCAGAAGAGATGATCAGCGATGCCTCCCGATGGACCAATATAGACGGCCATTGTTGTGTTAAGAAATCGATCCCGCTCCTTGACAGCAACACACTTTCGGCGAAGCAAATGAGAGTCGCCGCCGTCCTCGCAATCCTGGCCTGGGAGCTGGCCGGGCTCTGCTTCCGTCCCACGTACGTTCTGGATGAGGAGAACGACTTATTCGACGTCATGTCCGACATGGCCAAACATGATCCCAGCCGCGAAGTGTACTTGCGCTCGGTGCTTCTCGAGATCTTGAACGAGACGGGACAGAAAAGGGCAGTGCAGCGTCGCGTTGTGCATGCAACCAATGAGATCTTCGCCATCATCGGTCATCCCTTCGACCAAAGTGACCAAAACTCTCTACGCGAAGCGATCAAAGTCCTCTGCACGGAAGCATGTGAGCACTGGGGGCATGTCCAGCGGCTTCGCGCCAAGATCGAGCCCGAGTTCGAACCCACAGCTGATCCAAAGCCCGAACACTGGGCGCCTCTCACGATCAAGCTCGTGGAATCCACCGGAACGGCCACTCCTGCCGCTTCAAACCAGAAGCTGCAAAACGGCGGCTCGGGGAGCAACCCTGGCAAGAGGACCAAGCAAGCAGGACCGCAGCAAGCCCAGCAGCAGCAACCGCAACCAGATTCTGCGGCCGAGTTGTCCGGCATACCCATATGGCCGATGTTTGTCGTGACAGGAGATCCTGCGGACGGGGACGTGTTGACAAAGGGATACGTTCTGCGCCACTCCTATCTCCAGACGGCCTTCGACGAGCAGCGGGCCCAGCAGAGCACCGGACGTCGACGGGACATGCGGGAAGGCCTCCGGAGAACACGGACCAAGTCGATGAGCGCCGGAGTCGAGGCTCCTGGGATATCAACCGGAGATGTCACACCCACAGTGTCGGAGTCTTTTTTATCTCCAAGACTTGGGGGTGGTCAAAAAGTTGGTTAGGGTCGAGCAGCGGGAAGGGGAATGTCCTCAGGAAGAAGAAGAGGCCGACTGACGATGCATGATGTAACGAGCTCCTGGCGCGGATTTGGGCGTTGCTCCTGTGTATGATGAACTTGATGACTTTATACCACGTTGGGCGGTTACCCAGCATTCTTGGTAATGAATTTGATCATGACTGAAAGAGGATAGTTTCGTCCTTAAAGTATGGATTGCCGAGAGGGCAACTGTACGCCTGCGAGGTGGCACCCCGCGAAACAAATCAAATCCATCGTCCGGTCTGTCGTGCGGTTTGTAGCCACACGCCAACCGAGTCGTTTCTGCCAACCACCAAGTGAACTGGAACCAGTCATCTTGCCCTAGCCCTGCCTTTAACACAGTCCGGCTGGATACCAGGTAATGTATGGAAGCTTCCATTGCGAAAACCAAATGGACCCCTCGGGATTATCTGCATGCACACTGCACATTGATCAGAGCAGCTGATGATGCATTAACTATTCCAAGTCCCACGTCCCTGCATACCTTCCCTCCGAGCGCCCGACTGGTTGTTCAAGGTACAAGTACAGACAGCTAGCAAAGATAGCGGAAAGATGGATAAACAAAGAAAAGAGGCGGTGCGCCAATGGAGAAGAGTTGTGGACAGAGACCGTATTCTAGGGAAAGAAGCTCTTGTTCATATAAAAACAAAAGAAGCTGCGATGCGATGCAACACAAACTGTGAATTTGGGCAACGACAAGGGCCTCCGAGTTTGTTGAGTCCAATGCCGGGATCCCTGCTTGGGAAACCACTGGTGGGGCGCACGGGCCAGAGAACGAGTCGAGCGCTCCCGGGAAAGCACGACGAGACGACTGGCTGATAACCCACGAAGATTCGCGCTTTCCTTCTTTGGGTTCGCCCGTGTCAACAATCAAATTTCCCCACTACCCAAAGTCGACCCAGGCTTCCGCCAAAACCTCAATTTTCAACCTCCAACGTCACCGAATCTCTTGTCGGCAAACCCGTGTCCTTGAGCTTACTTGTCCTTATCCATTATCATATTCCAGCTGGAATCCATCTTGCCCTCAACATGCGTGAGATCATCAGTCTGAACGGTACGTTCCCCAAAAGTTTCTTGCAGAGCGCGCGTCGATGGGCTCACCGCAAGACGGGTGTCTGGATGGCGACGTCCACGGTCCCGCATCCCACCCACTCAACACGACGCTAATTCAATGTCTACAGTCGGCCAGGCTGGCTGCCAAATTGCCAACTCCTGCTGGGAGGTAAGATACCTGATTCCGGTCGATCTGCACGGTCGCTCGAGACAACTTCATGATGTGGCGATGCTAATGTCTACAGCTCTACTGCCTCGAGCACGGCATCCAAGTAGGTCATGACGGCTTCAAGTCCATGATGCTTCTACTGACAACAGCGTGACAGCCCGATGGTTACCTGACCGAGGAGCGGAAGGCGGCTGACCCCGACCATGGCTTCAGCACTTTCTTCTCTGAGACTGGTATGCGCCATATCCCACCGGCTTGTAGGCAGTTGGACGCTGACGACGACCTCTACAGGAAATGGAAAATACGTACCGCGGACGATCTATTGCGACCTCGAGCCTAATGTTGTTGACGAGGTCCGCACCGGACCTTACCGCGGCCTTTTCCATCCCGAACACATGATCACCGGCAAGGAGGACGCCTCCAACAACTATGCGCGTGGCCACTACACCGTCGGCAAGGAGCTGATTGACCAGGTGCTCGACAAGGTCCGCCGTGTGGCCGATAACTGCAGTGGTCTCCAGGGTTTCCTGGTGTTCCACTCGTTCGGCGGCGGCACCGGCTCGGGCTTCGGTGCGCTGTTGATGGAGCGTCTGTCTGTCGATTATGGCAAGAAGAGCAAGCTGGAGTTCTGCGTGTATCCCGCCCCCCAGACTGCCACCTCGGTGGTTGAGCCGTACAACTCGATTCTCACGACCCACACCACCCTTGAGCACGCCGACTGCTCCTTCATGGTCGATAACGAGGCGATCTACGATATCTGCCGCCGCAACCTGGGTCTTGAGCGCCCCAACTACGAGAACCTCAACCGCCTCATTGCGCAGGGTAAGCTTTCTTGTAGGTTGTCAAATTCGTTGCTGACTGTGTGATAGTCGTTTCGTCGATCACCGCCTCGCTCCGCTTCGATGGCTCGCTCAACGTCGATCTCAACGAGTTCCAGACCAACCTGGTGCCCTACCCTCGCATCCACTTCCCTCTGGTGGCCTACGCCCCCGTCATCTCGGCCGCCAAGGCCGCCCACGAAGCCAACTCGGTCCAGGAGATGACGATGTCGTGCTTCGAGCCCAACAACCAGATGGTCAAGTGCGATCCCCGCCACGGAAAGTACATGGCCACGTGCCTGTTGTACCGCGGTGATGTCGTGCCGAACGACGCCCACGCCGCGGTTGCAACTCTCAAGACCAAACGGACCATTCAGTTTGTCGACTGGTGCCCGACCGGTTTCAAGCTCGGTATCTGCTACCAGCCCCCTCACCAGGTCCCTAATGGCGATCTGGCCAAGGTTAACCGCGCGGTGTAAGTTTTTCCAGTCGTTCAGATGTACAAGAGGCTAATTGTATACAGTTGCATGCTCTCCAACACGACCGCGATTGCTGAGGCCTGGTCGGCTCTGTCGTCCAAGTTTGACTTGATGTACTCTAAGCGCGCCTTCGTCCACTGGTACGTCGGAGAGGGTATGGAGGAAGGCGAGTTCTCCGAGGCCCGGGAGGATCTCGCGGCTTTGGAGCGGGATTACGAGGAGGTTGCTGCCGATTCGATGGAGGGTGAGGATGTGGAGGCCGAGTACTAGGCTGTCCCGCTGGGGTGTAGCAGTGTTTATGGTATAGCGGCCCAGTCTGATTGGCGCACGCGTTGCAGTCTTTGATATCCAGCCATGGCACCGCGGGCTCCTTGACTTGGCTGGCTAGAGGCCTTGATTCTCTTTGGTAGACGGAAAGTGATAGTCGATTTTAATCCGGACAAACTGATTAGGAGGCAACAGAGTGAGATGTGCGCGGGTGGCGTTGAGGGTGTTAGTCGTGCCAATGCATATGGTGTCTGGGTGGTGTCGATGCGGAGCTCGGCTTACGTCGAGCTCTAACTGGTCTCTTTCTACCCAGTCCCGCGTCTTGCGACTGTGAGCGAGGCAAATCTGCAGCTCGGAGCTGCAGGCAGACATCTATAGGCTCGACGAGCAGCAGAACTGGCGATTCACATGGCGTTCTGAAGCGGGCGCATGGCCGAGCCGGGGTTGCAGGCAGCGTGGTTGGAGAAGGCAAACGGCCGGGCTCGGCTTGGGCTGCAGCGACTCCAACAGCAGCGATAAAGCACTATCCAGAAGCCGGTTGCACAAACCGATTTGGAGACGTCGCGGCCAGAACATCACCAACGTCAGCTACAGCCCGTTCCAGACAGCGTCCTCGGGCAGACGCGATTCAATTGCACGACAGAAGCGAGCGTGGTATCCCGCAGCGGAGTGTCCCCAGAGGACAGACAGGCCACGACGACCAATCAGAGGTGGCGCTGGCTCTAGTGGCTGTGACGAACCACTGAAGCGGACATTCCCGAAAGCTGTTTGGCTGTGCCGTCGCAACCCCAAATCCTCCCAGCCTCACGAACGAAGCTCGCTGCCCAGGCAAAGCAGCCATCGCTAATCCCGCTCACACACTCCCCACCACCCCTCTACTTGCGACAACGCTCTGTTTTCTTATAGCTTCATTGTAGTCACCTTGCTCTTTCGTCCTCTGGCTTTGCAGAGGAGTGTGTTCTGATTCGGGCCACGCATGCCGCCGCGGCCCCCGACCTAACCGGCGGTAACTAAATCTCTCGATCCATCGCAGCGCAAACCACCAGGAGCCTTGTCCAGACAGCGCACAGTGCCCAGTGGACGCTCGCAATGGCTACGTCCAACGACCCTTCGGTCGACGCAAGTAAGTGGTGCTCGCGCCCATCCCCCGATACAGGCTGACGATGCGTGTCCACTGCAGGTGCGCCGAACCTCAACCTAACCGCGGAGGAGAAGCGAGTATACGGGCAGCTCTTCCGCCAGGCCGACACGGATAACGTGGGTGTTGTGACGGGCGAGGTCGCAGTCAAATTCTTCGAGAAGACGAGACTAGATTCAAGGGTGCTGGGCGAGGTTCGTGACTTCTGGTGGACGCGTCGTGGTTCGGAGCTAACGTCTCTCCTTCACACAGATATGGCAGCTAGCAGACAAGGAGAACCGAGGGTTCTTGACCCCGGCTGGCTTTGGCATCGTTCTTAGGCTTATTGGACACGTCCAGGCAGGCCGGGAGCCGTCGGCCCAGCTGGCGCTGCAACAAGGTCCTCTGCCCCGGTTCGATGGATGGGCGCCGAATCCGCCGCCGCCGGCTCCTCCAGCGGCGGTCCTGCAGGCTCTTGCCACGGGCAACGCCGCTCCGCCGATCCGTATCCCGCAGCTGACCCCGGAAAAGGTTGCGCAGTATGCGGGCCTATTCGAGAAACAAGTCCCACCAGGGACCAGCATGCTTCCCGGGGACCAGGCAAAGCAGATCTTCGAGAAGTCAGGCCTCCCCAACGACATCCTGGGCCGCATCTGGATGCTTGCGGACACCGAACAGCGTGGTGCCCTGGTCCAGACCGAATTCGTCATCGCCATGCATCTCCTGGCTTCCATGAAATCCGGAGCGCTCCGCGGCCTCCCCGCCATCCTGCCGGCTGCCCTATACGAGGCAGCTACTCGTCGGCCTAACGCCGCTTCCGTGCCGCGCCAGCAATCCCCTACGACCGCCACTCCGCCCATTCCGGCCGTTCCCCGGCAGCTTACTGGGCAAGGGGCGATGCCCCAAATGCGGACCGGAAGCCCCCTTGGGCGGCCACCGATGGTGGCGCCGCAAGGCACGGGAGAGTGGCTCATTACTCCGGCAGACAAGGCCAGGTTTGACCAACTGTTTGCTGGTTTGACCAAGGCCAATCAAGAATTTGTTACGGGCGAAGAAGCAGTACAGTTCTTCAGCCAGTCAAACCTGTCCGAAGATATCCTCGCATCAATATGGGATCTAGCCGATATTCGATCCACAGGCCGCCTCAGTCGGGACGAATTCGCCGTTGCCATGTACCTGATTAGGCAACAAAGAAGCAAGCGAGATCCGTTGTCATCCGCGCTCCCGGCCGTGCTGCCGCCTAACCTTATTCCGCCGAGCATGCGTAGCGAAGTACGACCGCCGGCCCCTTCGGCGTTCGACCCACCACCCGTCAGGCCTCAACCCCCGCCGCCGAAGCCATCGGCTCTGGACGACTTGTTCGGACTTGACGATCTCCAGCCTCCAGCGCCGGCTCAAGTACCCGTTGGGACCGGTGGTTCAGCTGCCAACGATCCCTTCGCCGGCGCCATCAGTCCGGCTGCTCCAGCATCGCCGGCAAGGCCGTCTCCACTGGCGGCATCGGCAACATTCAAACCCTTCATCCCCTCGTCCTCGTTCGGCCGCGGCCTCACCTCCCAGGGGACGGGTGGGTCCGCCAGCTCTGCGCCGTCTGTGCCGGGCGTGCCCAAATCGGCCGTCGAGGATTTTCTGTCTGGCGATCACGAGGGCGATATTCCCAAGAACATCAACAACGAGACGACGGAACTCGCCAACTTGTCTAACCAGATTGGATCCCTGACGAAGCAAGTCCAGGACGTGCAAGGCCAGCGTACCGCTACCCAGAACGAGCTCACCCAGGCCAACGTCCAGAAGAAGAACTTTGAGCAACGGCTGGCACAGCTTCGCTCCATGTACGAGAAGGAGGCGCAGGACGTCCGTTCACTGGAAACCCAGCTCACGGCGGCAAGGAACGAGACGAAAAAGCTCCAGACGGAGATGGCCATGATCGACGCTTCATATCTTGATTTGCAGAACCAGCACAGACAGACTCTGACAGCCCTGCAGGCTGACCAGCAGGAGAGCGCGGCTCTGAAGGAAAAGATCCGGACGGTCAATGGCGAAATCGCCCAGCTCAAGCCTCAGATCGAGAAGCTCAAGTCCGAGGCCAGACGACAAAAGGGCTTAGTGGCGATCGACAAGAAGCAACTGGCCACCAACGAGGCGGAACGAGATAAGCTGAAGACCGAAGTCGAGGACCTCACCAAGAGCAATGAGGAGCTTGCCCGCCAAGTCAGCTCGAGCAGCTCGCCAGTCATCAACCAGGTGGCCAGTCCCGCTCTGTCGACGGCCAGCGGTAACAATCCCTTCTTCCGACGGACGGGCAGCACCGATATAACACAGACCTTCTCGCCTCCGATCAGGTCGTTCAATGACAAGACGTTTGACGACGTCTTTGGCCCGTCGGCGACCGGCAGCCAGGCTGGAACACCTCCCCCGCCTACTGGCATCGGCCTCTTCAAGCCACAGAACACGGGAACCTCGACAGGCAGCGTCGGATCCTTTGCCACACCGGTTTCGATGAGCCCCAGCATGAGCCGCCAGGCCACACTGACAGCTGAGCCTCCTGCCGCTCCCGAGCCGAGACAGCCGACTTCGCCGTTCCTGCCTTTTGGTGAGACGCCCGACACCTTGCGGCAACTCTCACCGCCTCTTAGCCAGACCAGCCAGGGCGAGGCGTCGCAAAAGACCCAGCCGGCTCCCACGACAGAGAAGGCGACGCAGCCGGCTTCGGAAAGCAAGGCGCCTGCCACCACATCAGCCGAAGAACCAAGCAAAGCTGCGGCCAAGGACGCGGACCCTTTCTCTGCTTTAGATGAGGCAAAGGCCAAGGAGGACTTCGAGTCTGCATTTGCGAGCTTCAAGAACACGCAGTCCAAAGGTTCCGCGTCGAGTGTCGACACCTCCAAGGCTTTCTCGACGTTCAACACCGAGTTCCCGCCTATTTCGGAACTTGAACGTGACGAGGAGTCCGAGACAGAGAGTGAGCGTGGTGGCTTCGACGATGATTTCGCGCCCGCGTCGCCTCCCGCCAAGGTGCCGGAGAAGACCTCGGAGTCGAGATCGGCATCTCCCACACTCACCAAGTCTTCGGCTCAGGAGGCGCCGGCTGCTTCCGTGGCCTCTTCCGCTGCGCCGGAACCGGCACCTGTCAGGTATGATTTTTCGGAAACGGCTCCTGCTTCCATCTGAATCCTGGATGAACTTATACTGACACGCAAACAGCGCTGAAAAGCCGGCTTCCCCCGCCCCTACAGCGACCAGCACAGCCAAGTTCAGCGCTTCTAGTGTTGATGACATTTTCGGCTCGGCGGCGACCGTCAAGCCTCCCACGGCCCCGAGCCAGACAGTGCCGTCGTCCACGGCGTCCAAGGGCGCGTTCGACGACCTCGACGATGACTTTGAAGGGCTGGAAGACGCCAAGGAGGGATCTGCCGATGATGACTTTGCCAACATCTCGCGATCCGGCCTCGACGACTTCAACCCCATGTTTGATAGCAGCCCGCCGCCTAGTCAACCCAAGAGCGAGTCGGCCAATACCAACACGGCCTTTGGCGTTGAGAGCAGCTTCGACTTCGCCTCGCTGTCTGGCGCTTCGGCGCCGGGCAGCACCGTGGCTGGATCGTCCAACTCTGCGCCCGGACAGAGCAAGGCGTCGACGGCAGCCGATACTCATGACTGGGACGCTATTTTTGATTCGTTCGACGAGACGCCGAGACCGTCGTCGCCACCTATGAGCAGCGGTAACGGCGCCGCCAAGGAGCCGACGCGAACTAGTGCGGCTGGCCGGGGGACCACAGAGAAGGAGGACAATGACGACCCGATTCTGAAGAATCTGACGAGCATGGGGTATTCGCGGAGTGATGCGCTGGCGGCGCTGGAGAAATATGACTACAACCTGGAGAGGGTAAGCTAGGCCGGAACGCCCAGATACTGCGATGGACGAGCATTTCCCTTTGTCTTGTGATGAGACTGACGATTTTTTTCTTATTCTGTAGGCAGCCAACTACCTTGCCAGTCAGTCATAGCGGCGAGGCCATCCCGTGACGGGGACGACGAGGTTACGAGGTGTTGTAAGCATGGAGCAGGGTGACCGGTAAAAGCAGGGCGGCGGCGACGGAGCGGAAGCAGATTGTTGCCTTTACGAGATACCTCTATTATTTCCTTTGTTCCTATGCATGGGCTGGATGGGTTGTCTCTATTTCATTCGCTTAATTTTAATATGTCAGTGGTCTCTTCAACTGTCTTGCCCATGTTGTTGTGATGCGTAGAACTAGGTATACGGTGCAATCAGGCGCATACTGTGCGATGTACTGTGTGTGCTAAAGTTTACCCCGCCAAAGTTTTGGGAGTCAAGTCCAAAGTTTGCCCCTCCAACATTTTTCCCAACTCGAGCTTCGCCATCGCCCACACCGAGGAACCGAACCGACCAGCCATCCCGAAGATCAAGAGAAAGAGGGAGGGGAGGATATAATAAAATGGCAGAAGAAGACGACGAGCAACTCTCCATCTACGACGAGGTCGAGATCGAGGACATGACCTTTGACGAGACGCTGCAGATTTATCACTACCCGTGTCCCTGTGGCGATCGCTTCGAGATTGCGCTGGCGGATCTGCGGGATGAGGCGGATATTGCTGTTTGTCCCAGTTGTAGTTTGATGATTCGGGTTATTTTCGAGGTGGTATGTTTTTTCTGTTCTTTTGTTCTTGTCGTGTTGGGGAAAGGGGATGGGTGTGTGCTAACGGTGATGATGAATAGGACTCGCTTCCCAAGCCTGAAGACGAGGTTCCCCCGCCTATGGAGGAGGAAGCTGCGCAGGCTGTTATTGCTGCTGCGTAGATTCCTTTTTCCTTTGGATCGCGGGGAGGGTGGGATATGCTGTGGACTAGACGTCTATGGGGATCGCGAGAGGACACGGGCTTGTCTGGTTGCGAACTTATCAGATGCGGTCCCACGATGGCTGCTGCTTATGACCGTTGGCCTCTGGATGCGCCTAATCACGAAAGAAGCTCCCTATCCCGGCTGAAAGGCCCCATCAGATTTGATCAAGACATCACGACGGATCCAACGTCGTACCAGGTCACTAGCGGTACCCCCGTACTCTCGTTCAAACTACTCTGGCTAAGATCCCGGACCTGGTGAGATGGACGTGGTTGTGGGGGCCGAAGCATTGCAGGTCATTGCGGCGGATGCCTAGGCGGGATATCTGAGCAGTAACATGAACCTTGCGAATTTCGACGGATGAACACTCCCCTACCTCGTCCCCCGTGGGAAGACGGAACGATATTCAACGTGGTCTTTGCGAGCGCTTCGATGCACCCACAAGAGGGCTGACGATGCTCTGATACGGAACCCAACTGGAGGAATATATCGCGGGTCTCGGACGTCTATTCTGCGAGCGAGTTGAAACCCCTGAGCAGACCGGCTGGTTATGACCAAGCCGCGAGGCGGCATGGAGTTGTGATTGTGGAGGGTATGAAAGTTGGCCTAAGTTCCTAATCGTAGGGATTCGTGGTGTGTCACGTACGGTGATGGAAAAGGGGTCATAGATCAAAAGTCACGCCGATGATATGTGTATACAGACAGCTAGAATTACAAAGACACAAAGATGAAAGGAGTGTCAAACAAATCTTGCAGGGCAGGGAACCTACCCCATTCTATACACCCTACGTTATAATATTTTGCTCATGGCACGACCATCCCAATACAAATCACACCGGCAACCCCCAACAACTTTCCTCCGCCTGCCACTGCAGCTCCTCCGGATATCATCCCATTAGACCCAGTCCCGTTAGCCATCCCACCCGTCCTCGTACCTGTGTCGGTATCCGTAATAGACACAGAAAAAGACAAAGACAAAGTCCCAAACTCCCATTTGTCGCTAGGTTGGTAAGGAACCCGGGTCCCAGACCAAACCAAACCAAGCCAAACCAAATCAACACCTCGAACGTAATAAGCGTACTCTGGATCAAACCTTTGTACATCTTTTCTTTGGTTCAAGACTACGCACGGTTTTGTCATGGCTTTGGCTTCAGAGTTTCCTTCCAATATCTCATAGTCGGAGCCGGGACTTAGAACTTGAAGCCGTACAAGTACTACGTAGTGAACCAGACAACATGCCTCGGAAAATCGCAGGTGAGTCATACCTGTGACATTCGCCCACGCAGAACTGATCGAAACCACAACTTTATAAACTGTAATCATTCCTCAATTCACTCTACACTCATACATTGCTAAAGAAGAAACTCGGCTGTCCTGGCAGAGCAGACTCAGCAACCGGAGCAGTAACATCCACTTCCTCGCTGTTCTTGGTCAGATCCTTGCCCTTCTTGCTGCCCTCCGCAACCTGGATCACCTGGACCGACTCCAAACCAGCAGCTCTCATCAGACCCGGGATCATTGCCTAGTTATCAAGTCAGACACGCACACGCCTTACAAAAGTCACGGATCGACTTACCAGGAGCGTCGTTGACTCGTCAAATACCAGCTTGCGAGCCAGCACGACATCGGCCGGCTCGCCATCCCTCAGACGCTTCTTGAGGGTCTGCACAAACGGCATAGCCTTCTTCATCTCTCCCATCTTGCCGATCTTGCCGTTCAGCTCCTTATCGTCGATCTTTTGCGTGTTGGTCGCCGGATCCCACACCTCCTTCAGCAGGTCGATATACTTGGCCTGCCAGGACGGGAAGGAATCGGTGATGAAGATGGTCAGCTTCTTCGGCTTCTTCGGGTCGAAGTCGCTCTGCTTTCCCTTGGCCATCTTCTTGAGCTGTGCGGACTCGGCCGAGTTGATGTTGGACGAAGTCGTCTTGACATACTCGCGCGCCGCCGACAGAGCCGGATCAGCCGCGGGAACCACCGGGAATGTCGCGAACTGAATTGACCGGGGTTCGCCAAGAACTTCTTGCCAGATGTAATCCGCCCAATGGGGAGCAATGGGGGTCAAAATCAGCGCCTGCAGCCTGATGTACTTCCAGACCAAGTCCTTGTGCAGCGGAATGCCGGCAGCATTGCATGCCTCTCTGCGAAGGGTCAGCGAACGCCATCAGAGACCAGAAGATACTAACCTGTAGGAATCACGGGCATTCATGAAATCATAATGCGCGGCCTTGAGGGCCAGCTTATACGATGTCTCTTCGTACTGCTTCTTCGCCTCATTGACAAGGGCATTCATCTCATTGTCGAACAGAGCATCCTGGAATGCGTTCAGCTCCCCGGTACGGAGCTGTTCATCCTTGATGACCTCCTCGATCCACTCCTTGTTGTTGTAGAATCGCAGTATCGTGTTGTCCGCCACATCCTCAACAAAGTTGGAATCGGAAATGCCGTCACCGGCGTCGGCGAGTGCCACACGAGCAGCATCCGCGCCATACTTCTTGACAACCTCGTCAAGGGTCATGAAGTTTCCGGTCGACTTGCTCATCTTCTCCCCATTCAACTGCAAGTGGCCGTTCGCGCGCACCGACCTGGGCCAATATTCGCGAGGGAACAGAGCGATGTGGTTATACAAGAAGAAGGTGAGGTGGTTCGGAATCAGATCCTTGCCGCTGACACGTAGGTCCAGGGGATAGAAGTACTCAAATTCTCTCCTCATGCCCTCCAGGGTTTCCTTTGGAATGCCGGATTTCTTGACGATGTCGTCCGTCAGCTGGGTTCGGCAGAAAACGTAGTCCCAAACTTCGTCGATCATCTGCTCGGGCGTGATGTTCGCTCTCCCCTTCTCACGTCCAAAGAGGTCGGTGTGGAGCCAGTGGGCAATCGTATAGTAGGCCATATAGATCGTGGAGTCGCTCAGAGACTCAACCAGGAAATGGGGATCCCACGGCAGCTTGGAGCCCAAACCGTAGGTTCTTGCGCATGCCCACTGTCTCAGCCAGTCGATCACGCCCTTGAAGGCATGCTGAGTATCGGGGGACCAGGTGTTGAGACCGCTGCCATCCTTATTGGCGACGTAGTCGTAAGCGATAGCTCTCCAGCTATCCTCACCGTAGTCCAAGTACCACTGGTCCATCAGGGCAACCGTGCACTCGTCGCCTGATCGAGACACAACCTTGTTCTCGGGCTCCGAGTATGCGAATGCCTCGCCAGCTTTGATGAGCTGTTCTCTCACCTTCGGCTTGGCAATCTCGACCTTTTCGCCCTTGAAGTCGCCAACCTTCATCACGCCCGCATAGAATCCCTCCTTGTAGGCAAGCTCCTTAGCCTCCAGCAGCTGCTTGGCATCTTTTGGAGAGGAAATCTTGAGCTTCTTGACCAAGTAGGGTGCCAATAGATCAGATGTAGGGGTCTGGATGATCGGGATGATCTCCAGCTCGGCCCACTCCTTCTTGATTCCATAGAAGTCGGCCTTCTTGGCGAGGTCGGTAACCATAGCAAAGTCATCTTTGGCAAATGTTGTTAGCGGTGATCAGTCATCTGTCGTATACAAACGTACCTGGTGAGTCTGATGGAACCGATGTGACAACGCCTGTCCCCTTGGTAGCCAGGACTGACTCCATGGGCAGCACGCGGACCTTGGGGTGGAAACTCAGGGGCGCGTGCACCTCAGTGCCAATCAGATCAGACCCCTGGAAATCCGCCACCTTCTCAATGACGCCTTCCTTCTCGAAAATGCCCTGGTAAGCCATGTTCTTGGCGGCTCTCTCGGTGATGACATAGTATTCCTTCTCGGACGCCTTGAAGACGCCGTATGCCAGGGTGGGACCGACGAAGCAACAAACCTGACCATACATGGTCTCGGGTCTCAGGGTAGCAGGAACCAAGAACACGGATGCATCTTCTGGAACCTTGCCCTTGATGACCTCTGCAGCCTTCGGGGCCCACTCAAGAACCTTTAGCTTCAGGGCGGTGTACTCTTGTGGGAGCACACCCTCGCCTTCACTGCGGTCATGATCCATGCAAGGTTGTCCGTCCTTGATGGAATAGATTGTGTATCTGGAAACATTAGGAGCCATTCTGTGTGACACTGGGGGTACCATACCGTTTGCCAAACTTGATTTTGTTCAGCTCCTTCAGGCGATTCATTTGCCAGCGGACAAAGGCATCGTAGTAAGGGTTCGCATCTGTCGTGACAAACTGACGCCTCCAGTCGATACGGGCACCAAAGTTGGTCAGATCCTTTTTGCACTCTGGCGGGAAGAACTCCAGCCTTGTGGTCTCAGCTCCACGTCTTAGTTCCAGCATTCAAGAACTTACCAGTACTGAGCATCAGCGAAAAGATGGATTTCTTCCTTTGGAATTCCAACCGACTGCAAGATCTGCCATTGGTATTTTGCCTTGATCGTCTTGGCCGCGGCCTTGCCCTTCTTCGCGTTGAACTTGCTGACGTCTTCCTTGTTGCCTTTCGGAGCCGGTGCAGCCGCAGGTTCCTCTTCCTCCTCTTCCTTGTAGTTCTCGAAGTCACGACCGAACATCTCCACCTCCTTGACTAGCTTGTCGGCGGAGGCCTTGATAGGAAGTCCTGGTGACCGGTCAGAATAACATCCTATGTTTGCAGTTCCTTCACCAACCTGTGCAGTGATAACCCAAGGGGAACAGGGTCCGCTTCCCCTGCATCCTGGCAAAACCGGTGTGGAATTCAACTTTTAAGCGTCAGCCTAAGTCTCAACACACCCTAACGCGGCGGTGCGCGTGACATAGAGGTCCATACTCTTGCTGAAGCTGAAGGCATGGCCAGCATGCAGACGGCCGTTCATGTACGCTAAGACACAGTTAGAAATGCGTTGCAATCCACAGGGAGAGCTCTCATACGGTATGCGATCGTGCCAAAGAACTTTGGGAACCTGTGCCCCTTCGTCAGCCATGTCCAGATGTGCCAGCGCAGCCCCTAACTCCATGCGCGCATGGAGAAAAAGTTTGCGCATCCATCCTATATGTTCCGGGGAGTGTTCGTACTTCTCGCGCAGCTCTGCGGCCGTGATGGAGCCCAGGGGGAACTCGTCGACCGAGGGAGCGTCGACCTCGAAGACACGCTCTTCCTCCCATTTCAACTGGTATCTCTGCGCAAAAGTCAGCCCAAAGCCCCTGATGGCCCATGGGAACAACCTTTTCAATCTCAATCAGGGTATCTCTCTTTTCCGTCCCCTTCAACTCCTTGGTCTTGGAAATTGCTAGGCCCTCCATTGCTTTGGGCACCGACGTGTCGGCCATGGTGTTTCGATTTCGTTTGACGTTCTGGGGGTTCGAAGTCGAAGCGCCACGCTCGTCCCTGGGTATATCTAGGCTCGCTCGAGGTGAATCCGGGGGAATTGACTCATTCGCAGGCCGTTCGTTACAGCCGAATTCCGCAGCCAAATGTTTTGAGTCAGAGTCGAATTTTTGGCTGCTGGGAGCGGGAGTGCCATGGAGGGGTACGCGGGGTCGACGCTATGCAGGTGGCACTTGGGGCGACCCCACACCATTAAACCCCTGTCGGGCGGTGAGAGCTGGTGGCGCGTGCCGTCCCTTCAGCCACGCGGGCCCGACTCATTAGCGCGACTCATCACGAGCTTCTTTTCACGTTCTGCCACTTCGGACGAAGACCCCATCTCGACCCAACAATGCTACCCACGCTGATGCGCCGGATGGCGCAAGCCGCCAAAACCCAGATTACAACGCAAGCGACCCCATCAAAACTGAAGAAGGTCTGGCCGCCCGACTTTTCGAAGCTGTCGCCGCAAGAACAGCTCCGGTTCGAGAAGAGGTACAAGAGGAGGTTAAGGCACATTGCTCAGCGGCCGACATGGACAAAGATGGTCAAGCTTGCCCAGTATTTTACGATATCATGTACGGCGCGAATACCTATCTCTTCTGGCCAGCAATTGACGAGTACCAGTTGTCCTGGTGTATAGTGTTTTGTTCATGGATTGGAGGAACGAGAAGCAACCCTTTGATGACGTATGTGATATCCTCTGCTGTCAAGTTTCTGCCATCTAATTGCTCTATGCAGGTGAGGAGAGCTGTTTGGGGCTTCTTTGGACTCGAGTACCACCCATACCCGAAGCCAGAGGAGAAGAAGCCCGAGGAAAAGAAGCCTGAGTCACGAAACAGGTCAGAAACGTGGAAATGACCTGGTTGAACCAGCCTCAAGATCATCCTGTTACTCCCCTCTTGTAAATATTCCTCGATATTGGAGTCATGGCGTTGGAATACCCGGAATTGGTGTGTGGTCGGTCACGCCGATATATGCGCTCGTAAGCTGTTCCGTGTCGGAAAGATAGTCGAGCCGTCCGCCAAAGTCCACTCTTGCGTGACATGAACTCCCATCAACGTTGGATGCGATTCTCATCGACCGTGCCAGACGAAGTTCCCACCCATGCCCAGTCCGGCTCCTAGGCCGCCGCTTCGTCCCTCATTAACTGGCCGCTTTGCAACTGTGCCCTGAGCCTTGACCGCCGCCACAATCTTGTCGGTGTTTGTCTCGATGACCACGCCGCCCACGATCATCTCGCCCAATGTGGCATGGAGAGTCTCAAAGTTGAAAATCAGGTCCAGCTCACAGACGTTCTCGAACAGCCGATCGAGGGCCTCAACGTATACCTGGATAAGGTCGATCAGTGCGAGCGGCGATTCGGTCGACGTCGAGATGATGATGAAGTAGAGCGTCGCGTAGTTACGGTAGGTAACGAGGGAGGGCACATCGTTGTGCGGCTCCGATGCCGACTGCGAGGTTCCGGATGCCGCAAGGAGGGGAGGCAAGGGCAGGAAATTGCATGAGCCGCGCGGACGGTTGGAGACGAGGGTGAAGATCTCGGAGATCAGCCGCTGCTGGATACTGGTGTCCTGCGACGATGTCAGCACTGTGACTCAGGCGCAGGCTGGAGCCAGACCAGCTGCGTGTAGAACTTGGTGAGCCGGGGCTGGCCTTGGCCGTTGAAGACCAGAAATGCGTTGATCATGGTGTTTGCGGGTCGTCAGTCATGCTTGAGGAAGATGCGACTGCGGGCGCGAAACGGAGAACCTTGCTGGCGGTGTTTGCCCAAGATGGCGGGGCAGGATGACGCGCAGCTTTGAAATAACAAGATACTTCCATTCTGCTGCTGCCTTAGGCGTAGAGAGAGTACCCCGCTAACCCACTAGCGCGCTTCTGGAACGCGAGACCTCGGAGCTGCAGTGGGGTGTTCTTTGAGCTTCGGATCACCAAAGAGCTCCATAGCTACCGCTCTGAGCCAGCAATTGACTTTGGCATCTCAAATCTCCTCGACGCCATTGGGGCGGTCTCTCCGTCATCTCCGATATCTATTCACCACCTCGTGGGTCAGCCTGCGATATATTTCCTAGTTCTCACCTGACGAACTCCCATCTGGTCTTGCCGAGCTCCACTCAATCGGATCCAGAATGGCCCGTACAAGCATGGCCAAGGTCGCCCGGATGGCCTTCCGCGGCCTTCAGAACTCTCGCCAGACCGGTGTCTTCTCCGTTGCGCGCGCCAAACCCGCCATTGCACTTCCCAAGCTTGCGGGTTTCGTCTCTTCTTCGCGAGGAATCACCACTTCCCCTGGTCGCAATGGCATCACTCCCGATGACAAGCCCTCCAAGCAGTATGTCGAGACGCCCGAAGTGGTGCGCACTCCGGCGGTCATAACAGACGCGGAGTACCATGCGGCGGCCGATGCCTTCATGGAGCGCCTGATGAACCATCTCGAGGAGCTGGAGCAGACGACGGAGGACATGGACGTCGAGTACAGCGTATGACTTATTTCCCGCCGATATTCTATATACTGACTGCCAACAGAGCGGCGTTCTCAACATCCGCTTTGGGCCGGAGATTGGCACCTACGTCGTCAACAAGCAGCCGCCGAACAAGCAGATTTGGCTCTCATCCCCCAAGTCGGGCCCCAAGCGCTACGACTACGTCATTTTTGGTGATGGTCAACAGGACAAGCAGGACACCGCGGTTGGCGAGTGGCTGTACCTGAGAGACAACAGCACCATGGCGGACCTACTTCGTGAGGAGCTCGGAATCGATCTTCGCATGTCGGTTGGTGACTACTGAGAAGCTTGTTCTGAACGGCCCTGAAAATTTGGCGAGCGTTTTTGATGGGAGTCTGGGGGAAGAGTGTAACAACAACATGTACATTAAGTCCTACTACAATGGACAAAAGGAGATTCCCAGGGGAACCGGGTGCTCGGAAAAATCATAGGAGTTTAAGTCAGTCTAGACTCAGAATTACTTTGCCAGGCGACCCCTTCCCGTTACCTCGTGATACGGGTTGAGACCAGTGTTTGACGACGCTCAGTTGGGCAGCAAGATACTACAACTCCATCTTCAACATCCTGATACTTCGAAACCACTATTCTAAACCTGTTCCCGAGGTTACGTCGCCATAATAGTCAATCGCTACCTCAACCCACTGTATCCCGATACCGCCCGTCCCTCCCCATTGGGCTCGTCCTCGACCGGTCCCAGCAACGGCCGAACCCTCTCTTCATCATCTGCCGCTGTCTCGTCTCGTCTCCCCACAAACCTCTCCACCACTTTCCAAAGTGTACTCTCCCTCACCCTATCGCCAAACTTATTTATCAAGATCCACCCCACAATCTGCAACACCGCAACGCCAATCGCAACACCAAAGTCCCACCATGCCGTGCTGGCCATGGCCTCCCGCCACGGCACCCGACACGCCAGCGTGCGCCCGTACCTCGCCGCGCACGTCGCCGGTCCCGACCCCGGAGCTCCAGGCTGACCCCTCGGAAAAGGCCAGGCCATGTCCTTGACGGACCGGAAACCGCAGCAGCCCAGGGCATCCTGGATGGCGCGGATGGCCTCGGAGTCGTGCTCGGTCCAGAATTTCTTCCACTTTGTTTCCAGGAGACAGTCACGCACGGGAGAGGGGATAGCGTCGGAGGCAAGGAGCGTGGCGAGGACGGTGGTGAAGACCAGCTGGGCGGATTGGAGGAGGAGGGGGGTCAATTGGCCGAGGAGGTTACGGGTGGGGGATTTCGCGATGCTGCGGCAGATGGATGGGAGGGCGGCGGTGAGGATGGCGCCGAGGATGGGGAGGGCGATGGTTAGGGACAGTACGGCGGTGGGGATGGGGAGGGAGAGGCGGGTGGCTGTGACGAGTTGGCAGCTGGTGACAGAGTTAGCTTCGTGATGGGGGAATGGAGGGATGGCTTACATGGCGATGATCATAAGGCCGACGAACAGCTGCAGCAGATTTAGATCATGATCAGGCCTGACTTCTTGGTTAGGTTACGAACCACAGTGTACAACGGTATCCAGAGCGACATCTTGGCGGTTGGTGATGGCTCGAACGGGGAGGAATAACTTGGACTTCAAGATGTTCTGGTGTAGAGAGGGAACGAAGGCCAGCACAAGGATCAGGAAAGTGAACAGACCAATTTATACAAGCCCAGCCTTCTTCAACTCACCAGTCATGACGATACCAGACAAGCGATAGGTTCTCATCGACAGATGCACTGAGGCCTACAAGTCCCAAACCTCAAGCTGTGATTTGCTGGCGAGCTGCCACAGAATGCGGGAGAAGGCTTGACAAACTGCATTGTCAACTCAAATGAGGTATGTTTTGCTCAAATGAGGAGGCATACGAGTACTTCGTGACCAAAGAATACTCGGCACTGCTGAGTAGCTTAGGATCAATGCGGCCAGCCTGCTCCATGGCTTTACGGTGCGGGCTCATCATCTAGCACTGCTACAGATGAACCGGGAGCCAAACCACCGGATAATCCTGCCAGTGTTGTCTAGAAGAACGAACTTGATTTCTCTCAACAAATGAACTGGAGCATCAGGGCCTCCCGCATACTGCTTTATCTCGGGGCCTTCGACGACTCGGGAGTTCGAGGATAAGGCAATGCTGTTGACTTGGCCCCTTTACAGACGCTGGACGGGGAACTTCTCTGTTTTCTGTGTAGCATAGGTAACTTCACAGTCCCCGCCGTCGGCGAAATAGATCGATCATGTCGCTTGTGAAGGTAGGAGATCCTCGATCCCCAGATACGTGGAGCACTCCATGCAGTACCCGTACGGCGCCGGCCTTATCTGTAGATCTTGTGATACGGATCATATAGCCTGGAATGAGTCCAGCAAGACAAAGTCGCAAAAAAATGATCCAGACTAGAATCAGCCTGCGCCATATGAACAAAAAAATGACTTTGAGGTATTGAACCCCACCCGATTTGAACGGATAACCTTTCGATCTGGAGTCGAACGCGCTACCCTATGGAATTGTTAGTCCGATGAATGCATTGCTGCAAGAGAACGGTGCTACTCACGTTGCGCCAGGGGTCCTAGTCCTGTTGTTGGAACATTGGGCTGCTATGCGGGCTTTTAGCCAGAGCTGTCCGACCTCCACCTCTGCGGGTGCCGATGGAGGCGTGACGGCATATGGGGCGGGGGAACTGCTCGGCCCGTGAAGCATACGGCATCTCACTCCTCCGACGTGCTTGGTGAATTGACAAGAAGCTCGAATGCCCGTCCTGATGACATTTACAAGCAAACAGAATATCACGCCTGAATCCAAGAGCAACAGCACACAAGAACATCCCGACTGGCCACACAGTGCAGGGGTGCTGCGCTGGAAAAGGGGCCCGAAAAGGGGCTCTGGTGGAAAGAGGGGTTTCCTGGTTTCCGCCAAACTCAGAACCCGGAGAGCACACGTTTCGGCACCATCAGGCTCCCGTCATGCCGACCCGTCTTCAGCATCACAATGCTCGTTTATTATCCTGCTGGAACCCATCGGGAGTCTTCAATTGAGTGTCGCCAAGCACGGCGAGCCCCAGAAGTGGCGGCGGTTGAGGGGTTGGCGAGCGGGTGGCAGCGCCATGGATATGGGGCACACAGCTGCTGCAGCGAGACGGCTGCATATTAATCAAGTGGCTGCAGCACCAGGCCGACCTCCGTCCTGCGTCGTGGTTCTTCAGCTCACTGGACGGCACACAGAAACTGGTTGGTGGTGGTCCAGTCGGCATCGAGAGCGTGCAGAGAAGGGCCCGCGCACGGATGGTCCGGCCAACTATCGTGGGCTTCGTCTTGATATCTCCGAAGGGGCCTGAGCGCTTCGAACCCCTCTGGAAGTCTTCGTCGGCTTCGAGGGGGCAATTGAGTGGTATAAACGTGAATGATGCGCATTTTGCGTGTGTAGGCTTCCCAGTGGCGCCAGCTTCAGCGCGTGCAAAGTGAGACAGCACATCGTGATGCCAAGAAAAAGAAAGACTCCAAATCCCGTCGCAGCAAACAGAACCCGGGAGGTTTGGCTGTAAGCACGGACCAGCCAATCTGAAGATTGGCAGAGCTGGGAATCGGCCGCAAGCTCATCACAAACATCTCTGCCGAACTTCAGCTTTGTACAAAATCAAGGACGGTGGATGTTTCCTGTCGATTGCCGTCTCCAGAACCGGCCAGCCCCGACTCGTCGAGTTTCTGAAGCGCGCCTCCGTCCCTGTTCGACGCGAGACCCTTGCCCTCCCAATTTTTTTTCCGCTCCAACCTCGTGCGGCGCAACCACATTCAGAGGCTGGTCAGCTTGATGAGAGAAGAGAATTGCCTTTGCTGTACGTACTGCTGCATCCACGCCCACGCCCTCGCCTGCTTGCGCGGCCGTTGCGAGTCATCGGCCATCGGTGTTTCTATATCTAACAGTGCGATAGCAAGCAGCTCCCCTGCGGGTACCCGAACAGACCCACGTCGAGCTTCCTCGGATTAGACGACCGACAACGCGTCCCCTTTCACCTCGGGCACATCCGCGGCGCTCATGAATCCCGAAAGCACAGGCCGTAGCAAATCATAGCGCTGTCTCTGCAGCTGGGGTCGGAGGTCGAGAGGGAGCTAGCTTCCCACGAGCTTCGATTGGAGTGCGCCGTCGCCAGGAACCCCCCATCGCCGAGCGATTCCCCCGACACCAGTGGTTGATGCATTCGAGGCAAAATGCCCTGGCAACCCTTGCCTCGCATCGCATTCGCCGTTGCGACATATCCCTTCACCGCGTCCAGCCCTGCCGATCTCCCGCTCGAGCTCGGCGATGAGCTCTACATAATCGAGGAGACGCCCGATGGCAATTGGCTCCGCGGATATCTGGTCGCGCCGCCTAGCTTGCTTGCCGGCCTCACCAGCATCAAAGGCCAGACCCTCGAGGCCCGCGTGTTCAGTGGAATCTTCCCCCGCAGCTGTGTCGAAGTGCGCGAGGTCCTGGGCGAGTCAGACAGCGATGGCGACAGCGATGATGGCGTCCAGACCGAACCTCCACAGCTAGGAAGCGACTCAGCTAAGAGCGGACTCGCGGAGAAGAAGAAGCGGAAGGACAAGCTCAAGGGGCCGGAAATATCCATTGTTGCGCTGGGTGACGCAAAGGTTCAAAGGAAAGGCGGGAGGGATTCGACATTGGCAAATGGAACCCACGGCCGGCTGTCCGTGCCTATCAAGCGAGCTCCGAACGAGCCCCGTCCCCCGGCCCCGGTGCCGATGCTCAAGATCGGCGATGAGACGCCGACCTCAGCTTCCGAGCCACTGATCGACGAAATCGCGTCATGCCTGCGGGAGTGGCACTCCACCAACCTCCACGAGCTGTTGCTATCAAGACAGTACGGCACACTCGACACACTTTCGCAGCTCATAACGACGCTCAATTTCTCAAGACAACAGTTTCTGCACGATGTCCTCACGACATGGGAATACAAAAACCTGCGGGAAAAGACGGTCTGGGACTTGGTCCGGGTGAACAAGCTATGTGGAGGAGAAGTCATCGTCCGGGATCCCCATGAGCGTGGCCGCGTCCTTACCGGAGACGACTCTGTGGTAGAGATAACAAGGCTGCAGTCTATTATGAGCCTGCTGGACGAGCCCCCAACTACCACGACCGAGCTGGCCTCCTTACACCACCTCTTGGTGGATATCAAAGGTTTTGCTGGCGCATCCACCGAGGCAACGACGTTGGTCATATATCTGGCTACCAAGTCTGCAGGCGGCGCATTGACGCCTCTGTCTGAGAGCTACATCGTCGAAGTGCCTGCGGGTGGACAAATGGGACACCTGGCGCGGAATATGCAGATGCGTACGCTGTTCTCGGACCTCTCTTCTGCCGATATTGGCGATGCGCCGTCGGTCGACATGGAACTCTTCCTCGTCGTCAAGATCCGTGCCCCGCAGCACATCACGGCCCCCGTGAAACCAAGCTCTCGCTCCGGAGCCATGTCACAGGGTCTGGCGCAATTCACCAAGGATTCTTCGAAGCCGCCGCTATCCTCGGGCAACAAATCAGTGCGTAGGAGCTTGATGTGGGCCGGGAAGAGCACTAGATCGGCATTTTCAAGAGGGAATCCGAAGCTCGATGCGCTCTCGGAGCAGCCGGACGAGTCGCCGCAAACGGGAGTAGGCGAGAGCCGAGATGGACCGCCGCCCAGCACGGCCAACTCCAGAGGACGGGGCTCCGTGGATATCCAACCGCTGCAGACCACGGCCGAGAGGACAGTCGGAGTCGGCGTTCTGAAGCTTAATTCGGTCATGAAGCAAGACGAGGAGGTCGAGCATGTGATCGGCATCTGGGCTCCTTCGGCGAGATCGACTTCTGACCGACACGACGGTGATGAGTGGGATCCGATAATACGCGACCTTTTCGACAGCAAGACTGGCCATTACGAGAAGTCCAGGCGAGCGGAACGTCTCCAGGTCCATCTCAGGGCGTTTAACAACCCCGATGCGGATGCTCTCATCAAAGCCACTCCCACTGTACTGTCTGGAATATCCAAAACCAACAAGATTGGCTTCTCAGGCGCACCGACAAAGCCACGGTCAGATATTTACGTGACGATTGACGAGGCCATCATGAACCGACATACGCTACTTTCGCGATATGGCGGCAGCGCAACGGCCCTCCCGAGTAGCGTTCACGGGAGCAACCTGCAGCTTACCGTCGAGGTGCGGAAGACGTCGGGTGAGAAGATCGAGAACTGCATCTTCCCCTCATCGAATAACGAGGGTCTTACCACGTTCAGAACTGTTGCGACGGAGAATGGGGAGCAGTGGAGGCAGACCATCAAGCTCGTCCTTGCGCCACAAGACGTGCATGTAGCCCATGTCGTCATGTACCTTGCCGATGCGCCAAATCCACCGTTTGCACTCGCATATATGCCGTTGTGGGAGCAACAGGCTTTTATCCGCGACGGATCGCACGGTCTTCTGCTCTATAAGCTGGACGAGAACACGGTGTCGCCTCAGCCAGGACCACAGGGCAAGGGTGGATACCTCAGCCTGCCGTTCACCTCTAAGGGCAAGGATGAGCATCAAACAGAGGTAACCGGTCCCTTTGCCATGATACGCGCGGAAACCTACCTGTGCAGCACTCGGTTTTCCCAGAACAGGGTGGTACTAGGACTCGTCGGCTGGAAGGAGTACCCCCGCGACCAGATACCCACTCTGCTGAAAGAGTTCATCTTCGTCGCCGAGATCGAGGTAGTCAAGCTCCTAAACGATGTCTTGGACGCCTTGTTTGGCATCCTTGTCGAGTATACTGGAAATGATGATTACGAGGACCTCGTCTTCACCGCGCTGGTCCGAGTGCTGGATATCGTGCATGACAGGAGATTCAACCTCGCCCCGCTTGTGGACCAGTATGCCGAGAGCAAGTTCAACTACCCGTTCGCGACACCGTGTCTTGTTAGATCGTTTACGCGACTATTGTCGAAACCCACGGAGCCTGAGACATCTAGGAAACTACGTGCCACCTTCAAGGTCGCACGGCATATTCTCAAGTTCATCACGCACGCTCGGGGCCAACAAAAAGCAAAGGAGGCTGGGATCGGTATCACAAGCTCCAATCCCGGCTTCACTCGTCATCTGCGGAGCATCTTCAAGGCCCTCGACGCCATGATGCGGAGCACGGCCCCTGTCTTGGTTGGCAGTCAGACGTTGGCCGTGCAACACTTCCACACCTGGTTACCCGAGCTCGCGGGCCTTCTGACGACCGAGGAGATCCTGCATATCGCCATCGACTTTATGGACTCGTGCTCCATGGTGAAAGGCAAGCTCGTTCTCTACAAGCTTGTGCTTATCATCAACTATGCCAAGCTCGACATATTCTCCCATCCGGAACAGCGATCCGCGCTGAGCGCCAATACCGTCAGGTGGATAGCGCCCCATTGGGGCACCACGGATGAGGTGACGGAGCAGTGGAGGGACCAAGTCCGGCTCTGCTGCTCAGTTCTGGCCAGCCAGGTCGACCATCTCGGACCCGAGATCCCTGATTATATACCCAAAATCATTCAGTCGTATCTGGCAATTCAAGGGGCAGAGAAGAAGCCCAAGAGCCGACTTTCGCTGCTGTTCCCTACGTCGTATCCCTTTCCGACGAAGCCCACCGCAGACGAGGCAGTTTTCGATGAGACCCTGATCGAGCTCTCGGCCGTCCTGTCGGCGCTGTCAAACTCCCCCAGCGGTATGCAGCTCGAGCTGGCTGAAGACGACCTCAATGTAATTATCGAGAACTCACTTCGCGTCCACATGAGCATTCTGCAGGGCGAGACTTTCCCCGCGAACTGGCTCAGCGTTCACATCTTCCATCACAAGTCGACGATGCGGACACTGCAGTATCTCGCCGGAATTCTGCTTGAGTCGTTCCTGCCACACCCCGACGAGGCCGAGAATTTCAATACCGAGTTGTGGAAGATGTTCTTCACGGCGTTGTTGAAGCTCGTTGGAAGCCCCCAGCTTGCTCTGGAAACATTCCCGGAGCAGAAGAGGCGAGCGGTCTGGAAGATTGCCGGCGACGTTCGAGAGCACGGGGCCGAACTGCTGAGAAGAACGTGGGAGGCTATCGGGTGGGAGACCAGCTTGGAGGAGCGGGCTAGATACGGGCTCTCCAAGATGGGCGGCTACCAGGTGCAATATGTGCCTACGCTTGTCGGACCCATCGTCGAACTTTGCCTCAGTGTCCATGAGGGGCTCCGTCGCATGGCAGTCGAGGTATTGCAGACCATGATCGTCAGCGAGTGGACGCTCAGCGAGGACCTATCGGTGATCCAGACGGAAATGATCGACTGCCTTGACGTCTATTTCAAATCGAAACCGCTGACCGAGAGTATTCTGCAGAAGCTCTTCGTCGGGGAGCTGTTGGATCGATTTGAACCGCTGTCCAGGATACCGGGCGAGCCGCTGTACCAGGCACTCAAAGAGCTGATTGGTACAGTTGACGAGTTTTTGGACCTGTTGGTAGCCGTCCATAGCGGAGACGGATCCGGGGAAGCCTCTCATCTTATCCACCGGCTGAGGCTCATGGAATTCCTGCGCGACATGCAAAAGGAGGAGATCTTCATCCGATATGTCCACCAGCTTGCAAACCTGCAAGCCGAGGCGAGAAACCACGCGGAAGCCGGGCTTGCGCTTAGGCTCCATGCCGATCTTTACGAATGGGATCCGACAAGGACGACGCCCGCGCTTCAAGACCCCGAATTCCCAGCGCAGTCTCACTTCGAACGGAAGGAGCGGATATACTTCGACATGATCAAACATTTTGAAGACGGAGAGGCCTGGACAAGCGCGCTCTCGGCATATAAGGAACTCCAGGCGCAATACGAGACCAACATCTTCGACTTCGCCAAGCTCGCGCGGACAGAACGTGCCATCGCTACCATCTACGAGACAATTGCCAAGAGTGACAAGTTGGTGCCCAAGTACTTCAAGGTGATCTACAAGGGACTCGGTTTCCCGACGAGCGTCCAAGACAAGGAGTTCGTGTTCGAGGGCTCACCAAACGAGCGGGCGTCTGCCTTCACGGACCGCATGCAGGAGATGTATCCGTCTGCGCAGATCGTCATGAACGAGAACATTGACGACTTTGAAGGGCAGTTCCTAGTCATTTCGTCGCTGAGTCCTCACCGGGACTTGAGCCATCACGTATACCAGCGGGCGCGCGTGCCCCAGGTCATCCGGGACTACCTGGTATCGAATAATCCTCAGGAGTTCTCGGTCAGCACCAAGAGAAATACCAGCGGCCCTGTCACGGAGCACTATGCGGAGAAGATCGTATACACGACTGCGGAAGTGTTCCCCACGATACTACGGCGAAGCGAGATCGTGTCGACACGCGAGATTCGGTTATCGGCAAAGGAAACGGCACTGGAACGTATCGTGCGCAAGACAGCCGAGATGACTTCGCTGGAAAGGAAGCTGGCCGATGGCGAGGGTGGTGACGAGGTGGCAAGGCTGCTCTTCGATGCCGTCGGCATCAGCGTCAATCCCGATGCGGAGCAGAGTGTGGTTTGCTACCGTGAGCTCATTCCCGGTATGGCCAAGACCAGCGGCGCCAACACACCAACTGGAGAGAGCTTGATGGACGACGACGAGCTCGAGCCGCCAGAATTGGATCCGCAGGAGAACGCCATCAAGATGGCTCTGGTAGACCACGCGATCATGTTGAAGAGGTGTCTGGCAACATTCGCACGGAGCGGCAATCAGATCCTCACACAGCACCTAGAGGATCTCCAGCGATGTAAGTACTTTCCGTGTTGAGTTGACAAGTTGCTGACCAGTAGCAGGCTTCGAGAGCACGTTTGCGCCAGAAATCGCCGTCTTCATGCCGCCGCAGCCAATCCGCGAGACCGAGACATCGCCGACACCCACATGGCCCCGATCACCGCCCTCCAACAACGGAGCTCTCTTAGTATCGCAGAAACAAAGCACGCCTCTGCTCGCCAACGGGGCGACAACGGAGGAGGTCAAGATTGTCCAGCCCGTCTCGCTTCGGCAAGGACGTGGCGCTAGGCTAAGCTTTCTCGGGGGCCGTAGGAAGGACTCCAAGCATGAAGCGACGCCGCCGGTCCCGCAGATCAACGGCGACCATGGGTCGACCAACGACGACTCGGGGATAGGCCGCAGCCGCAGCCTGAGCAAGGAGAATGCGAACCGGCGCAGTTTCTTCCGGGCCCATGGGCCGTCTGACAACAACCAGCAGTCGACGACGCTCAACGGGACAGAAATGAGCCCGGCGATTGCGGGCGGGCCGCGACCAGACATCAGCGGGATGGACTGGGTGTCGGACTCGGCACCGAGCGGCGACAGCCATGCGCTGGAGAAGGAAAAGTCGCATTCGGATCACAGCGGCACGAATATGTTGCATGTGGGGAGCGTCAGGAAGCGGCTGAGCATCCTTCGGCTGGGTAAGAAGAGCAGCAAGGGGAATGGGCTGATGGGCAGTCTCGATGAGGAATAGGAAACCTCGTGGTCGTGATTCTTCCGGGTGTTAGTTCTGAATACCGTGCGTGGCGGGGGAGGACTTTGAGGGTTTGGGGTTTTGATCTCGGCTGGGTCTTGCAAACGGCCCTTTTTTCATTTACGTCTGTTGTAATTTGACGGGGGGAGGAGACGAGATCTGGTACATATCCCCTCGGGTGAAGCCTTGTGGGTGATGGTGTACATTCACATTGGGAGGAGTGAGGAGAAAGAGAGAGAAAGGGTTCCAAAGGGATTTACATGGACACACAAATTCGGGCTACATCAGCACGAGGGTTTTTTTTTCGTTTGTCTACAGGCGGGATGGCATTCTGGGATTTGTTGGTGATAGCGGGCTTCTTGTTGTGTCTGATTCCCCCCCATTGCTTTTGTACAAGAGCTGTATTTGATTCAACGCCCTCAGGTAGCTTAGAGAGGGTTGTATATGCGGGGGTTTGGTGAATTGAGTGGTTGCTACGGATGGTATACCTAACTTTGAAGCTGGAGCATGTTACTCTAGTCATCAACACGTTGACGATGGGGGATTGAAGCACCGGGGCGAGGGGAGGTGAGATCAAGCTTTTCTGGAGTCTGGCGGGTAAATGCGCGTCGTGCCGGGACTGATGGTGATGTGTGTGATTCCTGCCGGTGATGCAACCGTGGTCAGATATCGTCATTCCCCATCCACTCGGGGTTTTAAGAGGGAGGCAGGAGGAGACGTCGGTTGGCAGAATAAGGTATTATATACAACAGGTAGGCGAAGGGGAGAAAGGTTGGTGGACGGGGTCTGGTCTAGACCTCGGTCTAAAATGGTGCGGAACCAGGTTTCCGGTCGCGTGCTGTGGTTATTTTGGGGTCAACGGAGAGCGTCGTCCCCGGTGTTTTTAGACAATGCAATTCCACTCATCTACCAGACCAAACAAACGAGAGCCAGTGAGTGAACTTGCTTGCCCTTCAACTGACGACAGCAGCAATGCACACCCCCACACTTTTTGGGATCTCTGGAGAGGCTCGGGTAGACGATATACAACGGCAATTTATCCTGCAGGGTTGGGGCGGCCGAGGGAAAAGGTCCAGACCACGGCGTTGCGCGGGCTGCTCATGCTGGACCGGTGCCGCGCGTATAGTTGTCCGCTTGCATACAAGCACTAACGAGGCCTGTGATATATTGCGGGTTCGCGGTATGACGGGTTGCGTTGCCTTGTTCTTCTGTGTCCTGGTTCATGGGCTAATTTATTTAGCTTCAATGACGAATTTAAATAAAATATAACCATCTCTTGGTTTTTCATCTCGTGTCAATCTTCTCTTCTTCTCTTCTTCTCTTCTTTTTCTTTCTTGTTCCTCAACACCTGCAGAATGAGGTGACCACCACCTCCCACGATGGTGCACATGTCGGGGCGGTCGCGATACCGAGCGCTGGTCGTCTGCACCATCGCCGCTCTTTTGTACCTGATTTCTTACCGGTCATACATACACTGGCGACACCTCCGGAGAGCCATACCCCCGCGGCCGGAAAGGGGGTCATCACCGCCACCTCTAGAAGGTGAGGTGGAATACACGACCGAAATCCCGCCGTCGTCGCTTCAGGCCGACTTCTTCTCGTGGAAAGGACCCGACTACGTGCCACCGCCGAAACCGCCGTACAAACCGCCCCGCGAGCCGGGACCGCCCATCCCGGACCCGTTCCCCCTTTTATCGCAAAACATCAAACCGAGCAAGCTGGCCGAGCTCCTCCGGCCGCCGCTGCAGAACCGGCCGCCCAGGCCGCACTACGACGAGCAGACGCCGCTGCTGATCGGCTTCACGCGCAACTGGCCGCAGCTGCTGCAGTGCGTGGTGAGCTACATCGCCGCCGGCTGGCCGGCCTCGGACATATACGTGGTCGAGAACACGGGCGTGATGCACGCGAACCGCGACGGCCGACTGACGCTGCAGAACCCGTTCTACCTCAACCACACCCAACTACACCTCCTCGGAATCCAGGAAGTGATCATCACGCCGACGCTGCTCACCTTTGCCCAGCTACAAAACTTCTACACGTACACGGCGCTCGAGCGCAACTGGACTGACTACTTTTGGTCGCACCAGGATCTGGTCGTGTTCGCGCTCGAGAACCAGACGTACCCGGACGACCAGTTGAGCGCGGCGCACGCGGCCACGCGCGGAGGATCGGGGGTTGCGGTGCGGTATTCGCTCTACGACCGGGCCGTCGGCACGCTGCAGTATCTGCGGCAGCCGGGGACGCCGCGGTGGGCGAACCATTTCTTCGCGTACGACCACCTCACTCTGGTCCATCGCGATGCGATCATCGACGTGGGCGGGTGGGACACGCACATCCCGTTCTACGCGACCGACTGCGATATGTATGTGCGTCTGATGTGGGCCGGGTACTGGCAGGGCGAGACCGAGGTCGGGATTATTATGGATGTGGCGACGGTGCTGGACGATGTCGGTGCGCTGCTGCGGATCCCGGGCGTGAAGGCTGCTTTTGCGGGGGATCCGGAGCCAGACGGACCTGAGGAGAATAGAGAGATTGAGAAGAAGGGGGAGTCGTTTGAGAGGCTGGTACGCATCGCGAAGCGCATGGAGGAGGCCAAGTTCCAGGACGGCAGCAACGCGCTGCGGAATACGTGGCAGCTCCGCCAGACGGGCGGGCAGGGCGAGCCGTTTGCGAGAGATCCAGAGGGGTTCGAGACGGGGATTAAGATGATGATTGATACCGGGCGCGCGGTGTTTGCTGAGAAGTGGGGACATCGCGGGTGTGATATCGCGGCCATGGGCATTAAGGCCGAGGATGCGTGGCGGTTGCAGCGGGATTGGGATATCGAGACGGAAGGGCTGGGGTATGAAGGGGATGATTGGTAGATGTGTGCAAATCGCATTAGATGCATACCTGGGAGAGGTCCATGGGGATGTTAGGGGCGTTTGTTTGGATTGATGACAGTACCCCTTTTCGATCCGACATTGGTTCCCCCGTAGCCGCTGTGCCAAACCCTCGTGACAAAAATACCAGGCACCATATTGAAGCCGCCCGGGGAGAAAGTCTACTGCGATAGGTTCATGTTTGAAGTTCAGGGGTTCGTTTAGTCCGCGACCCCTTTTTGACATCCAGTGACCCACCACCCCCTTTCAACATCTCAACCCTGACCGGGCAACCATCCACACGACGACTCGCCACCTCTAGAAAAAGATACCAAGTTCAGCCCCCCAAAAGGACAAGTTTGCGCATCTGCGAATTACTCACAGTAAGCAGCAGTGTAAGCAGCAGTCATGTTTCATGTTGATGAGGTCACGACGACCTAGACTACCTGCACGGGCACAAATGCCGCATTCTATGCCTGCCGCAGCGGCGGCCGACTCAGACCGGCCCAAAACGCGGCCCCGTCACCCCCCGTCACATCCGCTGCTTTCCGTTTGAAGAGAGAATTGTATAGCTCGCCGAGATATCCAGCTAGGTATGCTTCCCTCATGCAAAGGCCATGTGCGAGATGCAAGGCTCTGCTGGCACTTGCACTGCCCTCTTTTTTTGGGGTCTAGATTGCAGCTAGCGTTCTGCTTGTCTCTCGGCAGGCCTTGGGGGCTCGGTGTCTTCAATTGAGATCTCTTTCACCAGATATCCTTCAATCTTTACCAAGTCCGGAATCCTTTGCTTCGAAGGCATGTGTTCGCAGGACGGCGCCTCTCGAAGAAGACGAAGAAGAGATACGTGGACAGGCTCTTGTGTGTCTCCACCGACAGACCTGGCCCTTTAACTTTGACTTTTCTCTTCCGGCTGCGGCTGATACGAGATAGTACCAGGAGAGAATGCGGGAACATCATTGTCCTCTTTGGTACCTCCCCGTCCATCCGGGCGACTGACAGTATCGACAGATGCAGGACTGAGACCGACATGCAGAGAGATTCATGCATCCAATCAAGAGGACCGAAACTACCAAGTTTCGGTGGACGTCGTGTGTACCATTCGCTCGTCACCTTTTGGACTGGTCATCTCTGCATGTCTCCCCACGCCGTCTCATTGTCCAAGGTCCTTCCGGTGGTGCGGGTTGTCTGGAGGGGAAGTGCTTGTGATAGAAAACTTCAGCTTGTCGGAGAAGGCAGAGAAGACTGAGCCACTGGGAACCATCAGTTGTAATATGTATCGGGGATGATCATGAGTCTGTATTGGTAAGCAACCTGGATGGAAGGCTCGGGTCGAAGCTGCTGGATATCGTTCAACTTGTTACTTGGGTTCTGCCGACTTTGACGTCGGGACTTCGAGAAACTGAGTCGTAAGGATACCAACCCAAACGGCCACACATCCCCTATTTTTAAAGAGACAAGAGATGTTGATAAGAACAAATATATGCGCTACAAATACTGTGACCCTACAAATACTGAGACCCCTATACAAAGTCCGACAGGTCCCGCCTGATAGGTTGAACAACATCGTAAACAGCTAAGAAAAGTTGTAAAGAACATCCTGCCCCCGACACAATAGCCTACAACATCACACCCGTACAAAAGAAAAGAACCCCATAAAACCACAGCTCAGTAAGACGAATCAACCCAAGTCCCAGAGCTATCCAAAGACCCAGAAAAATAAGCAGAATCCGGCACTGAAGCACCACAATCCACAAGCAACTGCTGCTCCCCAGCCGCCCCTCCAGAACCCATCAAAAAGTCCAAATTAAACTCCTCCCCCGGCACAAGCGCCGAAAAAAGCGGATCGCCCTCGAACGTGGTGATGACCTGATTAAAGTCACATATCGGATCCACCACATCCCCCTTTCCGTCATCCTGGTCCTCCTCCGGTTCCGGCGACGGTGTCGGCTCCCTCGCAGCCACCGCAGCCTGCTCCGACTGGAACTGCCACGTCCGAACAATACGGCCGTGCAGGTCGCGGAGCAGGGTATTCGCCGTCTGGCGGAGGGCGGCCGAGGCCGTCTGCAGCAGCTTCTCGAGCTCGGCTTCGAGGACCGGCTTGACGGTGCGGAGGACCTCGCGCTTGAAGTGGGCTTTGTACTCGTCTACGTCTTTGAAGCTGGATTGGGATTCGGCCTTGGCGATTATGTCTTCGTCTGTTGCGTCGTAGTCTGTGGAGCTTGTTAGCTTGGCTGCGTTTGCCTGGGTATCTCATGGGAAGGGGGGAAGAAAACATACAAGGCGACGGCACCGGCACCCCGGGAAAAATGATCCGGTACATATCCTGCCACTTTTCCGTCGCCGACGAGTTCGGCTTCGCCCGCGCCCGGAGCTGCTCCTCCTGCTCGTCGCTGATGACGTGCGTCGGCGCGCTGTCGCGCAGCCGGCAGGGCGTTTTGGAGCGTTGGTGCTCCTTGAGACCCTTGGGGTCGTCGAACGACTCGAAGCAGCGGTTGCAGGCGTTCTTGAGCGAGTGGCGGCGGTAGACGTGCTCCCTTTTTTTTGGTCTCGTGTATCAGCATTCTACTCTCTCTCTCGTCCCATTTTTATCTCGCAAAACGAAGGGAAAAAGAAAACATACTTGACCCGGTGCGGATCAACCCACCCCGGCCCGCAACAAGTCTTGACATTCCTGAACCTCACGGGGTTATGCTTGGCAAAAGGGCAAGCAAATCTGAGGATTTCATGTCTGGCCCTCTTCTTCCCCTTTTTCTTCTTTTCTGTGTCATCGTACCCGCCACCATCACCACCACCACCACCCTCAAAATCATCCACTCCACTGTTGTAGCCGTTCTCGTCATCGCCCTCATCGTCCCGCGCCCGCGCCCGCTTGACCGCCCTCTTAGCAACGCCGCCCTGGTGGTGCCTCAAAACGACGTCATTGTCAAGCCATTGGTCCAGCTGCCGCTCGATCTCAGCCATAGATCGGGCTATGATTGCTTGCTTCCGCCGGCTCAGGAGGCTGCTGCTGCTGCTGCTTGTACTTTCTGATGATGGAATGGGTGATGGTGATGGTGATGGTGATGGTGAGGAAGAAGTTGGTTTGCCTGAGTCTGAGTCCATGCGGCCGAGATAGTCATCAAATCGATCCGCTTCTGGCTAGAGACAGCGGACCTCGAGACATTGAGCGATGTCCTGGTAAAGTAACTTTCTTTTTCCGCTGGTGTAATCAATTTCTCGGGGGAAAAAATAAGGGCAAAAGGCCGAGGTGGTAGCTTGAAAAAGCTGGAGTGGAAGCTTTATCTCAACCGGGTGCCGGGGCTGAGATGGCAACAGAGAGGCAGGTGAGGCTTGAGATGAGAATAGGGCCAAGGTACAGTTTGATCTGAGAGACAGAGTAAAGTCAATTGGGTCTGGAAAACTGAATCGGACAAGAAGAATCCGCTGAGCAATTCAAGTTCCTTCAGCCTTCTCCCTCCAGTCTCCCTACATCTTATATATCCACAAAGTCCGCGTTTGCGCAAATGCGGAGAAGCAACGAAGAGGACGACAGCCACCTTAGCTTGTCCCTCCTCCTCCTCCTCCTCCATGTGGTCATACACCACGTTGACCACCACCACCACCCCTCCTTCCCCCGTGTCCCTTCGGCCCCGAGGGGGGAGACAAGAGAAACCACATAGGATTCGCCAATGGCGGTCGTGTCTCCCCGACTTGCAGAAAATAAAAAAGAGGGAACATGCGCGGTCCAGCAGACAGACACACACACCCCACACAGCCCGCACAACACACAGCAGCAGCAGCAGCAGCAGCAGTGACGAGAGGCTCGTCGACGCATTGGACAGCTAGCTGCATACATGCGATGACACGCATGCGGCGGCACACGACAAAACACGGCTGCCGGTCGCGGTTGGTGGCCTTGCTGGCCATACATGCATCCCAATCCCCAAATCAAGCAAGCAAAGCAGCAGCAGCAGGAAAAAAGCCAAGTGCTCAATTGCGAAAAGCCCCCCCCCCCCCCCTCCTCATCCCTGGTCTGGTCTGAGTCTGATAAGGCTGTAGAATCGAAAAAAAGTTCATGCCGATCCGGCATGGCCGCTCTACTTGGACAGCAGCTCCCGAGCAAGCGGATTGGCCGTCGTCTCTCGCAAGCGGCATGTCGTCAGTCAAGCTTGGTTCTTCTGGCCCCTCCTCCGGCTTCGCTCACCCTCCCACCTCCCACCTCCCCCCCTGTTTGCTGTTGTGTTCGAGTTGGTGGACGATGGGGGATTGCGGGGCCAGGGCTTTATCGTTCTCGTCAAGTCAGTCAGCCAGTCAGTCGGCTCGCTCAAATGCGGAGAATGGAGAGCGCGGAGAGGCGTCCCGGGTTGCATTTGTGGCTTGGCCGTCCTCCGAATCCCTCGGTGGATGTCGGTCACAGCCCATCCCGTTCCGGTGTGGGATGCCGAGCCAGCCTGTCTCGGCTGCGATCAACGTCGCGGTTTCCATGGGATTGCTCAATTGCGAGAATCTCGACCTCAGCTTAACCCAGCAGGCGCTCCGGTTATCCTGTGACTCGATTGGGCCTCAATGTCCGACAGATGGCCAGATTCGGTGAGATTCGCAATCAAGCCATCCGGTCCGGGCGCGAGCTGAGCCGCATCGTGGACGGCGTCGTCCATGGTTCTGTTGGCTGCCTGACGCGATCCTGATATGTTCAGCCTGCCGATGCTCGAGTTGACATTCGACTCACGAGGAGCGCGCAATCGCGGAGTGTGAAGCTTGTCTGTGAACGATTTGATTATCTCCTAGTATAAATTGGCTGTGCCTCTTGATAGCTTCAATGGCAGATACCGAAAGTCAGACCCAGCCCCCAGACCGCCGCATCTTAAACACCTGTTGTGAAACCACCCAAGATGGATGTGAAAGAAATCCCTGCTGTAGACGGACCCGTCGAAGAGTAAGTGATGCTTGTTCCGCAGCTTCGAAGCTAACATGGTCAGACAACAATCCAACCCGTGCTTATATGCATTGGAGGAGTGGCTTCACAGCGACAAGGGAGTTGCCGAGCGGTTGCTGAAAGGAGAACCAGATATGGGCGCCTGTATTGCTCGCTGTATCGAGCTCAACGACCGGCTGAAAGTTTTGACCGACAAAATACTGGGTTCTTGACATGGTTCAAATAACGGTTCATAAGGCGCTGCAGGTGTACATCATCAGGATTATGGAGGGGGCCAGTCGCCGGCACCCCGGTGTGCATAATCAGAAATCGGTCCATAGGCCTGTATTCATGTTAGCATGTACTCAACCAATTCACATCATTACATACCGCTGCATCCAGATCGAGCCAGTCGGTGATCTTCCATTCGTCCCAAAGTCTCCATCTTGGCTCCGGTACGGGCGACGGCGACAGCGGCACGACAGGTTCAGAAACCCCGGGGATGGCTGGTGGTGGTGGTGCATATCCAGGTGGTGGCGGCCCGTACGGCGTCCTTCCCTGCCCAGTGGGATGGCTTTGTGGGTGCGGTAGATATCCAGGTGGGTATACCTGCGTATGTCCTTGCGGAGGTGCGTAGCCGGGGCCATAATTCGGCGGATATGGCAAGTACCCTGGGATTGGTGGCGGAGGATACCCATGGGCATGTGGATGGGCTGGAGGACCTGGTGGATGTCCGGGATGAAAACCCGGTGGCCCGGCAGGTGGGTATGGCTGAGGTTCTGGTGCGGGTGGAGGTGGAGGTCGAGGGGCGAGTTTGGCTGGTCCGGATCGTGCTGGTGGTTGTACCGGAATTGGTAGCGGTGTTGGAACTGACATTGGCGCTGGCTGTGGGATATGTCCCGGATATGGTGCGTACGGGACATGGCCTGGGTGTGGAGCGTGCGGATGTCCCGGAGAAGCGTGATGCCCCGAGGGAGGTTGATGACCCAGGGGTGGTGGATGTCCTGGGGGAGGCCCATGAGGTAAGGGCTGGGTTTGAACCGGGCTTGGACCTGGCGGTGCCGGCTGCGGTGCTGGCTGTGGTTGGTTCGGCGCAGATCTTTGGTGTTCTGCAGTCTGGGTCGCGGCATGTCCTGGCAGAGAAGTCCGGGCCGGCGCCGCGTTGGGATTAGGATTTGGCGGTTGATCAGAGATGTCTGCTTCCCAATGAGCACGCAGTGCATCCACCAAAAGCTGTTCGTTGGGCGAATCATCGTCATCCTCATCGACACCCTCTGCCGCCGGCTGCGTCTGCCGAGCTTGCTGGGTGACCTCAGGTTCTTCATCGGATGGCTCCGGCGACTCGGACTGTTCCCGGGACTGTGAGATTTCCCGAGAGCTTGATTCCTCATTGGGGTCACTCGCGAACTGGCGTTCGGCCTCAGCTTTGAGCTCTCTCAGAATGATAGCACATCTCGGCCCCGACGAATAGGGGTTGGTAGACTCAGCCAGCAGTTTGGTAAAGTTGTCGGCGAGACTGATCGACTTGAGGTCTGTCTTATCCATGCCGCGGAAATTGGGGCCCCAGAAGAGCTTCTGGCGCTCGCGAACATGTGGAAGAAGATACAGGACGGCCGCCCCGCAGTAGCCAATCTGATGAGGATACCAGAAGGTAGAAAACATACGCTGGTCGTTGTTCCGGGCCAGCTCATGAACCAACCCAACGGCTAACCTGGCAGCATCCCCAAGCCTGCGGACCGCTGTATCCACGGGTCTCCGTCTGCCCTTCTCAGCAGGGTATGGGCTCATGAGAAAAGGTCGATAGACGAGTATTTGTGCGTGGCAATAAGCCAGCCTGAGGAGCCCCGCTTGTCGGCGGAAAATAGGAAGCAAAATGGTGGCTCTTTGGCTGTTCAATAAGGATGGCAGATTCTCTTTCCACTCCTCGACTTCGACGCCGAGGAGGTGTGCCGCCTTCAACCTGTCGTTGACCGGTATGTCTCGGAGCGAGTAGACTTCGCGATAAATTCGTTCAAACAACTTGTTTAGGCTGTCTTGGTAAGTCTCTTGTATTATTTGTTGGGCATCGTACTTACTGTGCTTGGGAAACGAGGGCGGCAACATAGCAGTCACTCGGCGGTGCGCGAATGGGGCCGTGGATGTCGGCATCCTCGTCATTTACACAGTCTGGGTACTCCTGGTCGATATTATCGGCGCTGAAATGACCAGGACGGCCTAGAATGATGCTAAGTTGCTTATCGATGATGTAGGCGGACCAAAAGATGCGTCTCTCGCACTGGATCTTGGCATAGTTCGGCCTTTGCTTGACGTCTAAGCCTAGGCCTCTATTTCGGCCGAGACGACGATGGAGATCAAGTGCCGTGAGTATTTGGAGCGTGTTTCCAAAGGTATACCAAGCCTGTTTCGTCCTGCTGGTACATAAGAGGTAAATATCTTGGAGGAGTCGGGCTTGAGCCGATTCGAGGGTCGGATCGCCTGCTTCGGCATCTACGAGGGTGACGGCTGCCTTGAACATGTTATCCCCAAAGTTCAGAGACCAAACCCACTCTTCGGGCTTGTTTCTCTTCAGATCGCGGTTATGTCTGCTTCGGTAAAAAGACCCAATGGCCAGTGCCATGAGAACGATGGCCGCTCGAGCATGGCCAATGCCCCGCCAGAGATCGATCCCGGCCGACCAGTTGCTGTCGACCCAGTCCAGCCATTCCAGCACCGAGGGGCGATGGACGAAGTGAAAGGTGCCAAACCAACCGTTAAAGAACTCATCTAGCAATGAGTCTTGTCTAATCCTCGGCGGTAATCGGAAAGGAGTCGAATGGTCAAACGGTTGATCGCATGGGAGAAGCGACCGACCACCAGGACCAATCGGCTGGTTCATCTTATGCCAGGCCTTCCTGAGGAAACCAAGCGGCGGAGTTTCCTCGTCGGCATACCGCAGGGCTGATTGTAACTTTTCTAGTTCAGGGGCAAGCGGTCCCGGCTCTGGCGGGACAAATACGGCTGGAGCAGCGCTCTGGCCTGTACCCTCACCCTCGCCTTCGCCCTCGCCTTCAGCTCGTTCACCTTCTGCACCCTCAGGGAAGAGGTCGGGAAGACTAGCACACGTCGGTTACCGAAGACCTGAGGGAGCGGACTGACAAACTTCTTGTAAGAGCATTCAACTCTCTTGGCGAAGCAATGCTCGCACGGCATCTTTCCGGAGCATTTTTCCTTGGTGATGCGGCACACATCGCATGCAATGTCCTCCCAGCTGCGGAAACGCTTTTCTTTTCCACCAACTATTCTGCCTTTGGCCCGATTGCGGGCATAAGGGTCGCCATCTGGGGGAGGAGGGGGCGTTTTTACTCGGCCCCTGAAGAATGGCTTATCGTAGGAGCAGGTTTTGTTCTTCTCGGTGCCTGGCAGTCGAGGAATCAGTTTACGACAAGCACAGGACGGGAAAGGGGTCCATACAAATATTGCACGGCAGGTAGCCAGAGCACTTGACCCGTTTTCCGCGGCACTGGTCACAGGCACGGGCGATACGCTTGGCTGGCTTGCCATCCTCGCCGACGGGAGACGGCGGAGGTCGGACCTTTGGTTTTTTCTCCTTCCTCCGGTTCCGTTTGGAGGTGCGTCTTTCTGAATCGTCGATTACACGAAAGTAACCGCCAGTGATGGGCGGGGTGGTTCCGGTCACCGAGCCATGGCGGCTCCCTAGTTCCGCGCCTGGAGCGACTACTGAGCCGGGTGTTGCATTGGATCCCGCTGCTGGCCCGCCAGCATTCGCGGTCGGAGTATGCATTTGTGACGATGTATCTCCGTAGCCATTGCCGTCCTCATCGACGTCCATATCGGACCCGGAGTCCGCAGGCGACGACATGGTGAAGGTGCCGGTCGATGAAGTGGAGGCCGATCGACGGCCGGCGCGGTCGAGACGCGTAGCGTCGCATAAACGGCTTCCACCACGATCTTGGGAGAATCCCGCCGGAATCCAGGCCAAAACGTGGACGCGCCGGTTAGTTATGGGTCTCTGCTGAGTAAGTGGCCTGCACGGGCCACTCGGTCGGTCCAGCACCAGTCATCAAGGTTCGCATGCATTTTGACGGATCAGAACATGTCTATACTTCGTCGCGCTTGAAGCTTCGAAGTCGCTTGCCAATGGTACAGTCGAGCCTCATGTTGGATCGCCAGATGTTTGGAAACTAACTTTGGCACTGGAATGACTTTCTCTCAACACGTTGGCGTGTCTCTGCTCTCTTGTCCAGCATGTTCGCTCTGCTTCAAAGTCTCCACCCACTGAGAGACCAACCTCGATTCAAGTGATCCTGCTGAGACTAGAGAGCTTGAAGCATTCCAGAAGCCCAATTGAGTCCTGATGGCCACTCAAAGCATTAACACTCTATCTGAGTGAGCAACCGGGGCCTTACTGTGCCGACCTCACCAGTCTCATCGCAGCTCCCCAACCAGACAATCCAGCCAGACGGCATTCAAAAGATTGGATTCCCGTAAGGAAGCAAAATGCTACTCCGCAATCCCAATTCAGCACGGGGATCGCCAAGAACCTCGACCAGAAACAATAGCAAGGCGAGCTCCTTTGTTGTTACGTCAGACCACCCCATGACGGGAGCTTCACAAGGGCGCGATGCGGGGTGCATCCGAACATGCAGCAGCAGCATCCACAGCAAAAGCGAATGCATCCCACGGTAAACGTGCGGATATACCGGGAAGTAATCCCACTGCGAGCTGCCGTCGCGTGACCTCTCACCTGTCGTCTTAAACCTTCCCAGCTCCCCCCTTTTTGGTTCTTTTCTTTTCCCAGGAGAAGCCGTCCGCATCACAGTAGTCTAGATTCACTCACTCTGTATCATGGCCCCCACCATCCGCCTCGGCACCGCGTCCCCCGGCACCCAGGCCACCACGGCCGAGACGCTGGTGCAGCTAGACCAGATAGCCCGTCGCGCCGCTAGCAAGAAGGTAGACATCCTCGTGCTGCCCGAGGCGTACATTGGCGGCTATCCCCGCGGCACCGCCTTCGGTTGTCTGATGGGCTCCCGGTCCGACGAGGGCCGGGATGAGTACCTCCGCTACTTCCGGAACGCCGTCGATCTAGGCGACACGGTGGGCGAGGGCGGTGCCGGCGCCGGAGCTGCCTGGGTGAAGCGGGAGCTCGGTAGTGACGCCGTTCCGTCCTCCGACGGGGGCGGCGCTACCCCTGAGCCTAAACGCGGGGACGGTACCCGGGAGGAGCTCGAACGGATCGCCCGAGACACCGGCGTTTTCCTAGTCGTCGGCCTGATCGAGAAAGCCGGCGGGAGTATGTACTGCTCCGCCGTCTACGTCTGCCCGACACTCGGCATCATCGGGAAGCGCAGAAAGGTCATGCCCGTGAGTATCGCCCACCCCTCCCCCCTAAGCACCCATTACTCAACCATCCAGACCGGAACCGAACGCCTAGTCTGGGCCCAAGGCTCCCCCGCTACCCTCCGCGCAGTGAGCACCACCATCCGCGGCACACGCATAAACCTAGCCGCGGCCATCTGCTGGGAGAACTACATGCCCCTAGTCCGCCAAACCCTCTACGCCCAAAACATAAACCTCTACCTCGCCCCCACCGCCGATGGCCGCGACACCTGGCTCCCGCTCCTCCGCACCATAGCCATCGAAGGCCGCTGCTTCGTCGTCAGCGCCAACATGTGCGTGCGCCACCAGCCCCAGCCCTCCTCTTCTTCAGAATCCAACCCCGAAGAACACCAATCCCGACGGCGGCGCAACTCCTGCGTAACAGAAGAGGGCTTCGAAATCGCCCTCCCCCCTCCTCCATCTAGCAAACTAAAACACTCCTCGACCTCGTCACCAGCAGCCGGCCACGCCCATCCCCACCCCCACCGCCACCGTCGCCGCTCCGTCTTCGACGAGGACGGCAACGAGATCGTCCTCCCCCTCCCCTCCAGCGCCGCCGAGGAAGGCAGCAGCAGCGAGGCCGTCGCGACACCCTCGGCGGCGCAGAGTACATCGCCGCCCAGCCCGCAGACGCGGATACGGCGCACGCCTGCACCTATCTCATCCCCGAGGCCGGAGTTCCTGTCGCGGGGCGGGTCGTCGATTGTCTCCCCGTTCGGCGAGGTGCTGGCCGGTCCGCAGTGGGAGGACGACGAGGGGATTGTGTATGCCGACGTGGACTTTGATGATTGCATACGCGGCCGGTTGGATCTTGATACCGCGGGGAGTTACTCTAGGTATGTTATGGAGTTGCGATACTTTCAAGGACCGGCCTGCTGATTCTGTGCAGAAACGACTCGTTCAAATTCTCCGTCGAGGGGTTGGATTTGTCGCCGTTGCCATATTGACATCGCTGTTTGATAGCCACTTTTGAATACTTCAATGTACAGTACAAAACACGTAAACAGAACAATCCATGCTGGCTATTTGGGTATCATGACGGTGCCTATAATTACTATCCCCAGACGCCATTGATAATGCAGTTGGAGCTCGATAAAACAACTGCAGCTGTGCCGGCTCCTGGCCATGCTCGCGCATGCATATTGAAACCGCCCTGTTATTCTTTCCATACGCAAGCAGACCTTCGCTCGAGAAATGACCCGTCCACACGTCAAGTGAAACCCTCGACGTCCTTTTACAAAACGACCAAAACGCCAATCCTGTTTTCCGTCATCCCCGCGTGCCTCGAATTCACTCCTTCTCCGTTTCCCCGTTCCTCGACGCTTCCTCCTCCGCAATCTCCCGAGGGCTCGCCAGCGGACTCGCAGCGCCCAGTCCGCCGATGCTCCCGCTGACGCTATCAGCTCGTCCATGCCCTAGGAGTCCGCTCCGCACGCTGGCGGCATCGCCCGCGGCGCCAACCACCTGCTTTGCATAGAAACTGTTCCGCTCGCTCGCCAGAATCCCGGTAGCCGAGTAGATGCTAGTTCGCTCGTTCGCCACGCCGCTCGTGCCACGGTGTAGCCCAGGAGTAGTAGGACCGACACCAGCCGTGCCATCCATGGTGGAGCTGAGCACGCTCAACGGCAAAGACTCGCGGCTCCCACCCCACAGCGATGATGGTGCCAGCGCGCGCACCGAGGCATCGGTATCAAAGGAGCGTCGGCGTCGACGCTTGGACGAGGATGCCAGGGTGAGTATCGAGGCGTTATCGGTAAGCAGATTGTTGGCCGTCGCCGTGGCATATGTGGTGGGATGGCCGATGGCACTGGCTCCAGACGGGGTCAGGTGGGCCGGGATGGCGGATGCGGGGGATGTGGTGGGGAAGGGCTGGTCAAAGTGGATGACTTGCGAGTTGGCCTGCTGTAATTGGTGGCTATGCGTCGTGCTGTTGTTCTGGTTGGGCGCCATCGACTGGATCGTGGTCAGCGTCGTCGTCAGAGACCGCACCGACGGCGCCGGTGACGAGAAAGTGCTATCCCCGCCCCTGCGCGAGTCGACGCCGTTTGCGGTGCGGCTCGTGCCGGTGACCGAGGACGCGCCGTGCGAAGGAGCTGTTTCGTGGTCGGTGGATACCGTCGGCGCCATGGATCGGCCTCCCGTCGTCGGAGGCGCCTGGCCGTCTGTGGATAACCTCACTGACTCGCTCCGCCCCAGCGACGTGATGCTTGACCTCCCCGTATGCCCCGTTATTATCGATGGCTGGCTGTGCTGTGATGGGCTGACTACGCCGACCCGCCCGGATTGTTGATATGGATTGTTGTTCAGCATCTGGCGCTTCTTCATTTCGTTCCGCTTCGACGCGTGTCGACCCCCATCGCCAGACGACGTCGCCTTTAGGTTCGCCAGCTTCTTCATGAGCGCCGAGAATGGGCGCCGTCGGCCCGTCCGGGCTGCCCGATCTGCCATGGTGTCAGTCGCGTCAAAGCACACCAGAGCCGGTGCCGAATTGCGTCGGGTACGAAAGGTCGCAAAGTTGGGCATGGCGGCGCAACCGTCTGGGTGCAGAGGAGAAAATATGGTGCAAGCAGAAAAGCACAATAGAGCTAGAAGAGAGGAGTAGTACCATGGGGCTGTGTCGCTGTTTCAGTCATAGTCACGGAATGAGTGCGGAGAGATCGAGCGAGTTTCGCAGACGGGTGCGTCCGCGTGGCGGCGACTGCGGCGACCGAGTTTCACGTTTCCTTGGCTCGGGTCCAACGGGGCAAAGAAGGCCAAAGCTTGAACCAGATGCAATGACGACGAGTGTCTGCGAAGTGGTCGGGAAAGTCGTCTGGAGTTTGGGTGGGGAGGGACGTATGACCAAGGGACCTGCCGAAGCGTTCCACGATCAATTACGGTGCAGAACGTCCGACGCAGCAGTGATGCGGAAGCACGGAACGAACAAAGGATCGCCGAAAGTGCTGGTTCGACGGATCAGCACCTGCCAGTTGGTTGTATCCAGTGAGAACAGCCTAATGTAGAAGTCCCGAATCTCTGGACGCCAGGGTCGAGGTCGATGGGGAAGCGACCGAGAGGTCTAGAATCAGCTGCTGCAAAGGCTTGGCGTTGTGCACGTGACGCATCACATGAGCTGGTGCCTACAGAGCAGTGCTCGACCAGCAACAAATGCAGACCAGCTCATCAACCACTTTCACTGTGGCCATGGTCTGACTGCCGTTCTTGATTTGACAACCTTTGGGTCGCCATGGATTCAGGTCCATCATGTCTATCCATGCACTCCCCGGGGACGTTGTAGCGCAGATCAAATCGTCAACTGTCATCACCTCGCTGAATGGCGTTGTTTATGGTCTCCTTCAGAATGCACTCGATGCGGGCGCATCCAAAGTCACCATCTCGGTAGACTACAGCCGCGGAAACTGTTCGGTTGAAGACGACGGTCAAGGTATTCCGCCTGCCGATTTCCGCGACGACGGAGGTCTAGGCAAGCTTTATTGTAGGTGCCGAGGATGTTCAATCCAGGTCTGATCGTGAATAACCCTTAGTGTTCTAGATACGTCGAAATATCCTCCACGGCTTGAGCTCCATGGCCGCCATGGCACCTTTTTGGCATCTCTGGCGGCGCTATCGCTGCTGACCGTCTCATCCCATCACCGGGAATATCGCTCCCACAATGCTCTGACCATCCACAACTCAAGGGTGGTTGCTCGAAATACTCCGGCTCTACCGGAGCAGGAGTTGTTGGCTGCCCCCAGCGGCACTCGGGTTGTAGTCCGGGATCTATTCGGGTCCATGCCTGTCCGTGTCAAGCAGAGGGCCATAGAAGCAGATCGGCTGGGCACAGCTAAGAACTTTGACCAACTGGTTCTCACTATCGTTTCCGTGCTTCTAGCTTGGCCTCGAGTGGTCATGGTGACGGTGAGAGACGGAACTCGTAAACCCACCTTACTTCGGTCAGCCGCCCAGGTGGACGAAAGGGAAAGCGAGAAGCCAGTTGGCAAGAGCATTATCACTCGAACCCGGCAACTCCTGGCACAAGCATCACTAGCCGAGGATTGCAATCTGGAATCCTGGGTTCCTCTTGGTGTATCTGCACATGGGATTTCTGTTAATGGCTGTGTATCGCTGACACCCGTTGCGACCCGGCGCCTGCAATTTATATCTCTTGGAGTGCGGCCATTCCTGAATGACCACGACTCGAATGTTTTGCACGAGGCTTTTAACGACGTCTTTGCGAGTTCGGCGTTTGGAGCTGTGGGGGATTCGGGTCTGGATGCGGCCGAGCCGTTACCGAAACTCGATAACTTCAACGCCAAGGAACTCAAGGTGAGAAAAGGACCTGATCGGTGGCCTGTATTCTACCTTCGGATCGAGCTAGACGGGAGGATAGATTCCCTGGATGGTGATGCGTTCTTGGAAGGCGGCTCTGATCATGATGGTAGCATCGAGGCTATCACCGACCTGCTTCGGCTCCTCGCTTACGAGTTCCTTAAGAAACACCATTTCCGCCCTAAGCCGCTCAATGCTCTTCAGGCGCTCCAACCTACAGAATCCGAGTCTCCCGGTCGGCAGAATGTCCCGAAATCAACATCGACCGACCCTCCGAGAATAAACAACAGTCGGCTGGCAAAAAGACAGCGGACAACCAACAACGCTCAGAAGGATTCACGTGCTTTGCGGGCAAGAGTATCCTCGCCGTTCTCCTCATGGTCGAGGATTAAAGCCGCTCCGGCAGGAAAATCACCAGAGAGTGTGTGCTCCAGCCTTGTATCACCACTCACACACCAAGCCCGTCCTGGTCTTGGAGACATAGATACAAGCACAGACGTGGCCGGCTCTTCCTCGACCTGGAGCCCGCTCTTCGGACAGGCGGGAAAGCTACTACGTAAGCCATTCGACGATGGCGAAGAAACCCCGGCGGAGACGGGTAACGTGGTCGTTGAAGAGCAAACAGAATCGCCCCCGGTCGATGCGGGTGCCCATCCAGGCGATACAATCCTCTGGACGGATCCTGTAACAAAGATCAAGACACTTGTGGACCAACGGACCGGCTTCGTGATCAAGCCGGCCTCGAAACCTACGGAGCGCCGGGAAACACCGAAAGTCCCGACTCGTGCCGTCCTCCCGCAACGCCCCGCCGGCGTGACGCCTCTCCCCTGTCCGCCGGACTCGGAAGGTCGGATTTTCCAGCCATCGGAGCGCGCGATACCGTCAGTCTTTCCTAGCTCTGTGCCCTCCGATCCCAGCCTGCTCGGTTCACACCAATGCGGGGAGACTGGCGAGGTCAAGGTCGATGCAGCAACCGGGGTAACGTCAAAAGTGCTCGAGTCTCGGATCTCCAAAGATGCACTACGAGAGGCACAAGTCATTGGCCAGGTCGACCGCAAGTTCATTCTGGCAAGAGTTAGCTCCACGTGTTCCGCTGGATATATGCTGGTCCTGATAGACCAACATGCCGCCGATGAACGATGCAAGGTGGAGGATCTGATGAGAGGATACTTTGCAACAGCGGGAGACGGAGGTGATGCCTTGACGGAGCCACTGGAGAGGCCCCTGAGGTTCGAGTTCTCCCGGCGAGAGGGACAGCTGCTTACCCGATTCACCGAGCATTTCAAGCACTGGGGCATAGGTCTCGATGTATTCCACAGCAGAGACGGGCCGGCGCCGGGCCATGATAAGTCTACGACCATCGCCGTGGAGGTGCAGTCCTTGCCGCCCTGCATCACGGAACGATGTCGACTGGAGCCGCGACTGCTCGCCGAGCTGCTGCGGAAGGAGATATGGAAGCTCTGTGATGATCCGGGGAGGTGGAACTCGGGTAGAGATCACACCCAGGAGGACGCCAGGGACTGGATTGCGAGGTTTCACCGGTGTCCTGACGGGATACAGGAGCTGCTCAACTCGAGAGCCTGCAGAAGTAAGTGGGCTTTTACCCGAGGGGGTTGCTGTGCTGATGATAGATAGGCGCCATCATGTTCAACGACGTCCTGACGCTGGAAGAATGCAAACAGCTCGTCCGGCGGCTTGCTTCGTGTGCTTTCCCGTTCCAGTGCGCCCATGGACGGCCGTCGATGGTACCGCTTGTGGATATGGGTGGCGAATCTGGGCTTGTTGGGCTGATGGATGAGAGGGAAGTTAAACCGAGGGAGACGCTGAGGCAGCTAGAGACGTGGTCGAAATCGACCAAGATGGTCTGAATTAGATATATCTGTTACCGTGGCGTTTGTCGACGCGGTGCTTATGTGGACTCTTGCTTATCACGATACCACACCAGGACACCCTCCGTGCCCTTTCCGGGGCAGCGGTGACTGGCCGGGACTCGGGTCGTTGCCTTGTGTATATATCTGTCCATAGCTCCCTCTTACTTTTTCTCCTCGCACAATTATAAGTCCAGCCTCTTCCTGGACCGCAAGGCTGGCACTGTGACGTTCTTGCAGGATATTTCCTGGCAGGAGATGGAGTCTTTCCCCGTATTGGGCTGGAGTGGCCGCAAAAGTCTCTGGGCGTACATCAAGTAACAAGTGTCCAGTCATGAAGGGATCTTGCTGTATATCTCTTGTTCGTCTGTGATGGTAGAGTTGCGAGGGCCTTATCTAGTAAAGCGGGTGTGCTCTACTGGAGGAAATAATTCCAAATGATGTTGCTAGGCAGGGCTTGCATTGCATTGGACTTGACAAGGCACCAGGAGCAGGGTGTACCTCTTTTGGGGTACTGGTGAATGATCTTGTGTCCAGTCTTGCCTTGAAGTAGAGATCAAGTCCGTATTTCCCGAGCAAGGGTACGTTTGTGTATTCGGATGATCTGTTCAAGCATCCTAGACTAGGGTCAAACAGTAGATCGTAAATTATCATATCGTTATAGTCATGACACGAATCTCAGTTAAATATGAACCATTTCCTCAAATCATCGTCTCGAACCCTCATCAGGAGGCGGTTGCACTGGGAACGGTCTTCCTTTGCGCGGCCCTGGACGCGATCATCCTCATAATCTCAGCGCGGTCGTTGTGGGTAGCATGCATGAGAGCTGTCCGGCCATCACGATCCGCCGGGGTCTCATCTGCCCCACGCTGGAGCAGAAGCTGCGCTATAATGGGCCAGCCCCTTACCGCAGCCCTAGCAAGCGGCGTCTGCCCGTAATCGTTCTTGGCGTCAATATTCGCACCTCCATTAAGGAGGACCAGACACATGTTATAATCACCCTTATCAACAGCCATGTGAAGTGGCTTGTCTCCCTTTCGGTTCCTTAGGGCCAAGTTTGCACCGAGTTTGAGAAGCAACTCAACCATAAGGTGCTCCCCCTTTTTCACGGCCGACACCAACAGCCGCTTACCATACTGGTCTGTGATCTCCGTAGATGCTCCGAATTTGATGAGGAGGCGACAAATACCCTCCTTTTGCTTTGACGCCGCAAGCCACAGGGGTGTATTCTCAATCTCGAGTATAGGGGATGGGCATGGTTTGGCGCCGACCTTTAGCAGCTGCTCAACTGCAACTTCCGAGTCGACAAGTATCGCCAGCTCCAACGGAGTCATCTCCTCAAAGCCTGGGGCGTTCGGATCCGCACCATCCTCGATAAGGCGTTTCAAGAGTCCGGCGCAATTGTGTCGTGCGGCCCATACGAGTATCGCCCCATTCTTTTCCGAGATGTCAGATGCCCCATCTTTGCTTGGGATGTCTATGGCCGGGCAGACATCCGTTTCCATCCACTTGTCGAGTTTCCCGGCCTCGAACAGGCCCTTGATGACGGCTCGGAACCACCCGGTGTTACTGCCGACGCCTGCGTTGAGTTCTTCCAGCTCTTGCGGGATCTTTCGCAATTGGGCTTCGCAACTGGACCGCTGTTCTCCGAGCATGGTTAGCTCGTTGTCAAGAGTGGCCTGCTGTCTTGTTTCTTGCTCGAGCTGCTCAGCCAGTCTCGCCCTCTCTTCCATCAGCTTCTTCATTGCCACCTCAATTTCCTCGAGGCGGTGGTTTGTTGACGACATTGAGGTATTGATCTCTACCATCCTCTCACCCAACTCTTTCTGCCATCTCTCTGCTTTGTCATTTTCTAGCACATTCCAGACATATTCAGACTTCAACTGGCGGCGTCTCTGTTCGGTAACTTCCGAGATAGATTTCGCAGCCACTCTGACGACGAACATGGGCCTTCCGGCAACGTCTTCGAGACACAGGTCTGCTGTAACCTCTAACACTCCGTTTTCAATGGTCAAGGCTCCGTTTTCAGTGGTCGAAGGATAACTTTCAAATTCAGACAAGCCATGTGGTCTTGGAAAGGCGCCGGTTCGCGGGATCGTCGAAAGAAATATTGAAGCTTCGGGCACCGAGGCATTTAGTTGTACGAATTCGAGGTGGATGACAAAGTCTCTCGACGTTGAGCCAATATGCCGGAAGCGAGCTTGAAACTCTTGCAGATTAGGCCTATGTCGAGTCGAAATCATGGACCGATCCTTATCCCAATACTTAGGCGGGTCTACATCTATCAGTTCTAGGTGAACACCGGTTGGTTCCTCGATGCAGAACCAGTAGTCGCTGTTTTTGGGTGCCTTTGCTGTTGGATTTTGACGTTCCAGGCTGATAAAAATCGACTCCGGCTCTGATTTTGAGGGAATATCAACAAAAACAGCACACCGATTTCCCTTGGACCTAACATAGCCACCTTGTTGGGATATTTCGAGTGGGATTGCCACGAACTTCCAAGGGGGGCTAGACTCCTGAGCGCAATTCAGCTGCCCGTAGCAAGTCGCGGATCCGGTCTTGTGGATGATGACTTCGGCCCTGAGGAGGCCGCCGACAATCTCCAGCGACGGCGAGGAGGTCTCAATCCTTTTTCGAACGATGTTTCCGCTGAAGGCGAAGGCGCAGGGCGAAGTCGCCAGCGGCCCACGGGATTTAATCTCACACTGCTGGTTTTCGGGCGAACCCTGAGAATCCCCCTCGAACCCCCAAGCCAGGATGGAATCGTCGCTGTTGTGCCTCAGGATTGCTTCCTGCAGCCGAATGAACGCCTGTTCACCCTCGCCGTAGATCATTGGCATCATGACACCAAAGATACCGAGGAGACAGTAAGCTATATCCTCTCTCCTCTTGGTTGTTCTTTTGGCGGCCCAGGACATACGCTGCGCTATGCTTGCCTCGTGTAGGCTGGCCCAACCAAGAAGAAATGATCGCGGGATACCGGTGATTTGCTGAACGGCTGTGGCCATCTGGCCCTTGGTCCCGAGCAGTGTCCACGAGCTGTCGTAGAATCGCAGCTTGGGAGGCGCGAGAAGCTCCTGCAGAGTCCATCCCCGCGTGAACCAACGGCTGGAGAAGAATCTGGAGCTGGACTCCTGCCATGGATCCCCCGGGGGCACGTCGGCGAGATAGGCGTAGCAGACGGCAGCTTGTTGATACCAGCGGAACATGGAATTGATCGCCTCCCCCAGTTCGACCGAGTCCGACTTGTTGATGCAGCACGTGTCGATCCAAACGTAGCCTAGGCCATCATCCTTGGCACGCGCACAGCAGCCTTCAAGTTTGACTGTCCTACTGCTGCTGTCATTGCCGTGGGCGGGCAGAAGGTCTCCCTTGACGACATCGCTGAAATGCAGCTCATCTTCGTCGCGGCCCCAAGTATGAGAAAGGATGGCGTAGGGAGGAACGGAATCGTGGAAATCCTCGAGTTTCCAGGTTGTCGCATTGATCAGGCGCATCTCGGTTGATTCGTAGGAGAATGAAGCAGCAACAGACACGGCGTGGCGACGCGGACTGGGTGTAATGTAATGGGGTTGAAGGTGCTTTCTCTTGCCAGATTTCCAGGATCTTTGGCGCCAGCCTGCTCAGCTCCATGCACACTGGCAGTGCAGCGACTGAGCATCGCGCCTTCCACGAGGCCCATTGGTAGGCAGCCTCTTCCTTCACTACCAGTTCAACGGAATACCCCGCGAGGTCTGTAGCGAGCTGATGAGCTGCTTGTCGTTAGGACTCTAGGGTTGTAATTCTTGACACCACTTCCAACACACCACGGAAAAGCCGCGTAGATTAAATCATAAATATTTTCGTCCTTGCTATCTCCGTCAACATATTGTTTACCGCCTGTTTCTTGTTCGACCAGCAAGCCTGGAAAGCTTCCACCTCAAGGAGGGTTAGGGTTCAACCAACTGGTGGCCCAAGCTCCCGGTGGGCTGCGTCGTCACAAGCTCCTCGACAGGCTCCGATTCCGACACTCCAACATCCGCTTTGGTACCACTGGTCGCCGAGCGAAGATGCCACCATGGCGCTGACGGTACGATGCGTCTGTTGTGCGGCCCAAACCGCGACATAGCTGACTTGAACTCTACAGTGGAAGTCGTTTGACTTCTTCGACGCGACCCAGATCAAAATCGCCGACGACGACACCCGAAGCTTCTTCGAGAGCAACGACATCTCGAGCGTATGTTCCGGCTCCGACAGCCTCTTCTTCGGCAGCTACGATGGCCAGGTCCGCATCGTCGCCGCCAGCTGGAAGATTGTGCGCAGCTTCCAGGCGTACGAAAACGGGCCCATCACCCATATGCGCCAGGTCGAGGGCACTAGCCTGTTGGTGACTGTTGCCGTATGTGCTGCAAATACAGACTCGTGGATGGTGTGCTGATATGCCGCTGCAGGAGGAGCCGAGCAGTGGCGACGCAAATAACGCGCCAGTACTCAAGGTCTGGGCGCTGGACAAGCCGGTCAAGAAGACCGGGATCCCGACTTGCTTGAGTACCGTGGCGATCAACAATGGAAAGAAGCCGTTTCCGGTGTGTACTATGGTTATGTTCGAGAGGCTGGGCTGATGAGTGAAACAGATCTCGGCGTTCACAGCGACCGAAGACCTCTCGCAGGTGGTTGTCGGATTTGCTAACGGCGCCGTGACCGTCATTCGGGGTGACTTGATCCGAGACCTCGGCACCAAGCAGAGGATCATTCATGAGTCGGACGAACCGATCACGGCTGTCGAACTTCATGTGGATGCCACCATCACCACGCTGTTCATTGCCACCACCTCCCGAATCCTGAAGCTCGTTGTATCCGGCAGAGGACACAGCCAGCTGCCCAAGACGGTCGAGGACAACGGATGCGGCGTCGGATGCATGGCAGTGGACCAAAAGACCGGCGATATAATCGTGGCGCGCGACGATGCGATTTACACCTATACGCTGGACGGCAGGGGTCCGCCTACCGCGTACGAGGGACCGAAAAAGTTGATCGCTGTCTATCAAGACTACATCGCCATCGTGTCCCCACCGACGCCGGCGGGCGAGTCCGACACAATGCGCCGGCGATTCTGGGGCGCTACGGCTGACAGCATATATACATTCACCCTGATTCATCCAGAGCTGAGGATCGTTGCACACAGCGAGAGTGTCTTGTCAGATGTCCAGCACATCTTCCAGATATGGGGTGACCTCTACACGCTAACACAGGAGGGAAAGGTAAGACCATCGCTGACGAAGGGAGCCAAGCTGACCCGACCAGGTGTATCGGTACCACGAGAAGACGGTGCAGCAAAGGTTGGAGATGCTCTACCAGCGCAATCTCTACACCCTCGCGGCGGAGTTGGCTCAAAAGTGCGGTATGGACGCGCAGCAACAGAATGTCATCTTCCGGAAATACGGAGACTATCTCTACCAGAAGGGGAACTACGACGAGGCCATGACACAGTATATCAAGGCGATCGACAGCACAGAACCGTCACAGGTGATCAGGAAGTTCCTGGATACGCAGAGGATACACAACTTGATTGAGTATCTCGAAGAGCTCCACGAGCACCACAAGGCAACGTCCGATCATACCACTCTGCTCCTCAACTGCTATGCGAAGCTCAAGGACATTGAGAAGCTGGAGAAGTTCATCAAGTCTCCGGGCGATCTCAAATTCGATCTTGACACTGCGATATCCATGTGTCGGCAAGGTGGCTACTATGAGCAGGCCGCATATCTTGCCGAGAAGCACGGGGAACACGACCTCGTGGTGGACATTCTGATAGAGGATTCCAAAGCGTATCAGGAGGCGCTTGATTTTATTTGTCACCTTGATCCAGAGACAGTGAGTCTTGAGTGGTCTAACCTTTGGCGCCGCTGACATATTAGGCCTACCCATGTCTCACGAAATACGCGCGGGTGCTGATCGAGCATTGCCCGAAAGAAGCCACTCAGGTTTTCATCGACTATTATACGGGCAAGTATAGGCCTAGGGTGGACCCTCCAGCCTCGGTTGAGGTGGCTCTCCCTGCGGCGACGAACGGCGGATTCGTGGTAGGAGCCGCGAATGCTGTCCAGAACCTCAGCAACCTTTTGCCGTTGCCGTATATGACGGCCGCAGTTACAGCGCCGACGGCTCAGCCGGGTGCGAAACCAGCGCCGGGAGAGGCTGCTATTATTTCGAAACCGGAAGACGCGCCGGCGCCAGAGTACACCCCTCCGCGGCCGCGTACGGCGTTCTCTTCGTTTATCGACCACCCTGACGAGTTTATTGTGTTTCTCGAGGCTTGTCTGAAAGCAAATGCCTTGTCAGAAGCCGATAAAGCCGACATATACACGACCCTCTTCGAGATGTACTTGCACAAGTCCAACGAGAAGAAGGGCGAAGCCCACCGTGAGGAGTGGGAGGCCAAGGCCAAGGGTCTCATCGACGGTGGGAAAGTGGATAAGCCGGCCATTGAAAACTCCAATGTGCTTTTGCTATCACACCTATCGAATTTCGAGGACGGGACGACGCTCGTGAAAGAACAGTCCGGTCTGTTGTTTGACATTTTCCGGTCATATACCTCGGCCAAAGACACTCGGGGTGCCGTCAGAGCTCTTCGGAAATATGGTCCTGAGGAGCCTCAGCTCTACCCAGCGGCTCTCGCCTACTTTACGTCGGACGCGCGGGTACTCGAAGAGGTCGGTCCTGATGAGCTTGCGAGGGTCCTTGAGCGCATCGACCGGGATGGTCTCATGGCGCCTCTGCAGGTTGTGCAGACGCTCAGCAAAAATGCGGTGGCCACGATGGGCATGATCAAGCCGTACCTTGCCGGAAGGATCGAGCGCGAGCGGAAGGATATCGCCGAGAACCGGAGAGATGTGGCAGCTTTCCGCGCCGAGACGGAGCAGCGTAAGCAGGAGATTGCCGATCTGGGATCCAAGCCTGTTGTCTTCCAGGCCACTCGATGCGCTCAGTGCACATTGCCGCTGGAACTGCCTACGGTACACTTTTTGTGCAAGCATTCATTCCACCAGCACTGTCTGCGGGGAAGCGGTGGTGCTGGCGATTCCGGGGAGGTGGAGGGCGAGTGTCCCCTGTGCGCGAGGGATAATGCGACAATCAGGACGCTTAAGAAGGGACAGGCAGAGTATGCTGAGCGACATGATCTGTTCAAGGATGACCTGGCGAGGAGTGAGGACCGGTTCAAAACGGTGGCGGAATGGTTTGGACGGGGCGTGATGAGTGTGCCAAGCGAGTAAGTGGGCCTTTTGGGTCTGCCGTTGTCATGAATTAGGGTATCATGTATTCTATTGGCAGATGTAGTCTATGGTATGAGGTATGAATACAAGTGATGATACATTTGATTAGGATAAGCCGAACATGGTGTTGAGCCAGCCGCCGACGGCTTGAGCGTCAGTGATTGGTGTTGAGCTGGCTGACTGCAGGGTCTCGCGCCAGTCGGTGATGTGGTGGATGCGCTGGCCGACGAGGGCCTGACTGAGGGCCAGGTCCTGGCTCGCGGCGTCGATGTCGTCGGTGTAGCGCAGCCCGGTGATTGAGAAGGTTTGGATCTCGCCGTGGCGGATGGTGAAGTGGGCAGAGAACTAGCCGGTTAGAACCACCACTCAGTTTTGGTCAACGGGCAAAACGTTACCTCACGAGGTATCCCCTCCGGCAAAGGCGGTCGCGGTCGCGGATCATCCTCGGTCGGATGCGTAGAGAAGGTGAACTGGGGCGTCTGGCCGTATATCCAATCCGGCGACTTTTGGTTCTCTTTGTTAGCATTCCCATTTTCATTTTCATCACCACTACTGAAATGCTTTCCCAAAGGAGAAAGGAAAGGGAGGGCAGAAGCAAAAAAAAATAAAAAATACCATGAGCTCAGCCATCCCCTTGACGATCGACCCCTCCTGTCTCGCAATCTCCTCATCCACGACGACAATTTCCTCGTCATCATCGGTAGGATACATGCTCTTGAATTCTTCTACGACCCCTTGTATGAATCTCTCCGTATCGATCCCTACATTCCGAATAGGCGAGCGCACGCTCTCCACGCCGCGCGCCTTGATGAAGGCCTCGGCCGGCGACCGCAGCAGGCCTGATATCTGGCCTAGGTTCGGCGACGAGAGGAGACAGGTGCCGTGGTGCAGCGAGCGCGTGCGGGTGAGTTTGTATGCTGACCCGGAGACTTTGTAGTCTTTTTGATCAGAAGAAGGGGTGATGACGATGTCGTGCCGCTCGTTGACGCGCGCCGTGGGGATGCCGAGACGTATTAGGGAACGCGTGATCATCTCGGCGTGGAGGGTGCGAGTGAAGATTGGGGGCGGGACGATGACGGTCCAGTTTATGTTGCCTGTGTCGTGGAAGACTGTGCCGCCGCCTGAGCGGCGGCGGACCAGGGAGGTGGGTTGTTGTTCATTGGGAGATGGGGCCGAGGAAGGGTGATGGTGAGGAGTGGTGAGGGGGAGCGGTTTTTGGCGTAGGCGGGAGAGGTTGACTTCTACCCAGGGATTCTGGTTGCGGCCGATTACGACGCTGGGGCGGTTGGTGTATAGAAACAAAATGATGGAGGAGGGGGGAGTGTGTTGGAGGAGGTGGTGTTCGATGGAGAGGTTTAGGTAAGGGTCTGTTGAGGGGGAGCGGTAGATCTGGATGGGTTTTGAGAGGTTGGTTGTGAAGGGGCGGCGGTGGGACGGATGAAGGAGGCCATGAGTGGAAACTCGGGGCCGTGTTGTGAAGAGGCTGTGGTGGTGTTGACCATGAGAAGACCGGATGAGGAGCTTGGCCGCGCATGAGATGCCAGCCCTGGATGGTCGCGGCCGTCGGGTGGCCATCACTTCCACTTCTTCTTTATGAATCCGCCGTCTACAACACCTCGGCCTCCTTTGGTTTCTTTGGAGGTGGGTTTAAGGTGTGATGCCTGGGTCAGGGGTGAACGGGCTCGGTGGAGTCGGCCACGGGGCGTCGGGGTTGGATTTTCAGTGCAGCTGTCCCGGCCCGATACGGCCCGTGCAACCCCTGTCCCCCGCTGACAGCTATCGATCACAGAACTGACGTTGACGCTGCGCTCAACACTTCTGGTTGCTGTGTAATTGGTATCGCATACAATCTCTACCTACACTACCGCAGAAGCAGAACGCTAAGCAGCCAGGCAGCTACACCCACCCGTAGACCATCGCTGTCTTCAGTCGGCAAGGTACAGGAAAGGCCCGGCCACAGCGCCGACCACCAATAAAACATTAGACTTTCACTTTCACTTTCAGCCTCGTAGGTGGCCCAAAAGTACATATCTAGCAATTCGTATCCAGATGAAAAGAACAAGCCCAAAGGCCGCCGATGGACTCCATAGCTCCTGGCATAACACGCTGAAAACAACAAAGACACCATCCTCCAACCACCGTTTGAACGTACCCGTGGGCAAAAGCGCCCTGCTTTCGTTCAACTACAATGTCCACACACCCCTTCCTTGAGTTCCTCTGGCCGCCATGGTTGTCGGGAGCCGAGTCAGAGACAGGGTGAACACCACATTCAACTAAGCCCTCGCCCTGCCACGATCTTCCTGGTAGTCACCGTTCTCGTCTTTGCCCGGATTAAACTCAGAACTCCAGGAGGCTCTTTTGGCCCGCTCCTGTTTGTGAGAGAACGTAAACGGTGCGAACTGCGGGCCAGTATGCCCTGGTCACATCGAGATGGACCAGCTGATCAAATATCACAGGTTCGATCCGTTGCTTCGGCGGTGGCAGGAACGCCGATCCATAGCCGGAGGCATCACCTAGGTCCAGACTCGGTCCATCAATCATGACCCATAGGTGTGATAGTTTGGAAGCAATGGACAACAGGATCATGGAGACAGTGAAACAGTGGACAGCAGCCGCTTTGCCAAGAGGCTCCTCCCGACAAGGGGATTTAATCACATAGGATCATACCCAAGTTGAACTAGCAAGCGAAGTATGATGCCCACTAGGAAGGTGTCGTAGATGCTGCGAGCAGAGTCCACATTATGAGGACCCAAAGAGGAACCTGGGATTGCTGGAGCAACCAGGCAAGTGTCCGCGGTCGACCGAGTGGCCTGCTCGTTGGCGTACTCGAGCTAGGAGACCAAATCAGGAAACCGAGTTTTGATCCTCAGCTGAGATGGCGACGCAACGTCCCTGGTAGACGCAACCAACGACAATGTCGAAATGGAACATGACTTCCCAGCCAACATGGCAGGGGCGGTGTCCCGGGTCACTCGGTCAACACTCGCACCGAAAATGCGGCTTTCTCTTTCCCGCGTATGATATCATGGGTGAGAAGGACCAAAACGAGGTCGCCACGGGATCACACCTACCGCGGTTCCTGTTTCGCGAGGTGTTGTCTCGGTTCATCTAAAAGATACCATTACCAACGATATGCGGCTTGGTCGTCAGGCTACCTACAGAGAGATGACATATTTTGGAGCAGATGTAGTAGTAGACACTGCTACCTGGGTCGGTTCACGGTCTCTGCCATACGCAAAACTACATGCACATACGCAAGACACTCAAGCAAGCTTTAAAGTCAGGAAGAATGGGGCGGCGATCGTCTCTGCGGATGTCGTCTGGAAAGTGGCACGATGGGATGCTTATCCCAGGAGAAAGGATGCCAAGCTTGTCTGCCGCCCGTCATCCACCAATCGCCTTTTGGCAGCTGCAACCCCAGCAGTCGGCGGGCGCAATGTGCTGTGGGTGCCCCGCATCGGCCGATGACGGCGGGATGGAGGGGTCACGAACCGCTCAATTGGGCCTTCATCCCCAAATTTTTGACAGCCATCAAGTGTTGACTCACCGACATATCTAAACTCCAGAAAAAAACAAAATGTCTACCTTTGGCGAGTTCTTTCGCGTCCACACGTACGGCCAGCACACCCCTGGACAAACAATTGCTTACTCTTCCTCCACAGCTATGGCGAGTCCCACTGCCGGTCGGTCGGGTGCATCGTCGACGGGTGTCCGCCCGGCATGGAGCTTACAGAGGACGACATCCAGCCCCAGATGACGCGCCGCCGGCCGGGCCAGAGCAACATCACGACTCCCCGTAACGAGAAGGACCGCGTGCTGATCCAGTCTGGCACTGAGTTTGGCGTCACCCTCGGCACCCCCATCGGCATGATGGTGCTGAACGAGGACCAGCGGCCCAAGGGTACCTCTCCCCAACGATGCGCTCCCCAATATGTCGTATGCTAACAGGTGTGAACCAGACTACGGAAACTCCACCATGGACATGTACCCCCGCCCGAGCCACGCCGACTGGACCTACCTCGAGAAATACGGCGTCAAAGCCTCCAGCGGCGGCGGCCGGAGTAGCGCGCGCGAGACCATCGGCCGCGTCGCCGCCGGCGCCATCGCCGAGAAATACCTGCGCCTAGCCTACGGCGTTGAGATCGTCGCCTTCGTGAGCGACGTCGGTCACATCAGCCTCTGTCCCCCGACCGCCGAGCACCCCTCGCCCTCGACGAACCCCTCCTTCCTCTCGCTCATCCAGACCATCGACCGCCCGACCGTCGACTCGTTCCTCCCCGTGCGCTGCCCCGACGCCTCCGTCTCCCAAACAATGGTCGACCTAATTTCCTCGTTTCGTGACAGCCACGACTCAATTGGCGGCGTTGTGACCTGCGTGATCCGCAACGTTCCTAGCGGTCTCGGTGAGCCCTGCTTCGACAAGCTCGAGGCCAAGCTAGCACACGCGATGCTCAGCATTCCCGCTACCAAGGGCTTCGACATCGGCTCCGGCTTCGGGGGCGTCCAGATCCCTGGCTCTGTCCACAACGACCCCTTCGTCGCCGCCAACCAGCCGGACCAGCCAATCCCCCCAGCCGTGGCCGAGAGCGGTGCTGCCCGCTCCGGAATCCCGCGCCCTAAGCTCACGACAAAGACAAACTTTTCGGGTGGCATCCAGGGCGGCATCTCCAACGGTGCGCCCATCTACTTCCGCGTCGCCTTCAAAGCGCCCGCCACCATCGGCCAGGATCAGACGACGGCTACGTACGACGGCGAGAAGGAGGGCGTGCTGGCCGCCAAGGGCCGGCACGATCCGTGCGTCGTGCCGCGCGCCGTGCCCATTGTCGAGGCCATGGCCGCCTTGGTTATCATGGATGCCGTGCTGGCGCAGCAGGCGAGGCACACGGCCAAGAGTCTGCTTCCGCCGCTACGGCAGACGCTCAACTCGGTGAAGCCGGCGGGGAATGGTGTCACGGAGGATACGGGGAAGGCGTAGACACGGGTTAGATAAAAGTTTAAACTGTTTTGTTTTTATCCCTACCACCTTCTAGACTTGGCTGTAGGTCTAGCTCATGGCTTTGCACCGGGGTGACCTGAACCTCAGATTCGGGGCACAATCCTACCTAGAAGTACCTAGAAGACTACATTTCTAAGAAAGTATAAATGGACCCATTCGAGTTCATTCATCACATCACGCAAGAGAAGTGGACGCAGTTAAACGAGTGGGTATATACCAACAATCTATTCCACCACACGTACGTACATTATGTACCCATTCTCATCTCTATCCATCTTTCCTTCCTTCCTACGTTTCTTCCCAGACCACATGGCCCATCAAAACATCGCGAATCGGGGTGGGGGTACTCGCTCGCTCGCTAGGTATGCAGCGCTGCAAAAAAAAGACAAAAATGTGTGTCTAGAGAACATCCAGGGAAACAAAAAACAACAAACATCATCCGTACTTCCCGCTTCATGGTCCTATCATCCATCATCCAGAATAAAAAGCAGATTTCAAACAAGCTCATAAAACCGGGATCATAGCTCATCCCGCATCAGCGTCGGCTCCGGCGCCGAGTCAACCGGGATCGACACCGTGACCCTCACGGTTTCGGTTTCGTAGACCGTCTCCTCGACCGTCTGCGGCACGGCCGTTTCAATCTCGGATGCCGTCGAGGTCTCGGTGGCTGTGACGCTCACGCGGACCGTCTCGGTGATAGTCTCATACACGCGAATCGTCTTGCGCTCGGTGATGGGGAAGATGTGGGAGACTGGTGATATCGAGGTAGCCATGTTGGCGTTGCATCGGACCGACTGGGCGTAACTCTCGCACGGGTGGGTGGAAGTAGGCTCAGGGGCGTCCGCGTCGACCGTGGCTGTCGCCTCGGTGCTTGTGGCTGAGACACTTTCGACTTCGAGGTTCTCAGTCTCGACCCGAATCTCGGATGAGACAAAAGGCGATGCGTTGTCAGAGTTGGCATCGCCATCAGTCAGAGGGACTTCGGCCTCGGAAGACAGTTCCAGCAAAGAGTCAGTCGCTTCGACAGTTGGTTCTGGGTCGGCCGACTCGAGCTGGTCTGGGGAATCTTCGGTGACGGGAACAGCTGCGACTGGCTCGACCGTCTCGGATTCGTTCATGTCCTTCGATAGAGACGGGTCCTCAGTACCCGACTCAAGATCGGCGGTTGCCACAATCTCATCGGACGGCAATTCCACAGCCACGGCAGGTTCCTCCTCAGCAGATTCCTCCTCAGCAGATGCCTCGCTGATTGGAGCATCTTCGACAGCCGGCTGTAGGGTGGCCTCCTGCTCAGCCACGTCAGGGACAACATCTTCAGCAGGCAGAACAGTCGACGACTCTTGCTGGATCTCCAACGTTGGATCCGCTGGAGGACCATCAAGCGCCGGACGAGGTTGGGTAAGGGGCGTAGACTCGACGGGAACCTGAGATAGAGCCTCCGGGGCAGCGACCGGACCGGCCATGACAAGATCGGCGATCGACTCAACCGACGGCGCAGCCACGATGGCCTCCACCGTCGTGGCCGTAGACTTCTCAGGCTGCACGACAACATGAGTCTCAACCTTGGCCACGGTAGTGTGCACGGCGACCTCCTGCTTTGCCTCATATCCGTAAGCAAGCCGGTTATGCTCAAATGATGGAACATGTGGTGTGGGGCGAATCATCAAGCAGACGAGGAAGAGACAGAGAACAATGATGGCAACATTCTTCGAGTCCCGTAGCAGGACCTTGAACGCCTCCAGCATGAGCTCAATAAACGAAGCATCATCGAGAGCTCTCCGATGCGCGTCGCGTTGCTGCCGTCTCTCCCAGGCTTCCTCCGACGGTGAACGTGGTGTCGGGGGTGGGATGTATGAGTCCGGGTGGCGAGGCTGGCTGGAAGCTGGCTCAGCATGCACCGAAGAGGTGATATCGTATGGTAGCGGGGGCGCATCGCCGTAAATTTCTCGCATCCTTTCTTCATCTCGGCGTCTGCGCTCCTCGGACGTATCCATCGGCTCGTGCATGGATCGGGAGGAGTGTGCCATGGCTGGCGAGCTGACGCGTGGGGGGCTGAACACGTCTTGCGGAGGCGATGCGTGCATGATCTGCATCGACGACGGTGGTGGTGGTGATGACATGACAGCCGACCGGCTGCGCCTTTCGTAGGGGAGCTCAGGGTCCGATGGAATGGGGAGCGTGTCGTCCATGATGGACTCGTCCGCTTTAGTGTGCTCCTTGTCGGCTTGCTCCATCTCCGCTTGGCGCTGCAACTCGGCCTCGATCTCAGCGTCCGCCTCTTCTTTCTGACGTTGCTCCTCCTGATCAATCTGAATCGCGACCAACTTCTCAAGCTCACCCTGCATCACTGGCTCGACAATGGGCTCAACTTCCACGTCAACCCGCTCCATGTCTTTCCAGCACGCCTCCCATGCACCAGCCTTCATCAAGCCATTACTAGCGTAGACCTTGACACGGAAAACTTTACCAGCACCAAGCGACTCGTACTTGATGTCGCCCTTGCAGGTTTTGCACCAGTGCCTGTTTTCTTCCTTTGTGCCGGCCTGGTTCTCACACTCGTCATCGGTCTCATCGCAGTCATCCTCGGACATGTTGGCAGGACCGAGGTAATGACCGCATTCCAGAATCCTAGCTCGTCGGCGAAGGGGTAGGTCCAGAGCTTCAAGCAGCCTCTCCTCAAGAACCTCGATATCGTTCTGGGGATGGGGAATTAGGATGCCGCGCTCAAGAATAGTCTCTCCGACGCAGTCTTGGAGCTCTCTCCACGCATCACGAAGAGTCTTGAGCTGCTCAGAAGCCTCGTACAGGTCCTTGTTTTCGTCAAGCGCCTTCCCGCTGGTTGAATCAAGCGCGTTGAGAGCGTCACCCCAGATCCATCGCAGCGGAAGTAAGGTCACATGAAGCAGGACCAGCGGTGCCTCCTTGCGGGGCTTCAGACGGGTGGGGGTTGACCGGCCTTTGGGAGAATATTGTGCTGATACCGTGGGGCTCTGCAGATGGGCAGATCTCGGGACGCTTCCGAAGCCAGTCTGGCGCTTGCTGGAACGAGGAGAACCGCCACTGAACACAGAGGGGGTTGGAGACGCCATCTGCATTGCGCGGACTGCTGAGGGTGTTCGGAATGGGACCCGGGTATCACGACTCGTGGGCACGAAGTCATCCTTGTCGTACTGAGAGAGACCGGAGATGATGGACACGCCCGAGATTCTAGGCGACCGGCCAGCCGAGTCGAAGGATTGTCGAAGCGACGGACTGCCCCGGTCGGAGGGCTTCGCCGTGTTGTCCTCTCCTGAGGCGTCGAATGACCCAATAGAACTTCGCGCACTCCGATCACTGAAGACATCGTCATCGGCTTCGTGGTGTGAGCTACTATCTCCACCCTCGTCGCCTGATCCGGGATGCGAGGCAATCTCATGATGAATCTGTGAATCCATCGACTCTCGCCGGCTACTGTGATCGTCGTCATATGTTTCCTGTGTGCCAGTGCTCAGAAGAGACTGGTCGGCTTCTTCCTCGTGGTGGCTCAGAGAATCTCGACCACTGTTGCGGTTCTCCAACTTGGCAACAACGGCACGGGCGGCGGCTTGAATCAAGGCTTCGGTTCGAAGCGATGCCTTCCGATCGGTATATCTCGGAGACTGTGGGGCCGCAACAGCATCGTCGGCATCGGACTGTCTAGTCCGTACCGGCTTTGGGGTCTCGACGTCGCTCTCGACAAAGCTGTCTTCTTGCGCTTCCGGCTGGGCTTCTTGTTCTTCCACCTCCGGCTGGGCTTGTTCTTCCGGCTCGACCTCTCGTGAGAATTCGTCGGCCACCTCTGGTGTGTCCACGTCGCCGGAGCTTAGGAGAGAGTCATCCGCAATGCTCTCGTCTCCAACATCCCCATTGTCGTCCTGGTGTGTATCATCCTCGTGGTGAGTCGCTGCATCATCGTCATACGAGTCGTCTCCAATTGTGGAATGGTTGTGCTCCTCTTGATCCTCCACAACATCGTGTTGCTCTTGTTGTTCATCCGCGGCATCAAGCTGCTCTTGTTGTTCAGCAGCAATCTCTGTCTGCGGCTCGGTATCAGCCTCGACTGGGTTGGAGTCGGCGCTGGCATTGGCGTCGGCCTGATCGCTAACTGGAATGTCGACAGGAGTGTCAGGAATGTCGGTAATCTTTGGTACCTCGTCAGCCGAGATGGGCTGTGCCGGTGCGCTGGATTCGTCGTCCATTGGGTCGCTCAGACACGAAGGATCGACAAAGATCTTGAAGTCCAAGTCGTCTTGCCTTTGGGGCATTCTGCAGAGTTGCGGATTGTCGAAGCAAAGGTTGGTGGGTGTTTATAGCAGCGGACCTGCCTCGTGCTGCTTGGGAGCTCTGGGAGCTGCGGCAACGAACAACGCCAATTAAAAGTCTAGGTGCGATGCGCTGGCAGGTCGTAACAATCGTGATTGGGGTTTTGATGTTTTGGTGGATGCACGCTCCCCACTGGTTGTCGAGCAGCCGCCGGGTTGGGAAGGGTCGACCTGTCAGGCGGTGGTGCAGTAAACACTCGTTGGCAGGGCAATGGAAGAGTGTGCCCCACCCGGTCTTGGCAGGGACCACGGCTGCAGCTGTCAAACTGACAGCCGGCTCGTCACACAGATCACAACACCAATGCGACTGATCCACCGACGCTGCTGTTGAAGAAACGCGCTGAAAAAAGATTCTTGAACCAACTAAGAATACGTCTCTGGGGTGCAGTCTTGCAATTTCAAGTATGATCGCAGCAAAGCTGCCTGCATTTCATACGGCATCAACTTGTGCCGGCTTTGACGTCATTGGGCAATCTGCTCTTCAGCCGGGCTGACCTTGCTCTTTTCACGAACCATCTCCCGCGAACCAGTAACAACCTTTCTTCTCCCGCGTCGGCGGGAAGATCAAGGGGTCACCGGACTTGGATCTGGCGACTGATGGCTCGGTACTTGGACTGCCGACGCAAAAGCTACAGTTTGCCCCAGAACTGAGTTCAGTCAGCCAAGTCTCCATCGGTGGACCTCGTCCCCCGGTAGTTCTGAACGAGACTGGCCGACTTCCTTCCCTATAAAATCTAGGGTGCTCCCCGAGTGATCTTGTATTCGACTACGGGTCATATGCCCGCTGGAGTACAGGTTGTTCGATCACTTGGTCCGCACCTGCGGTTCCGGAGAACGGTTCACAACCGCACCCACTTCTCAGGCAGCGGCGTCCGATAGGTATCTTCTCAGCATGGCGCAGAAGTTTAGAAAGGTGAAGCCTCCTTCCATATGCGATTTACCCACCAAGACTTGAGCAACGAAGGCAGTACTCACAGGCTATCAGAAGGGAGGCACGTCTCAGTTTTCTCTGCAAATATGACCGTGTGGGAGTTTCAGACTATCTTTCTGCAACACACAACACCTCCCTAGAACCGTAACCCACACAGCCGGAACCACCCTAATATCAATACACACTTTCTTCCCTACCTGTTCAAGAGTGAATCCACGCTCGGTCTCAAATGGGGCAATCCATACAGCGGCAGACCGCCCCGTCGATGAATGAGTTCGAGTGGTACGTCCCTACAGATAAAGAACACTGGGCGCAAACCCTACAGCTGCCGACTGCCCCAGAAAATGCGACGTTGTTGCAGGGCTTCGAGTGGTACGTCCCGGCAGACAAAAAACAGTGGGTGCGCCTCGAGAAGCACCTCCCTGGTCTGAAGAGATGGGGCGTCGACAACATTTGGTTACCTCCTGGGTTCGTCTCCTCCCTCGCTGGTGTCCTGGTCTGATTACTCCAGATGCAAGGGCTCGAGCAATCAGACCAACGGCTATGACATCTATGACCTATATGACCTCGGCGAGTTCGACCAGAAAGGCTCAGTTGCGACCAAATGGGGAACCAAAGAGGAGCTTTTGTCTCTGGCTCATACCGCCAAGAAAAACGGTGTTGGTTTGTACTGGGATGCCGTGTTGAACCACAAGTTCGGTGCCGACCATCGCGAGAAGTGTCAAGCTGTCGAAGTCGACCCGGAGGACCGCACGCAGGAAATCAGCGAGCAGTACGAGATCGATGCTTGGGTTGGCTTCGACTTCCCTGGGAGAGGCGATGAGTACAGCAGGATGAAATACCACTGGTATCACTTCAGTGGCGTGGACTACAACGCCGCCAACAAGAAAAAGGCTATCTACAAGATCATTGGTGAACGGTCCACCGGATGGGCCCAGACCCCCGATGTGGACGCAGAGAAAGGAAACTTGTAAGATCCATCCAACTACCTGTTTCGAGCCGCCCTAAATCACTCCCAGCGACTTCCTCATGGGATCTGACCTGGACTACTCTCACCCAGACGTGGAACGGGATGTCCTGGCCTGGGGCAAGTGGCTTGCCAGCGAGCTGCCCATCCGGGGTTTCCGCTTCGACGCCGTCAGGCACTTCAGTGTGGACTTCCTCCGGAAGTTCATCACCCAGATGGACGAGCTAAATAAGGACGGCTGGTTCTTTGTGGGCGAGTTCTGGAAGGACTCGTCGGCTGACATGGTTGGTCTACGCTTTTGACGGGGGCTTAGCTGACGTTTCCAGAGAGACTATCTTGACCGGATGAACCACAGATTCTCCTTGTTCGATGTACCCCTAGTCAAAAATTTCAGCAGGATCAGTCAGGGTGAAGGTCACCTCCGTGATGTTTTCTATGAGACCCTTGTCCAGTCTGACCCTCATCACGCCGTGGTATGTTCGTCCGCATGGTTGTTGGGCTTCGAACTTACCAGTGTTAGACTTTTGTCATGAGCCATGATACCCAGCCTTACCAAGCCGTCGAGACACGTATCGAGGACTGGTTCAAGCCACTGGCCTACGCACTTATCCTCCTGCGAGAGGACGGATACCCTTGCGTCTGGTATGGTGACCTGTACGGCATCGACCCGGCTGGCGAACACCCTTTTCCACCATCCTGCGGCGGGGCCCTCCCGAAACTAATGCTGGCCCGCAAGCTGTACAGTTACGGGAGGCAGCCTGACTACTTTGACGACGATACATGTATTGGATGGGTGCGCTACGGTACATGGGATCGGAGGTTCGGTTGCGCCGTGGTGATGAGCAGCGCCGGCCCTGGAGTCAAGCGGATGCATATCGGGGAGATGCACGCCGGGGAAGTGTGGACCGACGTTCTGGGATGGCAAACTCACGAGGTTGTCATCGAGGCCGATGGATTTGGCTATTTTTCCTGTGATAAAACCAGCGTGAGCGTCTGGGTCAACGATGCTGCCGAAGGAAGGGAGCGCTTCTCGGAAGAGTTGTGAGTGTCGTCTAATGGTCTTGTTTTATTAATGACTAATTGTGAACAGCGACACCAATATCTATGATATGTAGTTGCTAGGCTGCTGGTTGTCAGTGGAAACCCTCCCTAGATGTGCTAGGTTCCTAGTCTAGAGATACACTGCATGATGCTTCCTATAAGATGTACACTTCGCACTACAGCTGATACATACGACCACACCCACTAGAACACTCGGGATCTCGTCTGATCTCCCATGGATAAGCCAGTGAGGGCCAGACTAGTAGTTGGTTCGGTGATGACCAGCGAATCCCTGGTGTTGTATGTTTTTGCCCCTTGTCGACCCTGACTCACTTTGTACGGTAGGTACTCGGTACATAATGCACCTCGACAGGTCACAACGCGCTCGTTTGTAATTCTAAAGACCGTCTACAGGAACGTGCATGCATTTGGAAAACAAGCTTTAGGGCCGCGCCGCATATAACTGTAGATGCCTCCCAGAATAGCCGAGAACTTGCCACCTGATGGACCTGACTGCACACAAGTTGGAGACGGATGCGTACGGAAGGGTATTGCAACCCGGACCTCCAGGCAAGTCTTCCCAAGAATACAAATAGGGCTCTATCGCCCAACCTCTCAGGTACCTTACTCGCAGCAACCGGCCCAGGTGCAGGCTCGCAACTTTTGGGAAGCTCCCACCTCCCATCAGTTTTGCCGGCTGAACCGTTTCAGAGACCAATACCAGTCTAAATGTTCTAAATACTGGTATGTTTGTCGTTTCTTAGCTCTAGATACAGGCTCCCTCCATCCCAACTGCAGGCCTTCTGATCGGGACCCGGAGCTCTTGTTGCCAAGGGGTGATGATGAGAGGGCACTCCCCGTACCTATCTACCTACCACGAGAGCCTACCGGCTCGCCAGATACCCATTACCACCCTCGCATATGATGTTGTCATACAGGTATTCGAGTACTTCTTGATGACACTAAGAATAACCGTCGGCGGAAAGAAGTGGAGCAACTCAGGGGTGATGTCAACAAGCGTCCAAGGGGTAGCTTCGAGGGCGGCGGTGGAAGATTCTCGCGGCCGCACCGCTGTGGCCGAAACCTGCACGCACAAGGACGTCACAGAGCACAAAGTTCCAAGGCACGCCTGGTTCCCTGCCTAATTAGGGTAGGTAGGTACCTTCCACCGTTCACCGGCATGTTCACATGAGGTCGAAGTGCATCCCGAGGCAAGTGTGGCGAATGCACGACTGCACCGCCACGCAGCCACACCCGTCGATCGAACACCGAAAATGCGGAGAGCATGGACGTGCATTTGCAACCTGTTTGGATAAACCGGGAGAATGCGCGCTGGACACGGCACACTGAGGCAGCAGACAGCCTCATTTCTGCGAATTCTCTTCTTCCAGAAGCCTGTTCTGGATCACCGCTCTCCGAAATATCGTCTCGTTTACGCATGCGACGCTGCGACACATCCCTTCAGCTGAAGACCGGTGCAGATCGTCGTCGCGAGCTGTGGCTGATGGTCATTCCAGACGTTCCGGTTTGAGGAATCTCCCGAGGATGAAGCGCTTAGTCACACCAGCAAGACCACAGGAGGCCTCTCCTCCGGGAGCCGTCGAGAGGCAACAGCTATTTTTGCAATCAGTACGAATTGGATTCCCCGCGCAGTGCCAATAGCCAGCGGGCACAGTCTGCATCCTCTCGCAGCGCTGGACCTGTGTCTGCGAAGACCACGGGCTGAAGACTCCGCCCAATCCCCACCCCCGACCGACGGAGCCGGTCGTCTGAAGTGCCGGCGCTCCGGCAAGCGTCGATTGGCTCATCTGGCCGCTTTGGATTCACGCTGGTTGGTTTTGGATTCCCAAGGGCTGACTTTCGGTCGGAAATCTCCAACGCCCGGGACTTGCAGGCCGAGATGCTCGAATCCCACGGACAATGGCACACTGGCCACCGCATTCCGGCGGACGCTCGCCCCCAGAGGCGTTGGTGGTCTCTGTGCGTTCCTGGTTCCGCAGATTGCCTGTTGCTTGTGATGTTCAGGAGAAGGAGGCTGTGCAAGTCTGAAGTGAACACGGACCATGTGGTTTGATACGCGGAACCACACATCTCCACCTCACTGGTGCAACAGAATGTCCTGGCGTTCGACGGCTTCCCGGGATCCAATGGTTATACGGATGCTCTGGATTGATATCAACTCGGAACCTGAGAAAACTCTAAAGCCCTTTCCCAGCGAGTCGCTCCCGTCTCCGGGGCTGCGGCGGCATCGGGGTTGGGAGACCAATAGGGTGTTTGCTGGGCCAGTGCCCACCTGAGTGCAGAGAGCAGACAACGAACTAGGCTTGGCGGACGTGCTGGTTGTGGCGATGTCACTGCAAGATACGGGAAACACCTTGAATGGTTGTTATAGCTTGCAGCTTAGCCCCGCGCGTATGCTATTCACTGCGGAGCGCTGTTTTGGGTATTCCTACTATGGCGGATCCAGTTGATCACTGGAGGTGGTTTGGTGCTTCAGGTTGCTGATGATGCCAGACTGGAGGCTTGAATGCTGCACCATGATTATCTTGAGCTAACGAGGGTTCACGGACTGCAATGTACATTGGCCGGGTCCCAGATCGGTCACCAGGCCAAGCCCGCCCGACAGCCCGCTTCAAGATGAGGCAAGAAGAGGTCCCGGCAGCGATGGGATATATACCTTTGGTCTGCCATCTCTCGAAAGTTTGTTGGAAGTCGTCAACCTCGTCGCGTCCTATCTCGAAATGGCAGCGAATTGACGCCGGCTCTCGCCAGCAATCGTCCACCGTCACCATCGCAACACTCGCACTCGTGCCCTAACAGGAAGCTGGCCTCGTCATCCTCAGGCCGCGGCAGGTAAGAAACACTGTGGCATCTTGGCTGGGTACTTGGTCCGACGGGTGTGTGGCCGCCGGCGAGAGGTACCGCCGGGAAGGAGGCTTGTGGGTGGTGCAACCATTGCGCCGTCCCGCCGCGAACAGGCTATATCGCTCAGGGCAGCCGCTGATTGGCCGGCCGTCTCGCTCTCGTCCTGATTGCCAGCAGTGGCAGGCCAGGCCGCAGTCGAGGGATCGGTCCTCCTCGCATTTGCTGACGCGGCCTCCCCCTCTCCACCCTTGTCAGCCTGCACCTGCCTGTCTGCCAACCAAACCCCGTCTGTCCGGCCAGTGTCAAGCACTTCTGACAAGCCCCAGGCACCCCCATAGACTGAAAATCCCCCCCGTCTTTCTCTCTTCCACCCTTCACGACTCCAAACCACATCGAAACCGACTCCAACGATTATTATCTGCCGACCGATTCTTCAATAACTCGCCACTGTTGGATTGCACGTTGGAAGCAGTTCTCGCCGGGACATCATGTCGCGACACATGTCGACGACGCCGGTTGCGTCGCAGCCTGGCATGATCGATCCCCTGATGGAGTCGCTCATCGATTTCTCGGATTACGACAATGTTCAACAATATCAATCGCCGTCCTTGTCCCCCGCGACATCGAGTAAAGCACCGGCTTTCGCGCGTCCCATCAAGACCGAAGCCACGCCTTCGCTGCTGCCGACCACGCAGCCGCTGAGCGGACCCAGTCATCAGTACGACCTCTACAAGCAGCAGACTGGTATGGTGCCGGGTGCGCTGGCCAGCACTCTTGCTGTTAATCAAAGCAATGCTCTCATCCATGGGTACACCGACTTTGGCACCGATTATCTCGGCATCGGCAACACAGACGACGGCTTCGACTTCAACACGGCGCCGTCTCAGGGCTCGATGGGCACACCCGAGATGGATATGGACTTCGACTCCCCGACGTCGGATCCCTTTGGCTTCGACGCGACGGTAAACCCCAGCTCGATAGGCGGGCAGGAACCTAGCACTCTCCCGTCACCCCCAGTCCTCTCGACGCAGACCCGGCTGTGGCCCGGCGCACACCAGCAGGCCGCGCTGAAGGCTCAGGCACAAGCACAACAACAGCGGAGGCAACGAGCGCAGGTTCAGCAAGCCAAGCAATCACAGCGACCTAAGCATTCGCAGCAACCCAACGATCCCTTGGTAGAGCAGAAGATCACCCAACTCCTGAACTCGATGCGCGCCAAGCCGTCGATGGACAACAACGGTCAAGTCGTACCCCACCACCTCAGCATCGCGCGACCCAAGAAGGATGAGGAGGATATGGACGAGGACGAGAGGCTGCTGGCCAGTGAAGAAGGCAAGAAGCTTAGCAGCAAGGAAAGGCGTCAATTGCGAAACAAAGTTTCTGCCCGAGCTTTCCGGTCCAGGCGAAAGGGTAAGTTTAGCGCACGACCGCAACCAAGCTGAAGCTAACGTTTTTTCAGAGTACATCACTCAACTGGAGTCTGAGATTGCCAACAAGGTCAACGAGAACGGCATCTTGCGCACTGAGAACCGCGCGCTCACGGAGGAGGTGAAGCGCCTTACCGATCTTACCCACATGCTCCTCTCATCACCATCCTTCTCCGACTTCCTCGACCGTCTAAGCGCCAACCCGCAACAGATCCAGCAAAGCCAACCGGCTCAACCTCAACAGCAAGAAACTGGGCGCCAGGCTCGGAAAGATGCCAACCCCTACGCCGCTCTGAATGAGTTTCAGCACCAACAGATCGGAGTTGCCATGATGCCCGAACAGCCTATTGACTTTTCGACGGTCGTGATGGACTCTAATAACAACACGTTCTCATACCAGCCGCAGGTATTCGCTGTCCTCAACACCCCCGAGCCTACGCTCGACGCGTCCATCCTTTCAGGAAAGCCCAGCCTTGTTGATGAGCAATTTGACGTCGAGGAGGAGAAGGTGGAGATGCCCATCATTGAGCGGCCCGCTCCAGTTGCTGAGAAGGAGGCACCCCCGACTCCCGTTGATGAGCAGTTCGAGAATGACCCTGCCTTCGCCCTGTACCACGACTCCCCCGCCACCGAGACTAAGCCTCCTGTCGAGCTCGACACCGAGGGCCTGTCAGATCTCGACATCTTTGGTGGCATTGAGCCTGAAAAGGTGCTAGCGCGGTACGAGCTTGTCAATGTCACCGAGGAGGATGCGGCTGCCACTCTTGCCATGGCCAGGGTACAACGGATCAGTGCCAACCTTGAGTGTGTAAGAGCCAGGTTAGAGTCTTTGACTGTGGGGTTATAGCCAGGGGTCTCTCGTGGATGTGTGGACAAGGTTTCTCCTTCTGTCATGGCGTTTATGGGTTGGATTATGGGAGGGATGTCCTCGATTGTTATAGAGGAAGAAGCGGTTGCTTTTGTCACGCCGATGATAGCGTTTGTCAGATCATGGATAAAAGCAGCGAGGATAACTGTATTGAGGGATTAGCCCAGCTCTTAGAACAAGTATCATTACTCATACTCTATGCCGTAATACTCAGCTCTTGAATCAAGTATATGTTCCATGACTCAATGATACCAATTTGAATGTCGACTATGTCACGTAGGTCCATCGGGGCCTTCGGTTTTCTTTATACGAGTTGAAATGATTAGGTACAGTAAGGTAACTAAAGTCCCCGATGGCATGACGCTTGAGCTTACAGGAGGGTTGGAAGTAGTCTGTAGTGTGTACCTCAGAGACAAGTAGCGCGGTTTAGCCGTTCACCTTGCAGCCATACGGATTCTAGGAGTATCTATCTAATAGAGGCCACTACGGCTAGAAGCTACAGAACCCTTGATGTAAGAAAGAAGCCGTATAGGGAGCCCAGCTTGCTACCCACCTTAGGTAAACAAGCGTGACAGCAGCAGTACAGGTCTATTCTACCCGCTGCTTCTATCCGCTTCCACGTTCCACCAGGATGCAGCTAGACCCCGCTCCAGTCCACTGACTAGGTACTGTTGATAGCGGTTTTGACACATGTTACGGGCATCACGTGCCTATTCTCTCACACGCCGCAGAAGAGGCTTAGGCATCTAGGCAGATGTATACAGTTCCTTACTGTGCTGCTGCTGGAGTCCCTACAGAATGTATGCACAGGCAGGCAGGTCTGGGATCTATTCATAGTTTTGTGCTCTAGTTTGAAACTCTCTAGACAGACCTGCCCAAGTGCTGCCCTATCACTTACTTTAGTTCCCTAAATGAAATACATGCTGCGGGTATGTACATGAGGTGCAGAACTAAGAGGTAATGCGGATGGTAGAATCGCAGTATGGCGGACAGGAGACTGAGAACTAGCATCCTCGGGTGTGTATTCTGAGATTTGGACCCACTGGCTTGTCCCTATGCGTGTACAGGTTGCATACATGGTGTGTTAGTTTGTTCTAGAGGAATCTAGCACGTTTCTCTTTTCCACATATGCGATGTGTTGTACCATGTTACCATGTGGAAACCACGCCCCCAGGACAAGAATGTGATCCCATGGGGTGGGATAGGCATCTTGATGGGTTCCGTTCTATCAAACAGGCATTATCGAAACCATTTAGGGCTGCCACCTGCCACTTCACTTGCCTGTCTGCCTGTACCGAGATACTCAAGGTACCTACCTATGCAGGACGTCGCATATGCAAAAGGTATCCTCATATATATTACTGTGCTTGATGTGGAAAACTGCCTACCTACGTAAGCCCTCGGATGGGAATCTTATGTGTTTATTGTAGTAGGTAAGACCTGGGCCAGATCATCTATCTATCTGTTCTGCCACACCGATTTGACTGGCTCTGAATAGCCTTCCGGCCAACAAAGAAATGTAAGACAGTGACATCAGTCTGGCCTGCACCAGCAGCACTGGCCACCATCCACTGTCCGTCAAGGTGCCTGAATTCTCGCCCACTCCGTCGCGTCTAACTAGGTACGGATCCGTCCGCGGATCCGTCCACGGAGTTCTAAAGCAGCATTCCCGGAAGGTTCGCGGGTTCATCGGCTTCTCCTCGTGGTACGGCTTTTGACGAGAGGAGGATCCTTAACATGTGAAACTGGACATCTCTTTCACAACGTCGCCTGTCACCTGGGCAGGGTAGTGCTAATAGCCCGGACACGGGTTGGTTTTATATTCCGTTGAAGTGGTATATATATAACAGGCCCCGACCTCTTTTTTCCTTTCCTTTCCTCATTCCCTGGCGAGTAGGTGAGGTGGACTCCCCGGAGCCGGGTAGCGTTGGGCTCGCGGTCCGGGGATAATGAATTCAGTTGCTTCGCAGAGAGTTTGCTACTACAGGATAAGCAAATTCTGATATACGTGGCATTGATAGCTGGTCTGAGTCCAGGCCTCGAGGAATTCGCGAGTACGAAAGCATTCAATACTGATTAGATGGCCTTTGGAAAAGAAAGCACGTGTAGTACAAATCGCGGAGGCCACTTTTGCTACGGATGCACAAGTCTTTACTACAAATTTCGGGCCTCCTTTTCTACAAGCGATAAGCCCCTTTTCTTCTAGACTTCGTATACGTATGTTCGGTCTGAATACCTGAGGTACAGGTACTACCTAAACCACAGTCATCACCATGTTTTGTTTGTACTCGGCTGGATACCAAAGAATGCCGACAATATACGTGAAGACCTAGACCAGGCACCGGGTACTAATTTCCCCGTTCCAAACCGCTTCGTTCATAGAGTAGAGTGCATGAGTAATACCACGACGCCCACACCTGCTATGTCCCGAAGCGAACCCCAGATGACCCCTCCCCAATCCCCCATTTTCTTTTTGTTTCTTACCAAAACCAACCCCCAAACCTCGGCATCCTAACCCGTCTCTTCCCCGAGCTAACAACCGGTCCAGTCGGACTAGGCGTCGGCGTCGCGCTACTCGTCCTCGAAGAACTCACACTCACCGTCTCACTCTCACTCTTTGAACTCTCACTCTTCGAACTAGAACTAGAAGAACTAGAAGAACTACCCGAGCTCCAAGACGACAAAGAACTTCCCGACGTGCTCGAACTCAAACCCGTCGTAGAGGTCGTCGTAGAAGTCGAAGTCGTAGTCGTGGAGGACGAGGGACCCACACAATCGCTCACCCAGCTGACGGTATACGCCGTCGGACACGGCACCGGCGCTGTGGGCCGTCCGCCCGACGCGCCGTCGCAGAGGCCCGTTGGACAGGAAAAAGTCTTGTGGGCTGTTGCGGGGGGGTCCGGGCAGCCGCAGTGGGCTGTTAGGGTTTCGAGGATCACGCAGAGGGGGAAGGTGCAGGTTGAGGGGCAGATTGTTGTTGTTGAGGTTATGGTTGGGCAGCCTGCTGGGACTGTTGTTGTGGTTGCCGGGGGAGGGGTTGTTGTTTGGGCTTGGGCTTGTTGGGGGGGATGGAGGCTGCGTTTGGTAGGTACCTATGTTAGTTCGTGATGGGAGGGGAGGGGAAGGGAGGACGTACAGGATGGTTGCGATGAGGAGGTGGAGGGACTTCATTTTGGTTTGTTGTGTGCGTGGTGTTGTTTTGAATTTAGGGGTTGATGTAGAATTAGTTGCATGCATGTGTTAGGCTGTCGGGATGGAAGTTGTAGATATTTGTATTGAATTTGGTGGTGAGGCATCAGCTGAGCATCATGAAGTTGAGTGCCCACAAACCCCTTGCAGACCGTTCGGACCGTTCTACGGTTCCTGCAGTAGCAGTGGTAGTGGTTCGTATAAAATCGCTGGCTGGCGGCCGGTGAGACCTTGGGCGGGACATCATGCCACGCTATGACCTGATTACTATATCATTCTAAATCCTTCAACCAGGGCACCGGGATTCGGTTGGACCAGCATTTCCTCGGACAGCAAAAAGGTTTAATGAGTCCAAACAGACGATACTTTTAAGTAGTTGATGCATTTTCTAATTCAGCAAAATCCAGTCTGCTATGTCATTACCGTCATGTATGTTGACCCCTGAATACCCCTGACTATGACACCGTCCACCTTGTTCCAACCAACGCCAGACCAAGAATCACAAAACAAGACCTTCATAATACGGCTTCAGATCCAGCGTCGCCGGCGTACACTTCACATCCCTCGTCGAGTAAAACTCGCCGGTACCAAACGTGTAGTTCGGGTTCGTCCACGACACATCCGTACACTGCAGGTTCAGATCCGTCTTGGCAAGCCCGAGAAACGTGACCCTACAACTCATTAGTACCTACCATACTCACAACACACCCCAAAGAATACGTACGGCTTCTTGTCTCCACACGTCCATGTCTGGTTTAGCTCGAAGCGCGAGTGCGTAAAGAACTTGAACGACGTCGCCGGCAGCGCCGCCACCGCTGGGCTTGGCGTGCACGTGTACCACTGGTCGCCGTAGAAGAAATCGCTGAGCCGGTCGCTGTCGGCCTGGCACCGGATCGTCGCCGCCACGGCCGGGTTGGTGAGGTTGAACGACACGGTTCCCCACGAGTTCTGGTGCGCCGGCGTCGTGAAGTACCAGAAAGCGTGGTACTCGATGCTTAGCTTCCAGGCGAAGTCGTGCAGCGACGTGTCGAGACAGGTTCCGCAGCCCGGTGCCGGCGGTGCTGGACACGTCGGACAGGTCGGGCAGTTGTGGTCGTGTCCATCGTGGCCGGGACCGCCCGGTGGACCGCCCGGTCCTCCTGGTCCGTGGGGGATGCAGGACGCAAACGTGGTGAGGACGAATAGAGGTAGAAGTGATAGAATCATGGTGTTTGATTTTGATTCCGTTTTGTTAATCAAAGTTGATGATGCTGGCCCAAACAGACGAGCTGCAGGCCGTGCCTCTGATATAGGCCGGGTTCCGATTCAGCTCGGGAGATCATGATGCTGTCTCGTTGTCTCGTATTCGAGCGCAGCTGACTTGGTGCGTTTGTGTTCGGCATCGGGTCTGATTGGTGGTGTGTTGGCTGAGAACCAGGTGATTGGAAGCGATCGGGTCGCAGTGGTGTGGTGTGACCCCAGATCAGAATAGTTCAAGTCCCTCGGAAGTTGGGCACAGAATGTGGCTTGCATGTTGGGGAAATCTGACTGTGGATACTTGAACGGCTGGACGATGGCGGAAGGACAAGATATCGTGTCGTCGCCGGAGCGGAGATTCAGCTCCGGATGCCCCCGGACGCCGAATGCCAAGCCGGACTTGTATCCCGCCGATCTTATGAGTTCTTGGACACCAGCCTTCCGGGCCAACCCCGCATCGCGAACAGCTTCAACTTGAGTCAGGCAACTCGATTTGAGTACAGCTTAAGATGCGTCGCTTTTTTCGCCGCCATCGTAAAAAAGCAGCAGTCCCGGACGATGCCTTCATTGTTGACCTGACGGCTGGACCGAGTGCTGGACCCAGCGGCCAGTCGCAGCATGTCTGCACTTCGATGTGCGATGGCCTCGCCTCGCTTCCGCCGGAATTCCATGAGTCCATCATCGCCCAGCTCACCGAGAGCCTGGGCGGCCAGACGCCGGACACAATCAGGATCGAGAACCTCCAGCTCAAGAACCCCCGGCTGGTGCCCGAGGGCACCCGCGACATTGGCTCCGAGCTGGAAGAGCGGCGGGATGTCGAAGGCAACACGGATCTGGCCGTCCTGCCTCTAGCACTTCCCACGACATACCAGTACCCACCGCTCCCTTCTGGACATGCCCGGTTTCTCCGTCTCGGCGGACTCGGTCCACACCCATTCGCCTACCTGGAGTCGCACCCGCTGGCGAACCCACCGCCATACATCGCCATCAGCTACTGCTGGGACCCGAAGAGCGCGCGGCGCGGTATGTTCCTTGACTCGCGCAGCTTCTCCATCTCGGAGACGGTGCTCGAGGTGCTCAACCAGGTGCAAGCTTCGCAGCACGCTACCGGCTCTCGCGAGCTGCTCTGGGTCGACCAGATTTGTATCAACCAGGAGGACGGCGCCGAGAAGCTGGACCAGATCTACCGCATGGGGGAGATCTACTCGCGCGCCTCCAAGGTTTTCATCTGGCTCGGGCCCACGGCCGACGGCAGCGACGTCGCCCTCGGCCATATGCGGCGCATGCTGGACGAGATTGAGGCCCTCAACGACGCGACTGCCACCCGTGCAGACGTGCCCGATGACCTCATCCCGACGCTCAACGATGACCATGGAAAACTCTATGGTCACTTATTCCTGCGGCCATGGTTCCGGCGGTTATGGACAGTCCAGGAGGCCGTGCTTGCCCGTCGACTGGTCGTCATGTGTGGCTATCTCGAGGTCGACTTTGACCTGCTAGCCCAACTGGCCTTCTCGATTCTGACATATGGCTCGCTAGACCTGTTCCAAGTCCCCGGTGCCGACACAGAGAAAGAGATGAATGAAGCCATCATCGGCGTTGCCAACCTCCACATGATCCGGCCCAAGAATGCGTCGGTCGACGAGATGCTGCAGGGTCTCGACATCGTCCGCTTCCGTGCGCTGGTCACCGACTCGCGGTCGCGGCAGGTCACCATGGCCCCGGACCGGGTGCACGCGCTCATGGGCCTCGCGCCGCGCCAGGTCCGCGAGTACATGGCCGGTATCCAGCGCAGCCACCCCGACCAGACGATGTGGCAGCTCTACACCCACTTCGCCATGTGTCTCCTGGAACACGATCCGGAGTGGCGTTTCCTCTCCTTCGCACCATCCAAGGAGCGCCCTTCAGAGCTGCCCTCGTGGGTTCCCAATTTCAACTCCGAGCCGCCCTTCGCCTCCCGTTTCGTGGATCCCTCGTGCAAGTACACCGCAGGCATCTCACCCGCCACCGCCCACCTCGTCAGCCGCACGGTAACGCCAACCGAGCTCATCGCGTGTGGCTTCCGTCTCGACGTCATCGCCGAACTGGTCCCCCAGACCGCCTTTCGCGAGGACAACCAGAACACCAAGCCGCACGATGTCTACATCAGCGCGGCCGCGCGCGACTGGGAGGCCGCGTGCGTGAAGCTGTGCCAGCGCGTATATAACCTCGGGCCGGAGCAGTTCCCGCGTTTCTATGTCGAGACGCTGCTCGCGTCGAGCACGGCCACGCCTGCCGACGGCGCACTTGGCGGCCGCGCCAACCAGGCATACCACATCTTTTACATGGCGTGTCGGCTGCGCGACCAGGCGCTGGCTATCATCCGCGAGGGCGGGCAGCCGGTGCCTGAGCGGTGGCGGGGGACGGCCGACGGGATGGAGCGGTTTGCTGACCAGGCCGTGATCACGTGGCGGAACAAGTTGCCGGTGCAGGATTACGCGCTCCTCTTGGAGTTTACGGCGACCATGAAGGCGGTCTGCTCAGGCAGGCCGTATGTCATGACGGTTACGGGGCTGTTGGGGCTGGGTTGCCCCGGCGTGCGGGTGGGCGATGTGGTTTGTGTTTTGTACGGGACAACAGTGCTGTACTTGCTGCGGCCGAGGGCGGATGGGACGTACGAGTTTGTGGGCGATGCGTTCTTGCACGGCATGATGCATGGTGAGGCTATTACCTCGCCACAGAGGGGACCGGATGAGATGATTCGGATACGGTAATTCTTTTGGTGGAAGATGGTCCTAGGGGATATCTTGTTGTTTGGGCGCGAGCGAGATTCTTTGATGGCCTAGCAAGGCCAGCCCACACCACTTTCTTGGCTAGTCATCGATGGCGGGATCTGTTTTGAGAGATGTGCTGGTCCGAGAGCTTAACGCCGTAACGGCTAAGAGCTTGAGGTCGTAACGAACAAAAGCTAGGAGTGGTGTTTTGAGCTCCTGGTGGCCTGTGGCAATCCAGTATTACTTTGTATGTACAGACTAAGTGCCATCCGGTACGCTCTCGATACAGCTCTCAACGCCGTCTCAGGAGTCGTCAGCGACTTGAAATGTTCAGAAGCGTATCCAACTGACCACGGGGAAATCTGGCTTCATATCTAGTAAATACGGCGGATTTCCCTCAAACTAGACCGACGCAGCCCTCTGCCGCCCTGTCTGCACCCCGAAAGGCAACGGCTTCCACAACACCTTGATGCCAAACCACCACAGCGCATCTTGCCACGTGTTCCAGTAATGGCTCCCAAACGGCGAGACCCTGTTGATATAGCGAATCCCCACAGCATCAAAGGCCGTCTGCAGGTCCCGGGCCTGCGGAAACACAAAGTCGTACAGACCGTAGGCGACCATGGTACCCTTCTTGAGGAGCGCCGGGTTGGCAGCTACCGAGGCGGCATCGATATACGGCGGGTTGGTAGCCGGGGAAAACATGCCGTAGTAGTCGAACATGTCGGTGGCATTGACAAACATCTCATATGATAAGACGCCGCCCATGGAGAGACCAGCAAAGGCGCGGCAGCTGGCGTTCTGACAGACATCGTAATGACTCTCCACCCACGGGAAGAGGTACTTTTGAAAGTTTCCGCGGACGTGAGGTGCAGGTGGGACAGGTACACTGAGAGACTTATTGCCGTATATGAAAAACGGGCCTTCGGAGTCGAGGTTGTAGAAAGATGGCGTAACGACAACCGTCGGAGGGATGTGGCCAAGCCGGATCAGGTTGTCCATGATGTGGCTCATGCGTCCGAGATTCTCCCAGTCCGCTCCGTTCCCGCCAGCACCATGGGACAGATAAAGCAATGGGTATTTCTTTCCGGGGACGCTTCCGTACTCAGCCGGCAGATAGATCGAGAAGTCGTGCACATCTTGTGCGGGATGGATAGATCCCGGAGACGTGTAGTTGACCGTCTTGACCGTGCCGCGGTGTCCCGCAGGCGCGTCCAGGGCGTAGTCAAAATTCGTGTTGAGCTCGGGCGACGCCTGGAAGTTTGCGTCGAAGGGGACCTGGAAACTGGAGGCAACCTGATCGCCGTGTACGTTCATGAACGGCGGCAGATCTGGATCGATGACCAGCTGGCCGGTGTCGATGCTGCAATTAGGCGCATAGTTGCAGTTGACGAGGTACGCGAAGCTGTAGATGCCGCTCGGCAACGGCGCCGTATACGTCCACACGCCGTCTCCCGAGGATTTCATCTCGTACGGCCACTTGTACGCCGGCTCTGCTGGAAGCTGGGGAGACGGGTTGCTGACATAAAAGTCTCCCGGTTGATATTTCCAGGGGTCGTAGCGTCCATTGAAGCGATACGAGGTTCCCGTGGCGTGGAATTGGTCCGTCAAGGGCTGGATGCCACCTCCAACAAGAACGCGCTTTGCCGTGGCGTTGACGTATCGAAAGTCGACCTCGTAGCCGGTGGGTGCCCGGCCTGTCTTGCGGATTGTGACAGACGCCAAGCCTATTGCCACGAGCCCGGCGAGGGCAAAGGCTGTGAAGAGGACCATGACTGAGCTTGACGCGACGAAGGGAGGGAGAAGGTCCGTGTCTGGTCCAAGGCCATCGCGACGCGTCTTTATGAGGTTTGGGCATTAGGATCTATTCCCGGGTACCCGGTTCCGGTTGCTGGCGCGGGATCCCATGGATAAATTGTTGTGGATGAGATCATGACGGCCGTGGCATCCATCCTCGCGGCTACCACAAGCGAGACGGGCACTGGTGGGTAAATGTTTTCCTTGCGACCAATTTCGGTCGACTCCGCGTCCGATGGAGGGGTGCTTGTAGCCGGTTCGGCAACCGGGTTGGGGTGCGTGAGGTGAAGTTCATGGTCGGTTGGGGTAACTTGTCGCGTTTGAAAGACTTGCAGAGTCTGTAGAGACTGTCACAGACTAGGTCGTTGTCGAGTCAAAGTTTCCACATCACTGGCGGTGCTGTCTTAACCCTAACCCACTCAAGCAGATACCGTCGAGGCAGCTGCGTCCGACGCGGTGGTTGCCTTTTCTTCAGAGCATATGCCCCGCTCCATCGACTCGACTCTGAGTCACAAAACAACCACACAAGTTACCATGTCTTTTTGCGTCCTGAAATTTGACAAAGATGAACTACGCGCCGTATCAATATGCGCCGCTGTCGGCTGGCCATCAAGCCGGCGAGGATGACGATTTCTACTCGATCCGCCTGCTTCACCTCCTTCCATCGCCCTCCCCCGCTTCTCCACTGCAATGTCTTCTCATTGAAACCCGGATGAACCCAGACGGTGACGAGTCTTTGGCCACAAAGAAGCCCCGCCAAGTCGAATATCATGCCCTGTCTTATACATGGGGTGACCCTATTTTCACCGAGACCTTGCCGGTGATCGACCACGTCGCTTGTGGCCCGATCACGGCAATCCACATCACACAAAACCTCCACGCGGCACTCCTCAGTCTTCGAAAACCCGATACAACGCTGGTGCTCTGGGTCGACGCTGTGTGCATCAACCAGGCCGATGTTCTCGAGCGAAACTCGCAGGTCAGCAACATGCCCACGACATACTCGCGAGCCTCCTCAGTCATTGTTTGGCTTGGAGCCGACTCACCACACCAAGACGGGCGACTGTGTCTAGAGTTCTTCGACCGCCTCGCCCGATTAATTACGAGCAGCCTCTCTGAACCCAGTGCCTCGGAGAAGAGTGTGCGACCTTCCAAAAGGGCCCGGCGGTGGGTGGGTCGGCGGTCGATAGCTGGCTATTCAAGCTTGATCAATACGCACCGGAGTCTAAGGGCAGACTCGTGGAGGATACGGTTGAAGATCAACCGATTGGTCTCCACATTTCTCGATTCCGCCCCCGAAGCGCTGGTTTCCTTCCTGGAAAGGCCGTGGTTTCGCCGACGCTGGATCATCCAGGAAGTGGTCCTTGCAAAAGATGTTGTGATGCACTGTGGCTCATCAAGTATCCCCTGGAAGATCTTTGAACTCGTCATGGTTGAGCTGTTTAGCAATGACAAGGGCGGCTTTACCTCTGAGCATCGTACTACCATGCGTACTATGGCTCGCATGAGGCATGACCAAGAGGGCGCTAGGCGTCAGTTCCCACTCGAAACTCTTGTCGAGTTCTCTTCCTTCCTCTGTGCGGATCCCAGGGATAGACTGTACGCTCTGTACGGTGTGATGCAGCAATGGTTTCCGGGCTCCGGAGGAACAAACAGCACCGGTACCATCGATTATGCTATCTCGGTCGAAGAAACCTACACCAAATTCGCCACTCTCATGTTGCGTTCGAACTGCTCAGGGAGAGCTGAGTTAAAGTACAGCCCACTTACACACACCCTCCAACTTGCGGCATCGTTTCGAAGTACAGACGCACTCACCCAGGGGATGCCTTCGTGGGTTGTGGACTGGATGAGTCCGCCTCGTTTTGCCGTTCGGCCGCAACACGGAGCATCTCCCGGGGACCGCCCAAGAACCAGTTCGTCCAGGTCTCCCAGCATAGCTAGCGCGTCCACATCTTCCAGCAGAACCACTAGCCCTGTTGGTTTACCCGGAAGGGGATCGAGGCAGGAAGTGGATATACTTTCCGAGAAGGATGGCGTGCGCCTTCTTCTTGTGGCAGGCATCCTCGATGACGTCGTAACCGCCCGTATCGATCTTGATATCAGCCCTTTCATTCTCGGCCTGATTCCCGGTTCAAAGAGAGAGCTCAACGACTTTCTTTCCCGAGCAATAGAGTCTATGGAAGAGATTGATTTCCCTGGTATCGATCGGAACGACATCTATCGGACCAGGGAGCACATTGTTCGGGCGATCGTCACAACACTGGTCTCGAATTGGGAGCAAGTCCCAGCCAACTCTTACTTCGCCCAGACCAATGAAGACTTCACCGATTCGCTCACAGAGCTTTTCCTCGACCAACTCCACCTCTCCAATTACCATTTACCAGAATCCTTACACCGTTGGCCGGCGTATGTTGAACTGATTGCAATTACCATGCGGGGTCGCAGTCTCTTCCTGACCGACAGAGGCTTCATGGGTATCGCCCCCTCCGATGTACGGGCCGGGGATGTGGTCTGTTTGCTGAGGGATAGTAATATCCCATTCATTCTACGACCAATCGGTGTCGACGTGCAATCAAAAGATGGCACCTTTTCAATCGCGAATACGTTTCCATTCCATGACGCCACGTATGTCGACAATCTCTTGGATCTGGACGGTGACCCAACCGCATATACCAGATTTCAGCTCATGGGAGACGCGTATGTACACGGCTTCGGTGATGGACCCTGGCCTTCAGATTCCCCTTGGTGTGAAGAAGAAGGCCAGCCTCCTCTTTTAATACTGCCTATCGCTTGACTGGAATACTTGTGGTTCAAGAGCGCTAGTCTGACAGCCTGTGCGAGGTGCGTCTTGAAGGACTTGATTGACCGATTCTTGCTTGTTAGTGTTCCTTCATATTCTCCCCATCGCCCCTCGACATCCTAGCATGGTATTTTGAGCTAACTCCGGCTAAAGCATTGCACATCACAATGGCCCTGTATATTCTCCGACAATGCAAAGACTGTCGAAAAAGGTCGCTTCAGAGTCGGGATTCAGTTCTCGCACTGCTGGGTTGATCTTCACGATGTGTCTGAATGGGGCTTCGCGTTGTAAGGAAGGGCTTCGTATTTGTACTGAAGGCCTCGCATTTGTAGCAAAGGCTGTCATATCTGTACGCAGGGGTTTCTGATTTCAGCCAAGTCTCTGACTCAAACAGCCATGCCTGGGTAGCAATCCCCGAGGAATTAGCACACATGACCATGGAATACCTGTGCCGGGTCTGTCACTGACTCGCGATCAACCCTCCACACTATTCCAGGAGGATCCAACTGGGAACCTGCTTACACGTCCCTCAAAACCGAGGCGATGGATGATAATGCGTGTGCAGTGTTGGTGGCTTGCATAGGATCCTGGGGTAGATAGCCCGTTGGGATAGTCGGGTGCGCACCTCCCGATCGACCGACCACTCAGAAGTCATGGAAGCTGGGGAAGATCACAGCTGAACTGCATATCACCATCTTGGCGGCACCTACATGAAGCGCGCGCAGGATGGATTTGGGATAGCAACGGCTTTCAACGTGTTCTCGGTCCCCGACCCGACCAATCACAGAGGACCAAAACTGCCACGACGTCCCGACAAGGCTAGGTTCAGCGACATCGTTCTAGATCACAGGATCAGCTTGCTGATTGGGGGTTTTTGTGTGTGTCGGATGAGGGGGAAGGCGGAAGAAGGCTGCGATATAGAAACCGAGGAGGAATGCTCTTCGTTTCTTGTCTCTCCTCATTGACTCGGAGACATTCGACACAGCCCCTGCACATCTTCCATCTCAGACTGATACCATGCAAGACTCGGAGAAAGATCCCAAGAATTACGTTGGCGAGGTGGAGTCGGAAGGAGACCACAGTGTCAAGGAGGTCGACGACGCGTGGAAGTTCCTGGACAAGCATCGCGATGCCGCCGTCCCCGAGGAGTCGGCCGACATCCTGGCGATCCGCCGGAAGAATGACTACCGCATCGTCCCGCTTGGGTTCCTGTGCTACACCATGCAGATCATGGACAAGCTGGTGCTCAACTACGCCGGCGTCATGACCATGAGGCAGGATCTCAACCTGCAGGGCAACGACTTTTCCAATCTCATCACGTTTAGCTACGTCGCCCTGGCTCTGTGGGAGCTCCCGACGAGTATGAACATGTCCTTGGCGCTTTTGCATTGAGACTAACACGGGAGACTAGTCTACCTGCTCCAGCGCTTCCCGGTCGCCAAGTACATGGCCGTCAACGTGATCCTCTGGGGCGTCGCGACGGCCTGCGGCGCGGCGGCGCACAACTACCAGACGATGCTCGTGACGCGCGTGTTCCTGGCCATCTTCGAGGCGAGCATCAACCCGTCGCTGATGCTGATCAGCGGGCGGTGGTATACCAAACCGGAACAGGCGCCCCGTCTGGCCCTCTGGCTGCAAGGCCTGGGCATCGCGCAGATCGTCGGCGGGGCCATGTCGTACGGATTCCAGTTCGTAGGGCCGGACGCGGCGCTGGCGGCGTGGCGCATCATGTTTATTGCTATGGGGGTGGTCACGATCGGCATTGGGATTCTGACTTTCTTCGTGCTGCCGGATACGCCGATGGAGGCGGGCTGGCTGAAGGACGGCGAGAAGGTGGCTCTGCTCAGGCATATCAGCGTGAACCAGACGGGCGTGGGGCAGCGCAAGTTTCGGGTGGTCGAGATCTGGGAGGCCCTGCGGGATCCTCAGGTTTGGCTGATTTGGGCAAGCGGCATGTTGGTGAGTATCTCCGTTTGTCAACAATGACGGGAGCAAGCTGACATGGGATGTAGATGGCTGGGACGAGTGCGGTTACTGTTACCTATTCATCTACGCTCATCCGCAACATGGGCTACACGCCCAAGGAGGCGACCTTGTTGAACATGCCCGGCGGCGCAATCAGTATCTTCTCGCAGCTGCTGCCCGCGTGGAGGATCCGACGGGGTGATCCACGAACCGCGTGGGCGTTGATACTTTTGATCCCGACGTACGACTCTTGTGTCCCGGACAGACACGAGTTGCTGATTTCATGACAGGATCCTCGGAAGCGCGCTGATGTCGTTCCTGCCGTCGAAGAATAAATCAGGACTGCTGGCAGGCTTCATCCTCACCAATTTTATCACCGGCCCGTTGACCATCATTTGGCAGGTACGTGCTCTCTGCGTCGTCCACTCTCCCCCTTTTCAATATCCAGTCGATGCTGATTTGTGTTTTTTGTACAAGTGGGCCCCTGCCAACGTCGCCGGCGCTACCAAGCGTGCCTTCGTCATGACTATGCTCAGCGCCATGTTCGCCTTCGGCAGTCTCGGGATGCCGCAGAGCTTCCAAGCGCGGGACGCTCCCGAGTACCGGCCGGCCAAGATCACGCTGCTGGCGACACAGGCCGCCGGGGCGTGCACCACGATCGCGCTGTTTGCGTATTATGTGTGGCGCAACCGGTCTCGCAAGGCGTCGGACAGCGCGATTCAGGAGTCGTTTATGAGCCCGGAGGTGTGGGCGCGCATGACGGACTTGGAGAATAAGCGGTTCCGGTATGTGTACTAGGTAGGTGGCTGGCTTGATCGGATATGCAGAGGGCAGGCAGTCCGAGATACGGCTCCTTGGCGAGATAGCTCACCGCTACCTACGGCTGCTGCTGCTGCTGCTGCTGCTGCATATCGGCTGAACGGACCAATGATGGGCGGTGGTAGCTAATGTGAAGGATTGTGTTGCATTCAACTTCGAACTTCCCCGCTTGATCTCACCTACATACATCAAACCTTTGAATTGTGTCCTTACAACACTCGCTCTCCTCTCTGTAGGGCCGGGAAAGAGCACCCCCGTCAGATACCTAGCAGGAGCACACGAACCACAACCACCTGTAAGGTATTTAGCCAGGGCCAGAGGGCCATCCTCTCTTCCACAAAACAAGCATCCTTAGCACTGCTCTCTCATGTCCAAGGAAATCTCTTCTCCATAAAATGCCCAGTCTTTTCGACAAGCTACCACAGCGCCCCCCAGCACCCGGAAAGGGCATCGGGATGCCTCCGCCGCGCCCTCCCCCGCCAGCAGAACCCCGAGTAGCCCCCCATCCCGGCTGCGACGAATGCGTCCGCATCGTGCAGAACAGCAACACGTACAAATCAGACCGGAACGACTACACGGATGGCCCCGTGACGGACTGGAGCGCTACGACGGTGTTCCATTCTCACTGTGATACCTGTACTCTGCACCAGGACGAGAATCTGTGCGGCTCGTGTCGCCACCTCCGGCTGGATCATCTCTCGTTCTGTCTAGATGTGGCGGAGCAGCCTGGGACTTTGCCTATCCCTGCGCCTACGCCGGAGAGTATGGAGGGGTGTCCCTTGTGTCGGGTTTGGGGTGCGATTTCGAGGGGGGAGTTTGCGCTGGGGAAGAAGGTGAAGTTCAAGGGGTTTCCTTTGTATTTGTCTCGGACGGAGTGGACGGACCCGGACCGGAAAGAGGTGCAGTGGCGGGTTAGGGGAAAGCAGTATCGTGATTGGATGGATGATGGGTGTGCTTTTGTTGTTGTGCATCGGAATTTGGTGGATGGCGAAAAGTGGAGGCCGATGGGGGAGAGGGTGGGCGATTGGGGTGTCTTGAGGGGGGTTGTGAGGGGGTGTCTTGAGGGACATGGGGTTTGTGATGGGCGGACTGATGAGGGACAGAAGAGGGAGTTGCCGAAGGGGTTTAGGGTGGTGGACGTGCAGGAGGGGAGGGTCTCGAACGAGATGCCGGATGTGGCGCGGTATGTCGCGCTGAGCTATGTGTGGGCGCAGGCGGGGGATGGGAGTATCCAAGGGGCGACGAAGGATACGATAACGGGACTGATGGAGTATCTGGATCTGGCGGAGTTGCCCGCGCTGGTGAGAGATGCGATGGTGGTGTGCAGGGAGCTGGGGGAGAGGTATCTGTGGGTCGATCGGTACTGCATCGTCCAGGACGACGAGGCCGACCGCGCGGCTCAGATCAGCGCCATGGCGGATATCTACTCGGCTGCCGGGCTGGTGCTTGTCTCTTCTGGGGTCGAGGGCGCCGGAATGCCGGGTATCAGTCGGGATCGGTCGCTGCCTCAGACGAGCGAGGTTATCGGCGGGACGTGGCAGGTCGACGTGCAGCGCAGCCATCTGTTCGACGGGATGAAGGCGCCGTGGAACACGAGGGGGTGGACGTACCAGGAGGCGCTGCTGAACCGCCGCAAGCTGTTCTTTACCGACAGCCAGGTTTACTACGAGTGCGGACTGCGGATCACGCACGAGGAGAATCTTTCCTACAGTTCGTTTGATCCGGCGATGCACGACAAGACCAAGTATATCGGGGCCACGACGAGTCTGACGTACGATGATCTGTCTCACGGCAATGAGCGGTTCACTCGTGGAGTAAAGGGGTACGCGAGGGAGCCGCCGTGGAGGGCATATGTCAGACATCTGGGGCGGTATCGGTGGCGGAAACTGAGCCATTTGTCAGATTTGCTGGATGCGTTTTCTGGAATTTCGGTTGCGTTGTTTGGGAAGGATGGGGTGTACTGGGGACTGCCACTTGAAAAAATCGATCAGGGGTTGTTGTGGACGCCGGCAACAAACTTTTTGGGGTCCAGGAAGGAGTTTGTTGGGGACGGAGGAAGCTTTCCGTCATGGACGTGGGCATCTTCGCCGGTGGATGTCCCGTCGTTTGACGAAGTTTCTTTTTCCTACACGCTTTGTACGTGGTTCCGTCCTGTGGAGGTGGACGGCGAGCAAAAGCTGGTCATGATTTCGGCAACCGGAGATGGCGATCCAGAGAAGCATGTCTCCTCCTTTCTCGGCACTCTGGGGGGTCTCAAAGACAAGTGGGGAGATCACTTTGATCTCTGGAGCGGGATGTTCGAGACCACTAGGGAGCACGACGCTCCGTACGCCGCAGCGGCAGCACGGATGTTTGACACGATCCCGCGAGACTCAAGCCTTCGAGACGGGATGCTGATCACGCGAGCCCAGGTTGCCAAGCTACACATCGAAGTGACCGCCGGAGACAGTCGCGGGATCGCAAGCTCCCACCTCAGATACACCATCCGGAATGATCAGGGCGACGATGTGGGACGGCATGTCTACGATCAGAACGGTCGGTTAACGGCGGCGCTGAAAAGCAAATCGGCGTTTGACTTTATCGCGCTGTCGGTTGGGCGTGGGAATTTCTACGGGGGACCTAGCCTGCAGCGTGTGGATGCCCTGCCCGAGATGGCGGTCGATGTGGATGATGACGGGAAGAAGACGACTGGACCGCCGGTGAATGTCATGATTGTTGAGAGAGAGGAAGGGTGCTGTAGGCGGGTCGGGCTGGGGATGGTGTACTTGCGGGCGTGGATGGCGTTGGACGCGGTCTTTGAGACTGTGATGTTGGTCTGAATCTGCCAGGATTGCTGGAGGTGGCCGGTGTGACGATGGTAAATTAGAACAACAGATTTAGAAATGGGGAATGATCCAGACGTCATCTCTTCAGTGGATGAAGGATCTGGATTACTTTTCTGATCAAACAAGCTGGAGTCTGGCGAGAGGTTCGGTTCTGAGTTCAAGTGACTCTACAAACTGCGAGGTCACGTTTGGTATTGATGTACTCAATGCTGACCGTGAGTTGTCACTCAGATCTAGATATCTGCTATGGTCGTATGGGATTGAAATGACACTACCTAGGTACCTTCCTAAGGAAGCCAACATGTTACATCAGATGCAGGGTTTCGTCTGCGCGGTGTTTGGTTCCTCTCATGAGACTTGCGCGTCTGATCTTGGCTATATATGCCAGCTTCCCAGTCCCCAAAATACGAACGGCTTGTATGGTGTAATGGTCACACGTCTTATGTTGAGCTGGGAGTAGACCCTCCGTGCTGAAGGGGGCGGCCGAGGGCAACTCACTGCGCACTGAAGAGCTCCCAGTTCAAATCTGGGACAAGTCGTTCAAATTATTTTTTTGTCTTTTTTTGCCACCCGTCTTCACACAACACTAAGGTACGAATGAAAGATTACAGAGATGCCTACCCCTTAATAAACCCCAACAAGTCCTGGTTAATCGAATCCGGCTCCGTATCTATGATCCCGTGCGCCCCGCCAGGGTAGATCTTGAGCGTGCCATGCTTCAGCAGCTTGATAGCCGCGTACGCGCCCGCCTGCACCGGAACAATCTGGTCATCATCGCCCTGGATGAAAAGCGCCGGGATATCCAGCGCCTTCAGGTCCTCGCTATAGTCCACCTCCCAGCTGTACGTTGTCTCATACACGGCTTTGAGCGAGGCCTGCATGCCGACTGTGAACCAGCTGTCGATCAACCCCTTGCTGACCTTGTCCTTGACCGCTGGCCGGTTGAAGCCGAAAAAGGGGCCCGCGGGGACCTCGGTGAAGAACTGGGCGCGGTCGTGCAGCATGGCGGCGCGGAAGCTGTCGAATACCTCGACGGGTACGCCGTCAGGAGACGTCTCGGATTTGACCGTCTTTGGGACGACGGACGAGATGAAGACGATTTTGGAGACGCGGGATTGGCCGTCTGGGAGGGTGGTCAGTTAAAAAATTGAAGATGGACCAGTCAATCAAAGAAAAATCTCTCGTCTCCGCTAGCAAGAAAAGCGAGGATAGGAATGAATGAACAGATTTTGATGACAAGGGGGGTTGATAAACAACATGAGGAAAGCAAAACCCACGTCGCTTCGTATACCGAGCAACCTCGCCACCACCGGTGCTGTGCCCCACTAGGACGATGTTTTTAAGATCAAGCTTGTCGATCAGCTCGGCGAGGTCGTCGGCCCAGTTGTCGACGTCGTTACGCTCCCAGGTCTGTTCGGACCGGCCGTGGCCGCGACGGTCGTGGGCGACGACGCGGACGCCGCGGCTCGCGAGGAAGAACATCTGCTTGTCCCAGGCATCGGCGCTCAGCGGCCAGCCGTGGCTGAAGACGGCCGTGTGTGTGCTGCCCTGGGGGTTCCAGTCCTTGTAGTACAGCTGCGCGCCGTCGCGGAGGGTGGTGAAAGGCATTTTGTATGTGGTTGTGGTGGAGGCTGAGAAGTTGGGATAGGAGTCGGCTTAGGAGAGCTGCAGAGGGTGTATCAGACGGTAGTCGGGTGAGTAACACGGTCCCTGATGGGTTTGGAAGAAGCAGGATGGTTGCCCCTTTTATGGTCCATGGACGAGCAACAATATTGCGTTGACGGCATGGTCTGCCATACAGCTGTGATTGGTTTCTCTAGCATCGCGTGTCGCCCAGCTCGGACCGACGCGCCGTTGTCTGGGCCGAATTCGCGGCGGGGGTAACTCGGGGCTTGCATAGAGCGGTCCGGCGCCGCGAATGGCGAGAGAATCAATCCCCGCTGAATCAGCATCATGCAGTGGCTGCACCCCTTTCCGTTGGAAGCTCAGGTGTGACGCAATCGTCGCTACAATTCCATTTCCTAGCTGTCCCTGGGGACATCCTTGCCAAGATTCCAAGACCAGCGATGGAAGAGGCCGAGACACGGGTTTACGTCCTACCGGGGTTCTCATGTTCAGTAAACATCTGACCGGATCCCGGCTTCCAATCGGCTGGAAGCTTGCCGATGATGTGATGGCGCTACCCCGCGAAAGGCCCTATTTCGCTCCTTGTTATTACTCGCCGAGACGCCTATCTATGCAGCCGGCTACGGCTGGGTGGTTGCTGACTACCCTGCAGCTGCAGGGCATTTGTCATGGCCAGGATAGGGTAGCCCGTGTGTAAGTGACTGAGAATCGGGATATCGAACTGACGTAGTCAAGATATAGGTGTCTTGGCAAATACATAACAACGGGCAATGGTTGCCGGTATTTGGAAAGCATTTCTCTTTTTGCCACTCCTGTTTCGCGCACAGTCTTGAGCACGACGTCTTTTTGAATCAACACGACAAGCACAGAATGGAAAGGGCGAAAAACATAAACTGCTACTTGCGAGTATCAGCGATGAGCTAGATTCCAACGGTTGCCGTGTATTAGGTAGGTAGGCAATGCTGAAGTCCTTTTTGCTGGCAAGACCATAGGTATACACACAAGACCTCTGCCTAAGATAGAATGGCTGACTCTTGGCAAAATCTTCCAGGAATTCGAGGTATTCAAGTCATCATTTGGCCTTTATGGACTTCTGCAACGGCCGGGGAACCGAGTAGCCCACATTGGTAAAGACATGGTGGACGATCGATTTCAATACCGAAAATCTCCATGAGTCCATGCCCAGCCCGCGTTGCCGGACATCGACCGCCGGTACGAAACCCGACTCCAGCTATGAACTTCTCTCCCAATGTCACGGCTGGAGAAATATTCACAAGAGCCCTACGTAATTGTGACTGACGACGCTGGTTGGTGCACACAAATCTACCGGCTCATGTTCCGCTCCGGATCTTGTTGAGATATAGCGTGTTTACCCGGGTTTTACAGCTACCGTATTGTAAGCGCGCGTATGACAGCCCATAGCTTGGCAAGCTTTGAACAGGCACACTGGCGGGAAGTAACTCTGGATGCCATTTCGCAAGCATCAAGCGAATATCTCCGCCACGGGTTTGGAAAGCTTCCGTGTGTGACGGAGGACATCGCCTCATTCCGCCAATGTGTCGATGGAACCAACTCCAAGGAGGAGAAGCAAAATGCAAAGCACTGCATCTTGGAAAACCCTCATTAAGTTGGTCTAGGTGCTCTCCTGGTTTTGAAACGAGACACCCGGTGCGAATTCTGTTTTCACCACAGGACACCACCCATTCCACCACCAAACCGCCAACATGAAGTCTCTCCGAACACTTCTCATCGCAGCCTGCATTGGCCCAGCCCTCGCCCTCACCTCCAGACAAACAACCTCCCAAACCGCCTTCGTCGACCTCAACACCACCCTCGGCAAGCCAGAACACCTCGCCTCGGGCTGGATCTATGGCATCCCCGACAACTTCCCCAACCAGATCCCGTCCAGCTGGTACACCGACGTCGGCTTCCGCTGGGGCAAGGGCGGCGGCGCGCAGCTCGGGTCGACCGGCCAGCGCGGCTGGGTTGTTAGTTTAGACGACTACAAGGGCCGGTTCGCATCCACTCTGGCCAACTACAAGACCTGCCGCGCGCTCGGCGCCGACTTCCACATCTACGTGCACGATCTCTGGGGGACCGACCACGCCGGCGGCAAGAACGGCAAGTGGCCGGGCGACGGCGGCGACTTTTCCGACTACGACAAGTTCGTCAGACAGCTCATGGCCGACGTCGCGGCCAATATGGACCTGCGATACGTGACATGGGATATCTGGAACGAGCCGGACATACAGCCGTATTTCTGGGTGAGGAGCGCGCAGCAGTGGGTGGACTTGTATGTCCGCACGCACAAGGCGATCCGGTACGTTTTAGTCTCTCCCACCCTTTCCGTCCAGTTCCCATGTCATCTAAACTAAGTGTTATTAGTTCCAACCGCGCCCTCGACGCCATGAAAATCAGCGGACCAGCAATCGGCTTCGCCCCGGGCCCGTCCAACTCCTTCTGGACGACCTGGCTGCCCCAGGCCGTCGGCAACAACACGATCCCGGACTTTTACACGCTCCACCTCCTCGGCGGCATCAACGACGTGACCTACGACCCAGCCTACACCAACACCTCCCTCGCCTCACTCCTCAAAAAATACAACGCGCCCGCCCGCCAGGTTTTTGTTAATGAATACGCCGCCGCCGAGGAGATGGTTCCATCAGGGTATATCTGGTGGATCGCCCGGCTCGAGCGCTACGGCATGTTCGGCATGCTGGCCAACTGGCTCGGCGGCACGCAGCTGCACGATCTGTTCGGCGGGCTCCTGACAAAAGAGAAAAATCCGGCGGCGTATGCGGCGACCGACTACGCGCCCGCGGCCGGGTATCCTGTCTATCGGTACTATGGGACGAATATGACGGGCCAGAGGGCGAACACGACGGGGTCGGCGGATCGGTGGCTGGATGTGTATGCGACGGTTGGGGCGGATAGGGTGAGGATGCTGGCGGGGGTCAGGGTGCACACGGGGACGTATAGTATCGTGGTGCGTGGGCTCGGGGCCGTGGGATATGCCTCGGGGGCGGTCGTCGGTGTGGACGCGTACTCGTTTGATGGGGCGTCGACCAAGGCAGTTGTTGGCATGGTGGGGACGAGCCGTGGGAAGACGTCTTATTCTGTGGTGAATGATGCGATTACGATTGTTGTTCATCAGACGGCGAATCATACGGGGTGGGCGTTCGAGTTTGATGTAAAGAGATAGGTCCTGTTGAGGCGATGTTCGAGGTCTTTGTTATAGCTGTGACACGTGGAGTCTGCCGCAAAGCTTGAGTCCCAACAGCCTCAAATGTCTTGAGGTATCTGGATATTTCGTGTTCACTGCAGTCTGTACGGAGTAGCCTGACCATCAGACCAGATGTTGTCACAAGCGAAGGCTTAGGCACCGTGGCTAATCCCACAAAGCAAAAGAGATGTCGTGTCTTTACACCGAGGGCTTCAAGGCATCATGAATGGAGCCATGACGGAGCACCAAAAATCAAAAAGCTGGGATAACCAGGAATCGAACCTGGGTCCTCTCGGTCGTTGTCCGATAGGCCCACAACGAGAAGTACTGACCACTATACTATTATCCCCGAGTATGAATTCGGTGCTCCTTAAACCTCGCTATGACAGGCAAGCGGTCAAAATACAACGTAACACCTCTCAGGGGGGGCCAGCGGAGTGCGTCTCTTGGGTTGGTAGTTGCGTTGCAGCTTGCTTTTTGAGAAGTCAGAGCGCATACGTCAGCGCATTCATGACTCATCCGCAGTTACCATTTGATTGCCCCGTTAAACGGTTCGCTGTCACGGATCGGAAGACTGGACGTTGTTGTTTTGTGGCTGGTCACTATGTTGTGATGGGCTCAGGGGCCGGAACCATGTTCACTATTTAAAGGTTTTGGCACTGTACTGGTGCTTCACGGTTCCACTGGGCTCCAATGCAACAATGGAAGTCTTTGTCGCATCGGGAATACCCCGAAAATTCCAATGGCTGTTCTGCTTCTCCAGATTTTCCATCATTCCGCCTCAAGCTCGAACCCAGGGAAGTGATCAATATCGCTGATGTATACCGCATCTGGCAGGTTGAACCGCGCGACCGGTTCCGGGGTAAACCATGCGAGGACATACCCGCTGTGATGTAGCCGCACGTCTCGGGTTCAACATTGGCTTGGAGCTAGTATATATTCAGCCCATCCGCGGGAAGTTTTTGACCCAAGGGTCTCCCGTCACTTATATCTTCCGTCTCTTCTCCACACGTGGCAGATCCGTCAATCATGCGCAAAAAAGACTAGATCAAAACCGGGACCGTGGTTGACGCGTGCAATATAGGTATCCTTCCGCATCTCATATAAAGGCTTTAACGGGCTAAATATCACCTTACGTAAATGGCAATCGGACCCGCGACGACGTCGATGGTGTAACAGGCGAGAGCCTCAACGGCTCAACACACTGTTTACTTGACCTTTGGGTTCAAAAGTTTCCTCAGTTACACAGAAAAAAAGCATGACTCGAATACGGCCATATTCAACGTCGAAACAAGAGTTTTGACAGCTGTTTCCGATGCACCAACTGGGACCGGCTCCGCGCCGAGCGCGCCGAGCACTTGGCAAGGTGCCGACCATTCCGACCACCAGCGAAAATTGCACGGCCCAAGAAACGGGAGGGAATACACCTGGGGCGGCTAATGTTGATACCAAGCTCGGACTGTGCTGATCAACAAAAAGTGGCAAGTCAGGACCGTCAACCTCAAACGACAAGACGGGCTGGGCAAGCAGCTCCAAGACTTTGCGGGGACGGCACAAGTGATGACCTCGGATGTGTAGATGTGTCTTTTCATCTGCGTCCATAAGAGTCCGGTTTGTCTCTTTCTCCCTTTTCTGACTCGACGGTCTTTGAAGACGTCAAAATGGCCAAGCTAACCACCCTGCTGACAAGTTGTCTGCTGGTCTGCATTTCCACAGCCGGTGCTGACGACACACAGAAGCACATCTCGTGGACAGGATGTCTTCCCGGACCTTTCTCCAACGATGATCACCCCCCATGTGAGCATGGAAGCCATACTACCGACACGCCCGACGACTACTCCCCTTCCGAATTCCGGCCATGGACGCACCGACCAATTTGCCCCGATGAGACTCCATACTGCGTGCATACGGACGCGAGTTTCCATGACCGCGGCCTCTCCGTCATCGCCATACCCTACTCCAAAGCCAAGTCGCTCAACGAGACGACTCCGATCCGGTCAATCGAGATCCTCCTGGCCAGCAATGCCCTCGGCGAGGCCACACCTGAGTTATCCGTCGAGCCGGAGGACAAGCCGTACGAGATCCGGGATATTCCAGGCAAGGGGAAGGGAATGGTTGCTGTGACCAAGATTCCAAGAGGGACAGTGCTCATGGTCGAGTACGTCGCTGTCCTAGCCGACATGGTCTTTCCCACTCGGGTGAAACGATCACTAGGTCGCGAGATGCTGCGAAGGGCGATGGACCGGCTCGGCGACGAGCAGAGGGACTTGATCTTGGGCCTGGCGAGGAGTAGTTCAACCCCGGGGAGTGTGCCAGCTGCAGAGGACATCATGAGGACGAACTCGTTCACCATCAGTGTAGCAGGCAAGAGCCAAATGGGGTTGTTCCCCAGAATAGCGGTATGTAATAAGCTAGCGGTTTCAGAGGCCGGCTGACATTCTGCAGAGGATCAATCACTCGTGTAAACCGAGGTGAGTTTCTCAATCGCAAAAAAGGGACACCTAACTGACAGATAAGCGCCATCATCAAATTCGACGAGCAAACACTCTCCATGACCGTCCGGACAATCCGGGATATCGAACCGGGCGAGGAAGTCACACTGAGCTGTGCGTCTCCCCTTCCGGGACTGGAACAACGTCATGACTAACAACGACAGACGCCGATTTTGGTCTCTCCTTCCACGAACGCCAGCGCACTCTCAAAGCGAAATGGGGCTTCGAATGCACCTGCGAGCTCTGCAGCGCTCCTCCGGACGAGATCGCCCGGTCTGATGCCCGGCGCAAGAAGATCACCCAGCTCGGCGCCGAGGTGGTCGAGAACCTCGAGGAATACAGCTTCGAGGCGGCCGTCGGAAAGCACCGAGAGATGATGGAAGTTATCGAGGAGGAGGCGTTGGCTCCGCACATGGGAGATTACTATGAAGTCATGACGCGGCTGTTGGCTGCGTCCAAGAACATCAAGGAAGCTAAGAAGTATGCGAGGCTGGCGATTGCCGAGTTTGAGCTGGTTGGCGAGAAGAAGGAGGAGCTTGAGGCATTTTTGAAGGTTGCTTGAGCAACGTAATAGGCATTCGCGCAAATTTGACTTGCATGTTCGGGGCTGGCGTTGTTTCTTTCATGGGCTCAGGGGTCTGGTGGTTTACACGACCGTCAGGGGGCGATAACCGACTGATCGATGACACCGCATGGTACTCTGGAAACAAGTACACGTACAGTCCTACGGGGGTTAAGAGAACCGACGGCCATTTTTTAAGAGGCAGGCATTCGTATCCGTATATCAGATACTTACAAAAGAAAATCACCATCGCACCGAGACAGGGTCGGAACAGCCGCGGGTGAGATGGTAAGCGGCGGGTGAGCGCTGCAAAGTGAGAGACACACCCAGCCACAAAATGGTGCGGAGGCGGAGGAACGGGTGAACCATATTGTCGGCAAATCGACTGACACCGGTTCTAGACTTTGTCAAAGATGCGGCAATGCCCGGGTCGGGAAGATCGAAGTTTGTGACTTGCAAAGTCTGGAACCTGGACAACACCATACTCTCCTACGTCAATAGCAAACGAACATATCCAATTCAATCAGAATCCTTCGTGTATATCTATCAATTTGGTAATATTCACACATCAGATTCGCTGAACCCTTTTCTCCGCTCGAGCGTCGGGCCTCAGGTGATCCGCAGCCGTCCATTCGCCCGGAAGCCTGTCGCCTGATCCACGAATCCGGCCGCGCGCACAGAGGGGTCCCAAACATCACGCCACCCGATCTGACACTGGACTCGGGACGTTCCTCAGGGGATCTTGATAAAAATGCACCAGTTGTCCGTTGTGGAGACCTTCCCCGGATCTTGGCGCCTTTCTCGACGACGCTATATCTACTCTTATCAATTCCTGCATGCCGATACTTGTCTGAAATCAGGATCAGAAGAAGAAAGACAAAGACATCAAGATGGCCGTCAAGAATCTTACCACGTACGTTGTCCTGCCTTGCCTGCATCTCCCTTCCTGTATACAATACATGAACTTGAACACACACAGGCTGACAAGAGGAAACGTGACTTTCCGGATTGCAGCCTAGAGACGCTGGACAAGATCCTCCACGAGAAAGACCACCTCGCCGTGGTCTACTGCTACAAGTCCAAGACGGATGCCGAGGCGATGCGGTTCCCCCTGCAAGAGTGCGTTTGCCCAAACCCCCTTTTCTTATCCACATCTCAAACCCAATAATAATGGATTCGATATGCAAAAAAAAAAAAAAAAAAAAAAAAAAAAAAAAAAAAAAAAAATTTAATAAAAAAAAAAAAAAAAAAAAGAAAATTGGCACGCAAAAAAAAGGTTGTTTCAATTGTTGAAAGTTTTGTAAAATTGGCCAAACGGTACCACCCCAACCAAAAA
>MU839835.1:407305-497053 GCA_030411725.1 Echria macrotheca
CGGTGGCCTTTGGGTCGCGGCCCCCCAGCCTTTTTTTTCTTTAACCAAACCAAATTATAAAAAAAAAAAACAAACACAAAAAATAGTTATAAAAAAAAAAAAAAAAAAAAAAAAAAAAAAAAAAAAAAAAAAAAAAAAAGATGAATGAAGCAAGGCACTGACAAAAAACAGATGGTCCGTTCTCTACAACGAAGCGGCTTATTACTATCTTGACATGGACTCGGCCCGTCCCGTGGCCGACGAGCTCGGCATCGACAACAACGAGCCGCCTCACTTCCTCATCTTCCGGGACGGACGCAAGATTGGTAGCGTGACGGCCGACGCCGCGCACGAGAGTGCCGTTGACAAGGCCGAGGCTGAGATTCGTGAGTTTCTGGGGCGGAGGGACCCGGCTTTGTATGATTAGATCGGGGCGAGTAGGAGCATAATATTCGGGTTTGATTGTCCAGTGCTGTATGTGGTGCGATGAACGGTCTTTGCGTGTCTTTCCCCCGTGGAAGCCCGATATGTCCCCTATTTTGTGGCCGTTGCTACATGTTTACTCTGATAACTGGATATCTCGATTTAGGGTGTATTCAAGACTTTGATTCCACTACAGCTTTGCATTTTGATAACAATACGCCAACAGGAAGAATGGAGAAAACTCGTCTCCTTCCAACTCACGGATTTTGCTGTGATGCTGGCGTTCCGCGGTTCCGCAGTTCCGCTCTCAAACCACTACCCCTGAATATGCGCTTCAAACTACCTATTTGTCAGACTTAAATACACCACCTCAGTCACTCGATACGATTACGTAGGTATGGGATTTTGCGGATCAGAATTCCGGTGTTGTGACCTGCCGCAGACTCGGCCCAATCACACCACCAATGTCGTGCATCCGGCTTTTGGTGATGCTCACCCCAACATCACACCTTCGCCGTTCTTGGCGTGTGATACACCTCAAATGCCACAGAAAATCGATAGAATCACGGCTCGGGAATTCCTCGGAATCCACAGACGGTCGGCGCGATGCCGGTGATTGACTGACGATGCCGTGATGCGATGGCGCCGAATGGACCGGACGGCGATTACATATATTCCACAGTGTGTGAAACCATCTCTCCCTCATCCAATCTCTCCGACACCTGAAAGTTCTTTTCTCGAAAAAATACCTACAGGTTAAAACCCACACCAAAAATGAGAGCCATCCAGGAGTCGGTCCTCTACGAGCTGCCCCAGCAGCTGGGCTGGCAAATCTCCCTCTCCAATGAATGCTGCAACTCGCCGCTGTGGGATCAGTGGTATCCCCGGCTGCGGTTTGCTTTCTTCGTCATATTCCTGGTCTACTACGTCTTCGGCATGCCGGCCGTCTTTTGGTGGACTCGTCGTCGCAACGGCGCCTCCGGCATCCTCAACTGCTATGCCTATACCGGTGCCGTCGGTCTGACCGCCCTGTAAGTCAACATTTTCCGAGAAAGAAGAAGAAGATCTCTCTAACACACAAAACAGGGGAATGCTCCTCCAGGTCATCGCCGAGGGCCTGCTCAACTGCCAAAAGGCCGGCTCGCTCGACTACGTCAAGGTCTGGACGGCCGCCAACGTCTTCCGGTACATGGCCAACGTCATCATGCTCTACATTGTGATTCTTCCCATCTCGGACCGGATGCTCAAGCACGCCGGCTGGACCGCCCACCCGCTCGTCGGCCACTGGATCATCATGGCCTTCGTGTCCATCTTCGCGCTTTTGTTTGTTGTCATGTGGAACTACAACCTCATCCACTCAGTGACGGGCGAGGAGACCACGGATCCCAACTTCGGCGTCGAGGCGACTTATGTGACGCTGTACCTGGTTGCTGCGCTCTATGCGGCGGGCCATCTGATGGTTTCGCGGTTGAAGCTCATCCGGACTCACGGGAACCAGCAGGTATGAACCGTTCCTTGACAAGTCTGATGATGAGAGGCGAACTGACATGTATTGATCCACAGGGTCTGGTTCCGTGGTGCCCACTCCTCCCGATCGGTCTCGTGGGATACGCGCTGATGGACTTCATCGTCATCTTTGCGTTTTACATCGTGCCGCGCGAGTACACCACCGGCGCGTCGGCCACGTTTGTCATCCTGGCCCTGTTCTTCCAGGCCTTGGTCTTCGTCAGCGTGCCGTTCATCGCGACAAGCAAGGCGCTCGAGGAGGTGGGGGCCGAGAGGCTGGTCGATCAGGAGCAGAAGTAAGGTGATGACCCAAGACTGTCGGAGCCCGCGAGGGCAGCGCAAAAAGAGCTGGGTGGATTGAGGTGACGAACTTTTGGCTTCTGTTTCATGTCTTGATGAATCTTTATGTTGATCGCGTAATATTTGTACGGTAGCCTTTCTCTTACACTGCTCAGATACCCTCAGATAATACCTAATAAGAACTCAGCGTTCGTTGTACGGACTTATGGAATATGGGAGCGGAATGACGACAATCAGCTGTTAGATGCCTCCTGGGTTTTGAATTTCACCCAGAAGGCTGGATGGTACAGGGGCCATGTGCTTTTCCTCCCTCTGTGTGCTCCTCGCCGATGGGGGCCATTCTGCTCGCCCGTGATGAGGTTCGGAGAGTTTGAAGTTGAGAAAGAGGAGGATGGTTGCAGGGGAAAAAATGTGCCGAGTTGAGAGTTTATCATGTTGGGCTTCCCCCGCCCGCCATCCCCCGTTTCCGGGTCTCTCAGGAAGAGATGCCTGAATGAGACTGCCAAAGCACCGCTAGTACTGTACGATATCGAATCGGTAGTGGTGTTTCGGGTAATGGTGATGCTTTGTCTAAGTACAGGCTCTAGGCGTCCAAGAAAAGTGTCGCGTCGTGGTAGCTCCGGGACGAACTTGTATTTCTTCCTCCCACTTCTCTAGAAGGATCGTGGGGTCGTCAAACTTGGCAAGCAGGGCAGCCTTAACCTCGTGGCTGGACATAGAAAATCACGCCGCATACTTGATTGTGTGCTCCCCATCGATCGTTCTTTTCCGTCAGAGTCGAATTTGATAGACGGGCGTAGCACTTGTTGATAAAGGGGCGCAGCTGGATGGGACTCCCGAGTTTGGCGATCACTCAGTTGTACGCGAGGTTCTTTTTTGACCCCACCGAGGGGGTCCCAAACTTTTTTCCTTCCTGCACTTTCGCCCCAATCCACATTTCCAGCGCGAGGACACTGCGATGGCCACGGCGATTCGAAAGCCGTACCTGTCCCGTGGCATTCTATGTCTACATGGTATCCGACGACAGTTTCGACATTAACATTGGCTCCGTGGAGCCCGCATCCGAAACACGAGACGACGACCAGATCTTGATCAGCTGTGTACGACATCCCCGCGTGGCAAGGCTCCTTACAAACTCCGTCAGGCAGTTCACAAGGAGCAGAGCGAGAAGCTGTGGCATTCCCTACAGCAACTCTCCGGAGATGGGCCTATAAAGCGCTAGAAGAGTAAAAGCGTTACGATCTTCCCTTTGATCACTCGCATTCTGCTCATATCTCATGCATCAAACCCCTGGTTGGAGAATCTACGTCTTGACCAACGGTGCATGAAGCTTCAATCCACCTTCTTCTTTTTCCGACGACTCCTCTCTGACGCCTTGTTTCTCACAGCAGAACGAAATCGTCTTCTCCGCGACATCCTCCAAGTCCAAGTTCTCCACCGCATCAACAAACTCCTCGTCGTCGTCAACATCGCTTACATCCTCCTCCTCGCAACTGGAAAGCAACTCGTCGAAAGCCCTCACGGTCTCGGCATCAGCCGGAGGCACTCTCGCGCTGAAGAACGCGAGGGGTGTCCTGCCGGTATTATCCTTGGCCGCCGTGTTCAACCCGCGCATCCTCCTGTCGGTAAACAGCCGTAACATCTTCACGTCGCCGTCTCTCGCCAGCCAGTGCTGCAACCATCGTCAGAACCTCGCACGACTAAAACTATCGGGAGCACGTACTAGTATCGTCCACCCCTCGTTGTTCACGGCGGTGACGTCGGCCCCATGGTCCAGCATGCACTGCGCCATCTCGTGCCTGTTGATCTCGATCGTGGTAAATATCGGCACATTGCGATCCTCATCCCTACAGAGTTTCAAAAAGTCAGTCCACCTAGGTATGCTCCCATTCTCGCTGGTCCATTGAACTTACCGGTGGTTCACGTACGCCCCGTTCTCCAACAAAAACCTCACCGACTCGATCGTCCCCCGCATGCACGCAAAATCCAGCACGGACGAGTGTCCGGTCTTCTTCTCGTAGTAGCTAACATCGGCCCCGCACCGCACGAGCAGCGTCAAGATATTAATAAGATTGGTGGTATTAGTCGCGCAGCTGACGGCGAAGATGAGCGCGACCCGGTCGTACCGGTCCTGCGCGTGCACGTCGGCGCCGGCCTGCAGCAGCAGCCGGATGACCTCGTAGTGGCCGTTCCTGCAGGCGAAGTGCAGCGGCGTGACGCCCTCGAGCGAGCGAGCGTGGATATCGGCGCCGGCGCGGATTAATAGGCGGACGGCTGCGACGTCGCCCTTGATGGTGGCTGCGATCAGCGGCGTGTGGCCGTCGGGGCTCCGGCTGTTGATGTCGGCGAGGTACTGCGGGTTCCGCAGGGCCGAGGCCAGGTCGAGTTGCAGGTGGCCCGTCACGGCCATGTGGATCGGCGTGTAGTCCTCCTCGTAACAGTAGTCGGAGAGTGGAAAAAGGGACGCGATCTCGGCCTCGCTTGGGTCGCCGGTGAGAGAGTACTCAAACGCGACCCGCACCGGCGAGCGGTTGTTGTAGGCTACCATCTGGTGGTACGGGTCCGCGCCGGCCTGGAGGAGCACGCGGATGATCTCGGTGCGGCGGAGGATCATGGCGATCCAGAGGGGGGGATGCATCTGGATTCCGATCACGTCGAACACCGACGCGCGGCCGGTCGAGAGGAGCTTTCGGACCATGTCGGTGTCATTGCGTCGGATGGCCATGAAGATGGTCAGCGTGCGGTGTTGGCCGCCCGGGAGGTGGTTGAAGATGCGGATGTTGAGCTGCGGGCTGCCGTTGAGGTTCGACGACACGAAGACAGAGACAGCAATCCGCACGAGCCAGGTCGGGAAGTGGTACACCAGGTGCACGTTGCGGTGGTCTTGGAAGTGGTGGTCGATGCAGTCGGGATTGTAGCATTTCTGCGAGGTCCGGCCGGCATACGAGAGCGTCACGAAGCCCAGCGCGGACCGGAGAGACGCCAGGGCCCAGCTGTAGCGACTTGACGAGTGGCATTCGCACCGGCACTTGGAGTCGGGCGAGATATGGCGGTTGTTGTACGGGGTGACGTGTTGGATCAGGGACGCCCACGGTGCCGATGGCGGTTTCTCCTGCAGCCGGTTGTGGTCATGGCGGTATGCGAAGACGGCATCTTGGCGGTGCAGCGTCATCTCCTTGATAACCGACTGCTTGACCGTCTCCAACAGGTTGTTCTCGATGGACTCGATCCTAGCATCCATGTGCGCGATGATGCTGTGCTGCGACATCTTGACGGCTTTGCCCAGTTGCGAGGTTATCTGCTCCGACGAGTTCCAGACGTGGTTGCCAATCTTCGACTCGATATCTGTCTGTGACCTCCGCAGTGAGGCGTGTATCTCGGTCGATACGGATCTATATTCGGGTTAGCCGGCATATTGGAGCTGGTGTGTTTCTACCTACACGTTGAGCGCAATTAACAACCGACAGGTGCTCGACACGATTTGTCCCAGCTCCTTCCGCAGCCCTGCAATCTTCTGGGCGTTAGCCATCCACAAGATCCTCCTCATCTTCCCGAGCGTTCCCAACTTGTCTAACCGCCCCTGGTCTCCGGTGAGCTTGTCGACGACATCTTCAATCTTTTCTAGGATCCTCGAGCCCTCGAGCAGCAGCCGTCTGAGCTCCCCCTGAGTCGGCGACTCCTCGTTCCAGCTCCTGCTGAGCGTCGCCGAGATAGAGTTGTGGCGGACCTCGTCAAAGAACTGCTGGGTGCGCGACAGGTCGTCCCGAAGCCGGTGCAGCTCCTCTGGTGCCTCGCGCCATGCATTCGACAGCTTCCACAGCTTGGAGGTCGTGCGGATGGCGACCTCCGAGACGCCGATGATGGCCGCGGCCACCTCCATGGTGGAGGCAGTTGACTATTCTCCGGTATAGCTGCCGATCTATGTGGGGTTCGGTAGGAGAGAGAGAAAGGAGCCGGATGGTAAGCCAAGCGGGAGTATATTAGGAAGCGGCCAGTCTGGTTTCATCAGGGCCCAGTTCATGCCGGCCGGTCGGGGGGGCGCGCGGGTCACGGCGATTTGCTCACCGGTGCGCGCGCTCGGAATTTTCCTTCGTCACACCAAATGCATTTATGCTAAAGGAAACAACATCCTTGCCATACCAGAAGATGGTGTTGATCGCTGCGGCGCAGCGTGTTTGATATTAACCCAGAGACCCCATCACACCCTGTGCCGCAGGGCTGCCTTCGCACTGACATTCTAGAACAGGGGGAACCCGGGGCATCCATCTCGCACTTTACAACCTGCGAACCGCCGATATATATCTCTAACGGGATGCCGGCTGTCCAGCCGCCTCTGCAAAGTCAGCGAGGAACCGCCATCTCACTTTCTCGTCCCATGCTCTGATAAGAGCTGCGTTGACCTGAGCCGGGAAGAGGTCGACGGTGTCGAGGATGGTTCCGTCATGGGCAGCCACGACAAAGACATTGTCTTGGGCATCGAACTTCTGCAGCTTTTCGATAGTGCGAAGGGCCTCTTTCGAATCGTGATGGAACGAGTGAGCCTCGGTGCCGGTGATGGTAGGCTCAAAGAACGGGCGCGTTTCGTCGCCGTGAGGAAGGACGGACTTGAACAGCGTGCATGGACAGCTGACTCCCTTGTAGTCGACCGTCTTGTCGTCCGGGATGGGCAGATACAGACTCGGCCGGATCACTCCGCCGTGGTGGAACGAGTCGCCGGCCATGAGGAGGAATACGTCCTTGTTGGCTTCGCCGCCGCCGCCACTACCGCTGCTGATGCGCGCCAGACCGCAGATGTGGCCGATGGCGTGGCCGGGGGAATCAAGCAAGTAGAAGGAGCCGTCCTCGAAGACGTCGATGGCGCGGAACCCACCGATCTGCAGCGTCCTCCATTTCTTCGGCCCGGTGCTGTCGCTGCTGAAGTCGAGTTCAACAGCCTCACGGCCCGCATAGTCACTTTCAAGCAGGAAGGCCCCGGGATTCGCCGGGTACCCGGGAAGGAGACTCTCCTTGACACCCGGTCCGAACATGACTGCGGTTGAAGGGCCAAACCGGGAGGAGTCACCGATGTGGTCCATGTGGTAGTGGCTCCAGATGATAGCCTCGATGGTGTTCGGGTCGACGCCGCCTTGCGTGAGGATGTCGCTCACGTCCTTCTCGATCTCCATCTCCCAGCCCATGGCGTCGATGGCACCGACGAGCACCGGTGGGAGATTCCGCCAGTCCTTGCGCAGGCCGAGGTCGAAGAGCAGAGACCGGGTCGTGCCGGACGCCGTGTGTTGGATGAGAAAGGAGTAGGATGGCGAGTTGGACATCTTCTCGTATCCTTTGATGGGTGGAGTGAAGAAGGGTCCTGCGCCGATTGAGCTCATGCGCGTTGTCGTGTCGATGATGGACACCTTGACGGTGTTGGGGGAGGCGGGGATGTCGATTTTTGGAGTCGCCATGTTGCAAGTTTACTGGTGTGATGCTGTCATGAAACTTTTGGTTCAAGGCAAACCGAGCCTCCTGAGGTCAGGAAAGTCAACAAACTTATAGAGCTTTTTGAAGCCATCGTAGACCCCGCTGACGGTAGACCAGCTGACGGTGGTCGAGCAAGCCAAGCACTGCGGCTGTAAGCCGGTGATGTCCGAAAGCATTATTCAGCAAGGATGACTCCGGAATCTCCAGACGGCTATCCCCATCGGACAATTCTCTGAAGGCCAACAATAAGGCGGTGAAGCAGCTAGCTCGAGCGCGATTGTTAACCCGGATCATGGTGCTCTGCAAGGTCCGGCATGCAAGTTTGATCCTTCCTGGCAAGAGTATCAATCCGAGCGCCACGGCTTATGCCGCCCAACTGAGGCTTTCATATTGAACTCATGTTGTCCAAAACGGGCGCGATTCAAACAAACACAAAGTCCATGCGGCCCGGATTTCTTTGGGAGATATCGGCCCATCGGCATTTAAATGCAGATCCCACACATACTCAAATCCTTTCCCGTTCGCGCCGCTCGGCCAGGATCTGAACTTCTGCTGGGCTGTCGGTGATTTGGAAGCGAAGGGCCTCAACAACCCTGTCCGGTGGTTTGCTGCGCCGCTTTCGGTTTCACAATTGCCCATTGAACGGTACACCGGGCAGTACTTTGGTAAGGGACTTTCGCATTGGATCCAAACTCGTGCGGGTTGTGGTAATCCTACCATACCTCGTGTATCTACCTGCCGTTTCTTGCGCGGGTGTAGGGTAAACACTCGTCAGCGCGTGGTGCGCAACCCAGAATGTCACTATTCGAGCACCAACACAGCCCCCTGAAGCAGGCCTGAAGGTCCCCTGGAAGATGTTGCCAAGGGAGGCAAGCGGTCGCCTAGAAGGCCCTGCTGATCGCTATAGCCACTTTCCCAAACACTCAAGGAACTCTATCGGTAGGCGTATGCCGTTCCATCAAGACATCGAGATGCTGAAGTGAATACCGCACCTCCGCGTGTACTTCGCGCCTTAGTCTACCAGACCGGTATCGAATTTGATACGAGACGCACGAACTCCGGATGGGAAATCTGACCAAGACCGAATCCCAAACCAGGAGGCCGGTCGTCCAGGACAATTCCCTCTCTTTCAACCTCCTTCTTCAATAGCGTCGAGTCCATTATGTTTGCAGCAGCCTCCGCAAGCTTGATCGTCAGCGTTCTCCCTGCCCTCCTTGATCGTAAACGACGTATACAGGTACGTCGCCTCAGACAATGCGCCACAAACGAGCTTGCCCCAATATCTCAGTTGCGCAGTTAGCTTTGCTGGTTCTGCACGAATACTACCAGCACAGCCGAGAAGCTTGATATTGGGCGTGCGGACAAAAGGTTAGCCGGAGTAACAGTCTTGAAGATAAAGGTCGGAGAAATCGCTGGCACATACGCAGCCGTGGCGGTAAAGATTTGCACCGTCGACGTGTCCTTGGCCAGGATCATCAAACCGATGGCAAACAGGGCGGTGAAGCCGCCGATATACAGAAGTGTCTGGGTCATGCCGCGCGCCGTCGTCAGCACGCCGATGGCCAGGGTCGGGAGCAGACAGGCGACGACGGTGGCCACGGCCGCCGTGAATCGCTGCATGTTCTTCTCCGAGTGCGTCTCGAATGTGTCCTGGACAGCGTCAATGGTCGAGACTTGCATAGCATGTATATGGGGATTCATTGGGGGGATAGCATCCGATACTCACCTCAGCTGCATCGCTCTTGTTTGTCACGTTGCCATCTTCATCCCCCTTTCGGTGTTTCTTGAGCGCTACCCAGAACGGCGTCCAGTAGTCGGCCACCCAGCCAGTAAACCCATCTCGGTCCTCGGCCTTGCACGGTACCACGAGGTCGCAGTTCGTCCGGTCCGGCTGGCCCTTCCAGAACAGGAAAATGCTGCGAACAAGGGCCTGAAATCGTTCGGGCAGCTTGGGTCGTGGCGGGATGTTGTATTGGTCGCCCCATGCCTCGCTCCCGCAGCCGGCGACGGTACTGTTGCCTTTGCCGTCGGTCGTGTCGGTTAGCCACTCGAAGAGGGTCTGGACATTTACCTTGCTGGGCTCGGGAAGGGCAGAGACCTGGGAGAGTTCGATTAGGGCTCTATCTGTTATTGACGCCATCTTGGTTAGAAAGTGCTTGCGGGATATGGGCAGAAAGACCAAGTCGGGGAGGGAGGGGACAGTATCTCACTGTACTGATGGAGACATTTGCGCAGCTCCAGAATGAGCGTCCACTGCTGCGAGGACGGGTCCCCGACCATAAGTTCGGCGAAGCACGCCTGCTGTTCGGTCTTCTCCATCTGGGCTTTCACCTTCAAGTCGTCGCGCTCCTGTTCCTTAAGCTCCCTCTCGAGCTTGGCAATCTGGACCTGGTAGTACAGCAGGTTCTTCATGTTGGCCTCGTGGAAGCGTGAGAACGACTGGAGGGTCGGGCGATCGGCCATGAGCTTCGCCAGCCGCGGCCAGCCGTAGGGCGCACCGTCGTGGTTCGATGGACTCCATCCTCCTATTGTGGCTGAGGATATTGCTGGCTCTACATCTCCATGGTGCCCCGTACTATGGCTTTGTGTGAGACGTCGGTTGTGGCTGGGCAGCAGCGGTGCCGATGTACGGCTCGATCCCGACTTTTCACTCAGGGGGCTGGACGGGACCGAGCTGGATGTGCGAGATGACAGCGCCATAGGACAGTAGATGGATTGTGTCTCTAGATGAAATGTCTTGGTCGATGTGGTGAGATAGGCACTTTTGGCTGGTTGAAATCAGGAGCAAGTTCCATCCAGTCCCATTTCTCACTTGCACGCAGGGGGAGAGAGAACTTAAAGCCCAACGCCCCACCAGGGCTCGCCCCTTGAGAAATCTCCTGCTGCTGATATCTGACGATGACTTCGTGCATTGCATCTGTTGTGCGCTGTAGTGATGCACTTCGAGTGAAGCTCATTCGGGCGGACACCCGGTATTCTATCCCATTTGTCGCCGTTGCCGCGGCCCCGTATCGACTACATGACACGGAGCAGAACTGATCAGCATATGCTGTCCGCTCCGCGTCAATATTCAGTCATGGTAACCAATAAAAGACTCCTGGGTGGAAACCGAGGCTTTCGATTGCAAGATGTTAGGGCCCCTCAGGTCGTTGGGCTCCAATTTTGTGCAGCAAACTTGCAGAGGGAGCAAAGTCAAGTAAGTACCCAGGTTCGTCGCCAAGCTTCACAGGTACATGTAAAGACATTGCCCCAGCTTCTTAGGAAAGAGAATATGAGGCGGTAAATAAAAGGGGCGGCAGTGTTGGTCGATGTCTCCTGGCGATATCAGATCTGGAGCACTCGGTGTACGTTGTTAGTATGCTGTCACCACGCGCTTTGTCCCGTGACTATTCAGCAGACTTCCGCATGGAGTTGAGAAGTATCCTACCCAACTCTCCTTCTTCTTCACGTAGCCAGGCCAATGGCAAATCCTGTTTATCTTACCCTGAGCGAATGCTACTTGTGAAATACCGCTGGGCACTCGGGTATCTTCGCTGTCGTCGATGAGAACGGGCTAAGACTATCATTCGCGCAAAAAATCGCATGACACTCATGATGTACATGTAGTGCAACCACACGCTTCCCCGTGTTCGGTCCTATCAGCTGCCCGGGATATCTGCAGGCCACAGCCTTGCCTGTGCTCACATCCGTCAGAGAGACCCAACGCATCGCAGAAAGCCTAGCCAAGCGACCTTCTTGGGTCAGACTTTCCAGGAATAACTTCAAGGTTTCCATTCTTGTGATACGAAATTTGTTCTGGATGAAGAGACAACTTACAATCACCAATCTGTCGACGGATCCCAAACGACTCCGTCCACATCTGAACAGATCACTCCCATGCCCTTTTTTTCGGAAACATCCCCGCACCTAGGCAGCCATGACACAAAGACCTCGCAGGTTGCAGTTGACCACCTATGCTGTGCAACGGGACGACAGATATCTCTAGCCAATCAGTCCGTATAGACAAGGGGTCCTCTTACACAAGTGTGTAAATCGGCTTTGTTGGGGCAGACGTTCTTTTCCTCGCCTTTGGTAGTGTGAGCGGACGACACAATTAGCTGACACACCTAGGTAGCCAGCACACCTAGCTGAGGTTTCGGTATGCCGCCCACACCGGTTCACCACCCCCACACCTCGTTCCCACCCTCCACCATCCACACATTGCTCCCTTCACCGAATCGTTCCGAATTCAACCTCAAGACTCGACCAGCTCATTCGTTCCCAAGGATGTTCGTACGGCTATGAACAACCCTATTTGGTCGAGAGTGTGATGACGTGCATGTCGGCTCGCCGAACGTACCGCAGCTGCATGAACGAAAGATCACAAGAAAAGGATCAGAGCGCGAAGAAGGTGGAACAGTGGCGACCCCGAAGGTGCTCCGTCTCGAGTTATATTAGGTCTAGCACCCGAGACGGCCTTGTCTCTCAGCCCCGGCGAGTTCTTCGCTCCTGTCTTCCCTCCGTCACACATCTATACTTCAATACCTACGATAACCTCCCAACAAACCTGCTGGCCTCCTCGTATCTCCCGCCCGTTCTTTTCAGATCGCTACCAAAGCAAAGCCGTATAGCGCTATGGGCGGCGGCAAGGAAAAAGTCCTCGACAAGGAAAGGATCGCCAAAGGAAGCACCTTCATGAACACATACAGTACGTCCCTCCTTAGCCCAATAAGAAACAAACCCAGCCCGCCGCGTCCCGTTCCCACAGTGAAGACCCCTGCAGCTAACCGGATGTCCTCAATCCCTCAGAGATTCCAAGCAAGTACACCCAGACGATGGGCCGAATCGACGGGGACATCGTAAGGTGCAGGGCCCGGCTGCAACGCCTGAACCAAAACAGCGGCAGCACGGCCGAACAGATCAACGAAACCAAGGACGAGCTGGAAAAGTGCACGATCTCGAAGGATGTCCTGCGCTGCAAGGTGGCGCTCCAGGACAAGCTCGAGCCGGACCACCAGCGGGGCGTGGAAGAGTATCTCGAGCAGTTGTTGGCGGACCTGACGCGTCTTGGGGGCGAGGAGCCCCGGCTGTGATTTCGCGACCTATGACTAGGTTTCTAGTCATTCCTTGCGGGCAGAGCACATGTATTTCCTTTGGTCGAGATCGAACTGTGTGTCATTTATAGGTAGTCGATCCAATGAAAAACACGGTTGACCCAATCAAGTGGGAGTCCTTGAATTGTATCATCCGCTATCTGTGGTATCCGAAACGTCGTGAGAAACAAGGAGGTCGGAAACCACACATTGATGCACTTATCCATGCCAGAACATCGGTCGCGGGTTTGTTGCACCAACAGATGCTTAAGCCAAAGCCTTCCCCTCAGCATCCCTCGTCAGAATCTCATTCAACCCATCCCGCCGCACACAATTCTCCAGCTTGAACGAAGCCGCCAGCTCGTCAAGCTCCTCGAGCGTCTTCCCCTCGAAATAGCTCGCGTACTCCCAGCACATGATCTCGCTGAAGAGCGTCTCGCGCAGCACACGGTGGATGTGGCCCTCGATCTTCCACACCTGCGGGTACCGCCTGTTGACAAACTGCTCCGGTATCTCCTGCTTGAAGTGTTCAATGACGGGCGCGTAGATGTGCGCAACGTGTTTGTCGTCGCGCCCCCACTTGTCCAGGCCGAGCCGCTTCTTCTTCTCCAGGAACGGCTTCAGGAGGCGGATGTAGGGGGACGAGGGGGACGTGTAAACCATTCCTGGGTATTTGTCAGTATACGATGTAAGCTGACAGCAAAACAAAACGGGAATACATACCCTGGAACCCAATGTCCTTGTAGAGCCAGATGCTCCAGCTGATCTGATCCTGCTTGTAGATCGAGAGCTGCTGGCCAAGGAGGTTGTATCGCTTCTGGTTGGTGTCGTCGCGGTTCTCGTCTTCTTCGCCCGCGTACACTGGTCCGAATTCGCCATTCCATATCTGTCAACGCATCAGCTCCGAGACCTACGAAACAAAGGAAGCAAACCCACCGGTACATTATGTTTCTTCATAAACTCGACTTTTCTCTCGTACGACTTGCGAAGATACTCCTTTTGCTCCGGTGTACCGACGTACGGCTCGCCCATCGGAAAGCCGTAGCTCGCATAGTCGTGTATGGCATAGACACAGTTGGGCAGAACCTCCTTGAAGGCGGTGAAGTCCATAGCATAGGTGTTCCCGTCCAGGAACAGAATGTGATCCGGGTCCACCTCGCGAATGGCTTTCTCGACGCGTTTATACCATGCCTGGAGGTTAATATGGTCTGGATCGGCCGGTTCGTTCATCGGATTGTAGCCGGCGACCTAACAGCAAGATTCCGTCAGGACCGCAGCGGGCATCATGTGGACAGACGTACCCAGGTATTCCCCCGATAATGTTTCGCGATTTCGACCCACAAGTTCGTCATGCGGTCTTGAAAATCCTTAAAGTCCCAAAACAGTGCCTTGTGGATCCCCGAGTCGCTGTGCCACCCTTGGTTCTGTCCGCCGGGAAAGGTGTGCATGTCGATGATGGTATACAGACCCTCGGCCGCACAGGCGTCTACAATCCGGTCAACCAGGCGGAACCCCTCAGGCCTGATAACACCCGGGTTGAGGTTGTCGATGAAGTGCCGGTGGTTGATTGGGATCCGGATGCAGTTGAGACCCAGCGAGGCGAGGAACCCGGCGTCGGAGGCAGTAAAGAAGTATTCCAGAAACTGAGGCCGTGTTAACGGCATCAAATTCAGGAGAGGAGACAGTGGAGTACCTTGTCGAAGAAGAAGTCGTACTTCTCCCGCCCAAGGACTTCCAACATCGCTGCCCTCATCTCGGACTCGTGCCCCGGATATCCCGTGATGAAGTTCTCCATGTTGGTGTGGCCACCGGTCGCCGCCTACCGGAGTTAGCACTTTCGTCAAGGACGGCAGAACACATACACCCTTGAGGATGACCCGTTTGCCATCTCCATCGACGATGTCGGTGCCCAGCACGCGGAGACAAGATTTTGGAGCAGCCGGAGCCATTGTGTTTGACGTAAACTGGCCAGAAAGGGTTACTACGGAAATCGATATGTCGCAAGAGGTCCAAGGATGTCGGAGATGGAAGAATGAATCAAAAAACACAACAGGGCCTTCGGGTATCAATACCCCGGAGATGCGGTCGGGTACCCGCATCCGCCTCCGCATCCAGGTCCGCGGCGGCCCGCTAACATAGAAGTACGGCCGCTCACTGGCCAGCTCCGGTCACGTTGCCAGCAAAGTTTGGATGCCCCGAATCTGACAACGTCGAGCAAATGATTGGATCGCTTCCAGTCTCGTCCGCATATGCAACTTCTTCGACATCATAAAGTGATTTACCCGATCCAAATGTCTGGATTGTGAGCGGAGCTAATGATTTCTAAAAAGACCCGATGTCCAAACATTGACGCCGAAACCTTGAGGCTTGAAAGTTCGGTCTTGCCCCAGAAACAAGTCCCGCCGTCCTTCTCTTCACAAGTATATTACATACTATCCCCCTGAAGGATTGTTCCGCATCCAAACTCATTCTTCCAAAAAAAAAAAAAAAACCCTCGATTCTGATTCTCCACGAGTGGAAGCCCCGTCGATGACCCCCGAAAATCATTTCAATATATCCCTGACGCCGGCAAACTCCAACTCAGCCATCGTCTCGTTCCACAGCGCATCCATCAGCTCCCGGCCCTTGGGTTCGTGCACGATAGGAGCGAAGCTGCTACACGTTAGTAGCCGTCATGACACCACAGGAAACAAAAAAAAAAAAAAATGAAACGCACGGTCGAATCTCCCCATCCATCACAAAACACCCATGACTCTCCGGCCCCTTCCTCACAACAGCATCCACATACGACCACGCGGCGTGGTCCAGAGTCCGACCGGTGAGCTCCTTGCTCGCGGTCAAAAAAGCAGAGAGCAGCCCCTCAGCCTCGCGGTGCAGCCCGCTGCCTTTCGTATATCCCGGATCGACGATATTGACCACGACCCTGTCGCTCCCGTACTTGTCGTCGCCCAGATAATCCAGCAGTTTGACGAGAAACAGATGCATGAGCGCCTTGGAGGAGAAGTACCGCTCCGTCGCATCCCACTTCAGCTTCTCGGGGGAATCAAACGACGCGAGGAAGGGCCGGACGTCGCGGTTGGGTATCTTCGCCGCGAGTGCCGTGCCGGAGCCCACGATCGACAGCCGGCCGGGACTCGTCTTCCCCCCCGGCGGAGACGAGACGACAGGAAGAAGCAAGATAGCCAGGAGGACCGTAGACAAATAATTCACCTGGATGACCTCGCAGTGGCCGGTGGACTTGTTGCGGACAAAGTCAGGCATGACAATCCCCGCGTTGAGAATCGCAATGTCCAACCGCTTGTTGTTAGAACCAGGAGCAAACTCGGCGGCGAGCCGCCCTGCCAAGCCCGTCACGGACTCGTACGAGCCCATCTCGAGCGGGTACACGTCCACCACGGCGCCGGGGAACTCCCGCCTCAGCTGCTGGGCGACGGAAGCCCCCTTCTCGGGCGAGCGGACCGCCATGATCAGCCGCCCGAGTTTGAGGGAGAGGAGGTGGCGGGCGGCGTGCAGACCGATGCCCGTCGTGGCGCCGGTGATGAGGGCCGTCTTGCCGGCGAGCGAGGTTTTGGGGGTCAGCGGGACGGGGGCGATCTTGTGGCAGAACTGGGAGGAGATGAAGAGGCGGACGAAGCCCTGCGTGTGGCGCAGCTCGAGGGAGCGGGACGTTGTCATTGTTGCGGAATGAGTTTTGTCGGTATGCTGATTTGGGGTATTTGCAGAAGGTCGTCTGTGGAGGTAGCTTAGTGTCCCAGGCTCTGTCCTCAAAAAAGTAGGCAGAGAATGTGGCTCTTTTTATATGGGTGTGGGAGCGAGAATGGGTTGGATCCCATGTCGCGGACCATGGAGCATCACCGGGGCCGAAATCACGTCTCAAGTCAGAGAGCTTCATAATCGACGCTTTGAAGCAGAGTGGTTTCCGGTTCTGGGAAACAGTCCCTTGATTGTTTTCCGCTTTGGGAAAACGGTCTCAATCGAGATTTGTGGGGCGGATTGTTGATCTGAGCCAATGGGAGCGGCCGGATCTGACTGAAACCGCCCAAAACTGGAAACTTGTTGGTTGGCATCGAATGCGCGATGTACTACGGAATAGATACCGGGTCGATTCCTCCGGGAAAGATACAAGGCTGACTGACGTGGTACACGCCTGCCTGGGGCAAGAAGAGGTGGTGACTTTCACAACGTGTGGTTCAACTATTCTAGGTTGTCATTTCTTATCGGTCCTTATCGTCTTGGCAGCCGTCTGTTTTTAGGTAGCTCCAAGACGAGCCCCAAGGGATCCCCTGGGAAGCCCTCTTTTACTTGGATCGCTGCTAAAATAAAACCTGGGATACCAGGTATGACCTCCATATATTTCCTTGTCCACCGCTGCCTCGAAATACCATCATTTCGATTGAGGCATAACCTTCCCTCGCCGGTCAATTCCACCCTGTACTGACTACCATCTCCTCGTCATCCGCACCTTGAGATCACGGTCCGGCCGGGGCACGACAAACCCGTCACCGTGCCGTGCCGGCCGATCCGAGGGCGTCCCATCCGGCATGATCCAGCCGCCAACCTCGATATCGAAGCGGGCCAGCAGCAAGCCCAGAGCCACAATGATCTCCTGCTTGGCAAAGTTTCTGCCCGGGCAGATGGTGATCCCGCCGCCGTAGGGGAACCAGTACCCGTTGCGTCCGGCAATCGAGAGCTCCTTCTCTCCTCCTTTCCCGTCCTTCAGGTTCCTCTGCGGCCAGAATTCCTCGGCCGGGTGTCCCTCGACCGACCAGGCGGCGTGGTTGTGGTGCGCCAGCGGCATCGGCGCCTGCACTATCGATCCCTTGGGAATGCGGAAGCCGTCGAGCTCGGTGTCGCGCTGGGCGTCGCGCGTGATGGTGAAGATGATGTGCCGCCGCAGCGTCTCGACGTAGGCGGCCTGGTGCCAGGGCGAGGCGAGGAGTTTTGCCAGGTCGAGGTTCACCGACGTGCCGTCTGCCCCCGGGGTGATGGCGGCGCGCGCCTCGCGGCGGAGATTCGGCAGCAGCTCGGGGTCCGGGCAGGTCAGGGTGTCGATCAGACACCACCCCGTCGCGGGCACCGAGTTGCTGTTCTGGTTCGACATCTGCTGGCCGCACATGCCGGCGATGGTCTGCAGGCTGTAGCCCATGTCCAGCCCGTGGCGGGCGATGGCGCGGATGAGCGGCGACCCGAAGACCGGTTCCCAGCCTCCATCGTCCGGCATGGCGTCCCAGTTGAACTTTGGCACCTGTTCCGCGTAGTAGCGCATATTCAGTTCGAGCCATCGGTCGCGGGCGCGGTGCGGTTTCGGCTGCAGCCAGCGCGGCGGGCCGAACGAGACAGGCGTGATGGACTTGTCCCAGTCGGCCATGATCTCCATGTAGTCGGGGTTCTTTTCAAAGATGAGATCACCCATCAGAGCCCGGCCGGCGCATTCGGTGAGGTGGCGATGCAGAAACTGCCAGATGAGGGTGTCGGTGGTCTTGGCGAGAGGAAACAGTTCGGCCGTGCGGGCTGTGAACCTGTCTATGAACCAGGCGGCCAGGTCGGCCGTGGCTGCCGGTCGAGCGAGATGCTCAGCGGCGACGTGGTGCCATTCGAGCCAGACGCGATCCGTGATGTGCTCGGTGCCCGCGGCGGGCTCCCGGGCGCGGCCGGTCACGTCTGCCTCGAAGCGCGCCATATCTTTGTCGCTCGGATCCCACATGACCCTGGTGAGAAGGTTGACGTAGTACTGGGGAGATAGGGCGCCACCGGAGCGGAACAATGGGTTAGTCTTGCTCTCGCCGACGACGAGGAAGACGCGGCGGTTGTTGAGGCGGAACCGGATGATGTCGGTTTTGAGCGATTGCATGGTTTTGAGCGCCCGCTTCCAGAAGGATGCGGTATCCGTGATGAATTCAAACGTGTTGGAGAGGGGTATTCTCTCCTCGAGCTTAGGCGGTCCATCATCGCGACTGGAAGAAAGCAGGAAGACAAAAACGGCCACCAAGACACCCACGGCGGCATACCAGCCGCCAAGGGGCGAGATACGCTCAGCGACTTCAGACAACATTGTCACAGTTGAAATCGTGACAAGTAGTTTGCACTGGAAGGAAGAGGGGGGACCAGATAAGTACCAGTAGCCTCATGGAGCCAAGGACGAGTCTTGCTAAGTCTGCCCCGCTCCTGCTGTTTCTAGGTAGGTAGCAACGAGGTCTGCCAAGAAAGACGCTCCAATCATGTTCCGGCTTGGAAGTCCCGGGGAAAGTTGACAACTGAATATTGAGCGCGGTTTAAGAAGCATCATCCCTTGTTGCATATGCGACCCTCACATCCTGCCAATGAGCTGCTCCCGTTTCTGTGGGCCGCCGTATTCTGCAGATCTTGGCTGAAGATATGTGCTGCACATTCGTTATCACCAGCCCCTGACAACCGTGGTACTGAGCCGCACGTGTGTGTTGTTACACAGGCTTCCGGCGAACGGGGGATGCGGGGCCGGTGTGGGGCCGGATTGGCGGTCGGAGCCCGGGCGAGCCACCGGAGGACGTCACCGGAGGGTTTGGTTGCGCCGGTTGTGCGACTGTCCCCATCCGCCAGCTCTTTGCCGACCAAAGTTGGCTCGGATAGTTAATGTCCCACCGATTGTCAAATTTCCTGTCGCCGGGCATCCAGATAGTGCGTATTCCGGCTTCCACCTCCCGAATCGGCCCGCGCATCGCGGGTCGTATTCGGACAGGTCAACAGGATGGCAGCTAATAATAACATCATCAACGGCCAGCATCATTTGGCAGCGCACCGGCCAGCCGGTAATCGCAGGATCGTTCCTCCGCCGTGTTCTCGCATCGCATGCGAGCCCCAGAACGGTGGTTGGAGGCCGAGCAGCCAATGAGGTGCCCCGAAACTGTGGTCCTAGTGTTAGCTAAGCCACCCAGCCCATTGGCGCTAGTACACGCCGGCTCGACATATCAGCAACGACCCCATCACGTCAGACAGGCAACCATAAAGAGCAGAACACGTCGTTGGGCTTGAAACATCGCCGACTTCTCTCTCCAAAAAAATTCTTTATTCTAAACATCATTCACAAGGAAACAGACAACGGTATATCCACACGCCCAAAGTTCATCTACACAACATGCCCGGCTTCGGTCGCATCCCACCTCTCTCGGTAGCGGACGCCGCCCGGATCCCGGACCCTGACTCCGGACCACCAAAACCCCCATCCGACCTAGACAAGCTTCTACAACAACACACAGCCAGAGTCCAAGGCCAGACCCCACAAACCGTCTTGGACCGACTCCCCAGGCTCGCCATCATCGCCCTCGTGCTCGCCCTGCTCGTCATGTACATCCGCCCGTCACACCAACCCCAACCCGCCGAGACGCGGCGGGGACACCAACATTCGCTGTATGAGTACACGCCGTGCGAGGAGATGGTCCTGGGCCCTTCGATCGATAGATTCGAGAAGCTCTACGGTCATCCTTTTTACGAAGAAGCTGAGGAGAGGAAGAGCCGATCGGATTCGATGACGTCACGGGTTCCTTTTGGTGGTCGCGATACGTGGAAGGGGCCGTCGAGTACGGCGTGATGTACACGCAGACGCGGGGGCTGTGGGTATGCAGATAGAGGTATCTATATGATGGATGGGATTGCTTTTGGGATTCGGCCAAGTTGGGTGTAGAAGCGATTTCTTTTTCTTCCTTTCTTCTTTTCGAGCATTGAATGGCGTCTTGGTCTGGGCTAGGTTACGGAAGTACATGACGGGTCGCATTGGTTTTGGAATCATGGACATGGCATAAGGTATTCGTTGGTATGGTTGTATATGTATCTCAGCGTTGTCTCTGAAGCCTCAAAGGGGCGTACTGCTGGGTTGTTTATGACTAGAGCGGATTTAGCAGATCAGAACTTTTCTCTCGCAACTGGCTCACTGTGTGGCGTCGATGTCTGTGGTATTTCCAGACGGCCCAACACGTGGCATAACCTGCATGTACCTGCGGCTCAAAAGGCCAGAGTAATATATCGAGATCCTTGACGCCGAATGAGGTGATCATGCGACCTGGTTGAAGTATATCATCCCCTTTCATTTCCACACGTGTAGAAACAACATCCATCACCACCAGAACATGTCTACAGGACCGCAACCATCGCGACCACAGCAAAACCCACCAACGCGTCGACTCTGGGCTTCCAACTCAGACCGGCATTCTGGCTTCCCGGCTGCCCTCCATTGCCATCCCCTCCCTGATTCCCACCACCCTGCCCCCCGCTCCCACCACCCTGCCCCCCGCTCCCACCATCCTCTCCCGCCGTCACCTCCCTCGCCTGGAGACACACAACCTCCGTCTGCGGCCTGACAGACCTATCCCTGCCGCCCCAAATATGCACCACCAGAAAAACTCTTCGTAGCGCGTCCCGATAGGCCGTAGTATTCCCCGGCTGGTGCACATCATACGCGCTCCCCAGCCGAACAAAGTCGTACGCATTACTCCCTTCCAGCGTAGGACTATCCCCCGAGAAACCTGTTTGTTTGCTCTTTCATTAGCCCACCACCCACATCACCACCCCCATCACCTCCGAGTCAAAAAAAGGACAACATACCAGAACTCAACCCCCACCCACCACTCCCCGCCCCGAAAAAACCCCGACAACTCCCAGGTAAATCCCCCGTCCTAGGCAAAGGACACAGACTCCCCACCGGCCCCGTCCTATTCCGATCCCCAAACGCCCCGGCCAAATCCCCCCGCAAATCCCCCAAGCACGAACTCCCCCCAAAAACCCCCTCACACCCCCCATCACTCCTCAACAAATCCCCGCCAAAGACCAGCCGACAAACTTCCCAGCTCCCCGTCTCCCCCGCCACAAAACTCCGATTATCTAACCCAGACACAGGCGGCACCCAGCTCTCGCCCGGCGATAACAACATCTCCGGTACGCTCATCCGCAACCAAATCCCGGTGAAGAACCCCGATTTGGACGAGGGTGACGTCGGCTGCCCGAGGGGGACATCATCACGCACGAGGATGGTGTAGTTCCAGTCCGCACTTGCAGATCCCGGAAAGCGCGCGCGGATGTCGCGGCCGGGTATGGATGCTGTCCCCGTCGCGTTGGGCGACTGGAAGGCTGATTCCCAGGCGGAAGAGGGCACGTTTTGTACACCCGTGTCGTTGTGCGTCAACCCTTGTGGCTGTTGTTAATATTGCTTCACATGGAAAAGGGGTTACACACCAAAGACAGGCTGCTGCTGGGCCGCCGCGAGGGGCAGCCCGCATAAAATCGCACAAAAAAGCGTAAACATCGCGATGCGGTTGAAAAAGTTTGTAATTAAAATGGGCAGCGGCTCAGTTATGTAACGGATTTAGCTACAGCCGACGCTTCAAACGTCGCAGCGAAGGATGCGCCGAGGCTGTGCCACACGCGGCGTACACCCACATAGCACCCTGGCAGCTCCACCAACCAGGAATGGGATCAAACTCTCAATTGCTAGCTATCGTTACCATAACTCAATTAGTCATCATATCATATGCCCAACTGGATCCCTTTGGCGCTCCCATCCCTTTTCCTCCCTCAGCCCCTTACACCTTGGACGCAGCAGAAGCAGCAGACAGCGCACCCAGACCAACATCGTACCGATCAAGGTTCATCACCTTGTCCCATGCAGCAACGAAATCCTTGATCAGCTTCTCCTGTCCGCTTGACGAGCCGTAAACCTCGGCGAGCGCACGCAGCTCCGATTGGGATCCGAAAATGAGATCGGCACGGGTTGCGGTCCACTTCTTCTCGCCGGTCTTGCGGTCCGTACCCTCAAACAGCTCCTGGTCCTCGCTGATCGACTTCCACGAGGTGTTGGTATCCAGCAGGTTCACGAAGAAGTCGTTGGTGAGCTTGCCGGGCGTCTTAGTGAAGACGCCGTGGTAGGAGCCGTCGTAGTTGGCACCCAACACGCGCAGACCGCCGATGAGAGCAGTCAGCTCAGGGGCGCTGAGTGTAAGCAGGTTGGCCCTGTCGACAAGATACTGCTCGGTGCGAGCTCGGCCCGTGCCCTTGCCGTAGTTGCGGAAGCCATCGGCATAGGGCTCCAGGTGTGAGAAGGAGTTGACGTCTGTTTGCTCCTGAGTAGCATCGTTGCGCCCGGGAGTGAATGGAACCTCGACTCCGGCGGCCTGCTCGAGGGCAGCAACACCTCCGAGGACGATGAGATCGGCCAGGGAGACCTTCTTTCCGCCCGACGCAGAGCTGTTGAACTGCTGCTGTACGCCTTCGAGAGCCGACAGAACCTCGGCAAGCTGGGGAGGGTTGTTCACCTTCCAGTCCTTCTGGGGAGCGAGCCGGATGCGCGCACCGTTGGCGCCACCACGCTTGTCACCACCACGGAATGTGGATGCGGAAGCCCAAGCGGTAGAGATGAGCTTGGACGGGGACACGCCAGTCTCGAGAATCTTCTTCTTGAGCTCGGCGATGTCGCTCTTGTCGATCACGGGGTAGTCAACAGGAGGGATATAGTCCTCCCAAGGCAGGACCTCCTTGGGAACCTCGGGGCCGAGCCAGCGGGAGCGGGGACCCATGTCACGGTGGAGAAGCTTGAACCAAGCACGGCCGAAAGCATCGGCGAACTTGGACTCGTCGGCGAGGAAGGCCCGAGCAATCTTCTCGTACTCAGGGTCGAAGCGAAGGGCAAGATCGGAGGTGAGCATGCGGGGGAGGTGCTTCTTGTTGGAGTCGTAGGCATCGGGAATGGTGGGCTCGGCGTTCTTGGCCACCCATTGGTTGGCGCCAGCAGGGCTCTTGGTGAGCTCCCACTCGAACTTGAAGAGGTAGTCGAGGAAGTCCATGCTCCACTTGACAGGAGTCTTAGTCCAGATGACCTCCAGCCCGCTGGTGATCGTGTCGGGGCCCTTGCCAGTGCCGTGCTTGTTCTCCCAGCCGAAGCCTTGGGCCTCGATGGGCGCCGCCTCAGGCTCCTTGCCAACGTTGTCGGCAGAAGCCGCGCCGTGAGTCTTGCCGAATGTGTGACCACCAGCAATGAGGGCGACGGTCTCCTCGTCGGTCATGCCCATGCGGCTGAAGGTGACGCGAATGTCCTTGGCCGAAGCAGCTGGGTCGGGGATGCCATCAGGACCCTCGGGGTTGACGTAGATCAGACCCATGTGCACGGCAGCCAGGGGCGATTCCAGCTCGCGGTTGTGGATGTCCGTGTGTCCCTTCTTCGACTCGTCACCGGGGACGATGCCCTCGCCCTTGAGGCCGGGGTTGCCGCTGGCATAGCGGACATCATTGCCCAGCCACGTCGTCTCCCCACCCCAGTAGGCCGACTCGTCAGCTTCCCAGGTGTCGGGGCGGCCACCGGCGAAACCGAAGGTCTTGAAGCCCATCGTCTCGAGGGCCACGTTGCCGGTAAGAAGGAGCAAGTCGGCCCACGAGATCTTGTCGCCGTACTTTTGCTTGACGGGCCACAGGAGGCGGCGCGCCTTGTCGAGGCTGACATTGTCGGGCCAGCTGTTGAGGGGAGCAAAGCGCTGCTGGCCCTGGCCACCACCGCCGCGGCCGTCGAAGACACGGTAGGTGCCGGCACTGTGCCAGGCCATGCGGATGAAGAGACCGCCGTAGTGGCCAAAGTCGGCAGGCCACCAGTCCTGCGAGTCCGTCATGACGGCGGCAATATCCTTCTTGAGGGCATCGTAGTCGAGCGACTTGAAGGCTTCCGTGTAGTTGAACTTGTCATCGTAGGGGTTGGTGACGCTGGTGTGCTGACGGAGGATGTTCAGGCGCAGCTGGCTGGGCCACCAGTCCTCGTTCTTGGTGCCGCCGCCACCGACGTTGGAGTGCTTAACCGGGCATTCACCCATGGTGTCGAATCGCGCTTGCGAGGCCGATGCTGAGTCAAGGTAGTTCAGGGAGTAATGAGGAAGCTCGAGATCTGTCGTGCAATGGACGAGCAGAAGACGTGGTTGTAAGAGGGAGAAAGAAAGAGGACAAGCAGAGCTCAGGAATTACCCCACTGCACCTTCTTATCCGCTTGAACCATCACACCATTCAACCCCGCAATTCTCTCTGTCCTAACAACAGCTACGAGCAAACGCGTGTTACCCCGCCGTCTCGTCGTCTCTGGTCAGACAGCTGCGTGTACCCAAAGATGGAGCGGTAACTGTTATCACGGGTACTTTCGCCACGCCGGCCGGAGCGTGTCTGGGCTGGTACCGGCGATACGCCACCAGCGCTCGGAGATTCGGGCGGGAACGGGAGGTCGTAGGTGGGGTTGTGGCCAATCCAATGAGAGTCGTGCCGATTACAATTGCAATCCTCCCGCCATTGCGTTTCCAGAACCGTTTGGAAAGCGAGATGGGTTGCGTCGGACCTTGGCGACTTCCATGCTGGTCCGATCCGCGGCACGGCACGGTATCGCTTCAGATTCTCTGTTCGTTTTTTTTGTGGCACATTGACGTTGACCGCTCAACATCGGTGGGGGTACTTTTGCCACCGGCGCGACACGTCTTTGCAAAGCCGGCGGATGGCGAAGGACGGCGGCGACCAGCGACGGGGAACGACGCGACTCCCCGTGATGTCGCGGTGAAGCTAAGCAGGAGGGGTTCGACATGGCGGGGCAGCAGGGTCCACAGTGGGTCACACCCCCTGGACCCTTACCCCGCCGCGCCACCCCCAGCATCGTGGTTTGCGGTGCTGATCAGGGTCAGGGGCAACGGTCGCACAGACCGTTGGATGAGGGGCAGCGACGGATGCAGATGTAACAATCATCAATGTCGTGTTGATGATCTTTTTTAACACATGTAGTAGTCAATGGCTGTACGGACTCATGATAGTGCTAAACATGAGCTTCGAAGAGGAAACATTGCTGTTGCCGAGTACGGAATGATCACGACCTGGCCCACCGGGCCCCGGGGATCTTCGTTGGTGGACCCCGCACAAGGAAGCCGGTGCTCGGGTTGTTGTATCCGGGATACGTTTCTCCTGCGGTCTGTCACGCCGACCATATACCGATCGCTTGATCCATCCGATCGGCCGAAGAAAGATTTCGGAGCTAATGAGAAATCAATCTCGACGATGTGTCAAGGTTCGCAAGGATGGCGAGTGAGCGCAGTGCTCTGTTTGCAAACCGACCCCGCATTTCGGTGTCGAGGCCGTGGTGACGCCGCACACATCTGTAAAGCAACCCATCAGTCGCAAATCGTCCGCTTCTCATTGAACATACCACTGACAGAGCATATTACTGATCATAGCGTTGGGGATCATCGCCTCAGTAAGGCCAAAATGCATACCGTGAGTTTGGTCGCTGACTGAGCTTGCCGTGGCTCGATGAAGCGCCGGGCGGGACAACCGGATAGCAATCGGTACTTTCTATGCCACACATATGTCTAGACATATAGACGCTGACGATCAACAACTGTCCCATTGGCTGTGTAGTTAACTTCGGTTTCTCAGCTGGGCCGAATACAACTTGGAGATCTTGGCCGCTCGGCACAGATATACAACATAACGGTAGGTCAGTGTTTAGTGATAGCATCAGTAAGTTTATTGCTGATACCTCCTCATTCGCGATTTATGAAGTAAGGACCTTTGTCAGTGTCACTCAAGGCGATATACCGGCTTCATGGGATTGGAAGTTGCAAACATGACAAAACTGGGGAATCGTCACCGGCCCCACCGTTCGCCTCCGTGCTGCAACATTTTCAGACGTCGTCTGTCCACAAAACGAAACGTGACAACGCCGGCAGCCTGTCATTCTCAGTATGGATTCCTCCGCAGAGTCTACATCGTCCATGTCAACATATCCTATCGACGAGGCCACCCTGAAAGCAGTGTACGCCTCCGACCAGGAAATGTACCCCGCGCCGCTCCCCTACGAGCGCCTCCAAGCATGGGTTGAGTCAAGCGGAGGCTTGTCCATGTGCTTCAAGAACCCAACAGATCCCGCGCAAGGCTTGATCGGGGTCATAATCACGCTACCCGTAAAAGAGACATACTGGCGGAGGCTGCTTCGAGGGGAGATCAAGGAAATGGAGATCGTGCCAGAATCCATGCTCGCTTCGCTACTCCAAGGGAATGCGACCCAGAAAGTCGGACTGCACGTATCCCACGTCGAGCGTTTCACGGAATCCGAGCCAGGTGTGAGAGGAGGATTCGCCGCAACTGCCTTGGACGAGGTGCTCGGACGAGCAAGGTTGCGGACGGACTGGGAGGTGGTCGGATTATCCGGTAGGAGAAGACTTCAAGTTCACTTCCTAGGTACCATCTGCTGACGAAGAAGCCCTCACCGCCACGCCGGCGGGGAAGAAGACCTTCCAGAGATTGGGGTTCGAGCCGACGGGATACAGGGAGACATTCATCCAGCGTGCGACTGAGGGAGACAGCGCCGCGTCGATGGAGGGGGCCATTGAGATGATCTGCACGTATCCGGGTGATGAGATGGAGACGCATATCGAAAGCTCCTGTATTGTATCGGCATCTGAGATGGCCGTTAGGTACTGCTATCCCTGAATTTACACAAGACTCGCCGACCAAAGGGGCGGCTGAATTGCCGGTATACGTAACCACATGATATGCAATGGCGTGGTGGCAGAGTGGTCTAATGCGCAAGACTAGAAATCTTGTTCCTTCGGGAGCGTCTGTTCGAATCAGGCCCACGTCGAAAGTGCTTTGTCTGTGTACCCTGGCACACGGACTCGACTCATCTTTTTTTGTCTTCCTCACTACCTCCCAGCTGATCACCAGGAACTTTTTTTGAATGATGTCAGAGCCTGCGATTGCATTTGAGTCTTCCTGAGGTGGTACACAGGTGCGTGGTTCAAAAAAAAAATTGGAACACGGATCCCACTCCTGTCTGGGTCTCCGGGATGCCTGGCAAAAAGAAGGCATCGAGGTCATCTCTCCCGCCGGGAATTGAACCCGGGTCTCGAGCGAAGTCTTCCTAGAAGGTTGACAAGCTCACATACTGACCACTATACTACGGAAGATTGTTGTGAATGTGCTGCATTCACCGTAGAATGGTTCTGCCTGGACTCGGATACGGGGAGTCGAACCCCGGGCTGCTGAGCGTCTCTGAAGTTGAGAGTCAGCGATGTTACCGCTACACCATACCCGATTGTTGGAATTTGGTTGTCTTAAGCGCACTTATGAAGGGAAGGAAAATTCAGTGGGATGGAGACTGGAAGGTAGGAACAGTGGGTACAACCCACATCGGCTGGAACCCAGCCAGCCAGCTTCTGACTCGTCAACATCTCCACCATGTTTGTCCCCGACTACGGCCCCGGCGAGAATGCTCCGAAGAGGAGGTTGGATGGCAGTAGTGATGACAACATCTCTTGACAAAATGTTGTCATTCAGCAGCGACTGGCAACAGATCCCCTGCACAGGCTGAGGAGGGTGTGCAACGCGATCTGCAATTCTACGGAAATTGCCCGTCTGTGGTTGGCCGGCCTCGACGAGATCAGGCTTGCGCTGCCTGGTGCATGACAGGCTGTCCCGATTGTGGCTGCTTTTCGGGAGCCAGCTGTTATTAGCGGAGAGAATGATGCTGTGTCCTCAGAAACTGGGAAGGCCCTGTTCCGGCACTGTGGACGTCTGCAGTTTTCCACCCGTGCGACGCCAGGGGACTGGAAGCTTTGATGACAAGCATTTGCCGAGACATGTCTCTGGATCTTGGGTAGTATTTGATTCCGATCGTGAGGAAACATTTCCTAGATCTCTGGACTTAACTGCTATGGGGTAGCTTTCAGTTTCGAAGAAGGGCGTGATATACCCAATGGCGTGTCGAGACATGAAGGGACCCGATGGCGGTTTCAACAAAAACTGGTCAGGTCGGAACCTCGTCCTAGGTTCCAGCGGCTACCGTCTTCAGCCACCTCCGTCAGAAACAGCACACCATCAGCCTCTTAACGGGTAGGTGCATACCAGGGGTCGATTTTCAAGAAAGCCCCCTTGCTATTCAAGTTTGCGGCCACGGATAGAGACTGAACGTTTTCGTGATGACTTTGACAATTCGCCGATCAATTCCTCACTGAGAACCAGTGTGGCCCTGGCCGTGAACTTGACTTCTCCGAGGATACCAGAATCAAGCGGTTGAAGCGAGAGCAATCCAAGTATATAAACACAGTCCAGCTCCGTCTATGTGAAGGAAAAACAACCACAGAACAGCAGCAACAGTCTCATCCAGCCTTCTCCAGTCAGATCCAAAACCGAGCAACCGATCTCCAACAACCCGCTTCTCTCCATCCCAAATCCCCATCAGCAAACATGCAGGTCCTCACCATCACCACCCTCCTCATCACCGCCATGTCCACGGCCGCTGCCCCGGCACCGGCGGCCGAGGGAAATACCCTGGTCGCCCGGGGCGGCACCCCGGCGCCCAGCTGCGCCGACAAGCCGGGCACGAAGCCCGTCTGCTGCGACGGACTCGTCCCGCTGGCGACCTGTACCGTCGTGGTTGCCGGTAAAATCTGCGGCTCTACGGCGTGCTGCGCCACCACCACCCAGAATACTGTGAGCTAGACTGACAAGCTCTATTGGAATAATGTTAACGTAACGGTTTAGGGAGCCACGCTTGTCAACGTCAACATCGGCCAGATCTGCGTCCTCTGAGGCCGTCCGTGCTGCCTTGCCGGTCCCGTAAAGGCCAGGGGCAGGCCACGGGCAGGGTATGGGGTGGACAGTATGGAAAATCGGGGAGACGTTTTTGCGGTTGTGGACTCTTTTCTGTTTGCCCAGGCCTGGGATGTTGTAGTAGCAGCCTATCCTTGACTTTCTTATCTTCTTTCTTTTCAATCTAATCTCGTTGCCGGCTAAACCTGCATCAATAAAGGGATCGTGAGACGTTTTTGAATGCCTTCCTTGCGCATAAATCCACAGCTTGTTCTTTTTCGGCACGGGTTCTCGTCTTACATGTCTGAGTGTACACTGTCCATGTCACTCTCAACAGCAACCCATTCGCTCCCAGCTATACTCCCCTCCGTCCAACTCCTACATCCCTGAACAAACTCCCACTCCAAGTCCGCCGGTTCAACCCTCCCCCTTTCCCCATCCAGATTCCCAGACCAATCATCAACCTCCATCCCCATCACCTCCCCCGTCCCCTTCCTCCTTCTTTTATCCCTCCTCCTCACCCACCGCAGACTATAAACCACCCTCTCAATATCCCCCATCCCAAAATCCTCGGTCCTCTCCTCCTCCCACGGCGCCCCATCCCCCATCTCTTCACCCATCTCCTCCCCAGGAAACCAAACCTCCCTATCCCTCGCCTCAGCACACCCCTCCTCCCGAAAGGCAGTCCACCCCCTCCGCCACGCCTTCAAAGGCCCGACATGCATCAGATCGTAACAGCAATCGCATGTATACCGCACGACGCGATGGCGCCGCGCATGCGCCTCGAGGAGCGTGATAAAATGCGGTTTCTCAATCTTTTGTGTTTGATTTTTCGTGGTTTTGGTTTCCGAGTCCGAGTCCGAGTCGGACATGTCATCAGAGGTGGTCTTTTTCCACCGGTAGGCGCGGAGGTCGCCGTCGATGCGCATGATCTTGCGGCGCGGCCAGGGGAGGGGGTTGCGGTGGTGTTTGCCGCGGGGGTTGTTGTTGGGGTTTGCGGTGCTGGGGCGGCCTTGGATGTAGCGCGTTGTTTGTGGTGGGATGAGGGAGGAGTCGAATGACAAGGTTTCGAGGGACATGGTGGTTGCGGGGTGTTTTTGATGGATATGGTGGTCTCCCCCGAGCTTTTTGGGTACCTAGGTTCCGGATCGGCGGTACGCTGACACGGAGTCGTGGAGATGTAGGTCTCCGCTCCGGGGATGATGTTGAGAGTTGAGACTGAGAAATACGGGCACAGATTTTGCGATAGGTTGATTTTCGCACGTTTTATATCCGCAAAGGAGAGCATCTCACTGTGATCATGGGGGTGCAGCGGCCAGCCGAGTTGGGAATGGCGCGGCCGTTGAGGACGGCGAGGACTCCAACGCCACATCCGCACCGGGTCTTGGCAAGGCTGAACGGCGTCGGGGAAATCCGGGGTGCTGACGGCAAGGATGCCGATGGTTGATCTTTTTCCCTTTTCAGATTCGAATTCAAACGACACGCCTTAAACCATCAAAGTCAAACCCCTTTGTGCTGAGACAGGATGAAATTGATTTTGGTATTGACCTGCTCTCGTCTCACTTCACTTACACGCCCTCAATACTTTGCAAACGCAACCTCGCCGTTTCCGCTGAACCAATCCTGCCCAGCATCAACAGCCGCGACGTGACCGGCCAGCTCCAGCCCCTTTTTCCTGCGTTCCTGAATTTGTTCCTCCTCGCCCTCAGGAAGCAGCCCACAAGCACTCAAAAACTCCTCCGGGGGCACCGTCTTGCCGGCCCGCTTGATGACATACTTGGAGATGCACGTCGCAAACGGAACAAACTTCTGCTCCTTCTTCTCGTCGGGAGCCTCCTCGGCGCGCCACGGCTGGTCAGAATACCGCGACGGCCGCGCCAGACCAGCCCGAACAAAGTGCGACACGAGATAAATCCACTTGTCGTCCCAGGTGAGCACGCGCGTCCAGATGTCGACCTTTTCGAACGGGCGGATCTCGCGCTTGAAGGTGCAGGTGATCCCTCCCAGGGCCGGGAAGACGCGGCGGCCCTGGTCGGCGTACCGCTTCAGGCCCTCGCGGAAGAGACAGAAGAAGTGAGCGCCGCGGGCCATGTCCAGATCGGAGAGGTAAGTCGAGTTGGACTTGTGCATGCTCATGTCGAGATCGCCGGGGGGTGTGGTAGTAGCATAGATGGTGGGTTGGAAGATGGTTGGTGCATCTTGACCTGACTTAGAGATTGGGCGGTTGTTGAAGTGGTAATGTCGGAGGTAGGCGTACAAGATGCGGATCTGACATTGTCAGCTTGAACACGGTCTCCATGTTTACAACGGATTGCCATACATGCCATGCAAAAGGGAGAGCTTTGGAAGCAAAGATCCCGTACAGGAGAAAGACGGCCAAGAACGGCGGGCCAAGCCAGGAGAGGAGGCCAAAGACCTGGGCCAAGACGACGGAAAACATGTTGGCGGACAACATTCTGGGGAAATCAACAACAGAGACACAAGGTCACGTCTAGCAAAAAGCACAGTTGAAACAGGCAACTCGTCGACTTTCAACAAGGTTGTTCCAACCACCTGGTAAGGCGTAAGGAACACGGGCCGTTGGGGGCCCGTGTTTTAACGCGGAATACGGCACGCCAATAAATGCTACGCCGCAAAACGGCTTGCCACGGTTCCATGGGACAACCTGCCGACCCCAGACCCGCCCCCCTCCCCCCTTCCCTCGATCGCATCGTTAATTTTCTCGATTTGCGGAAGGAGGCGAAATACCAACCAGATGAGCAGGAGAAGCATCCACGAGGCACAGAATGGCAAGTGGGTTGTAATTTACGCGATGCCAACCGCCGGCACAGCACCGCATCATCCCTAGGCATTGGGACGGAACACATACACCCAACCGACCGGTCAGTGCCCTGTCTGCCCCGTCAGCAGTCCGGGAACATCCGCTGTCCGAGCACACTCCTTGCTTGGCGATTTCTCATTGTTTGTACGATCGAACGACACCGAGCTGTAGGAAGCACGCACCACTGCACCTCCGCCGAATCGAGAAAAATTTCTCAAACATTTCTGCCCTGCTTAGCCTAGCCCAGCCCGGCCTGCCTGCCACCCACTTGAGAAGGCACCAACAATCCTTCTCGATGCGACTCTGACTTTGCTCGCTTACGCCCAAGGCGACCACCACCTTTTTCCTCTCTTGTAAGTCTCTCTCGTGTGAAAGCGTATCCTTGGCGTGGATCCGTCTGGAAGCGTATCCGTCCATTTCCGTCCGTCCACTCCCAGCAAGTCGGGCTGTGCCGCCTAGCCGTCGGCCGTCAGCCGCTGTGCAGCTGTGTAAGGTAGGTATCGTACCTTTGTTGGTACCCTAATAAAGTGAACCCGAGAGCGAGGTAGGGCAGCCAGTAACCTTAAAGTAAAACCAAGGTGAGTCTGTTTGCCGTCTGGGTTCATCCTTAAAAACCACCGGCGAAGCGCCGATAATATTCCCGGCGATCTTTCCTTTCTCTGCCAAAACTCCGCGCCCGCCCCTTTCCCCCCGAAAAGGACGAAACAATGCAAGCAGCCGCCGTCCGGAACCCAGATCCGCCGATCTACGGATGATTCCCCCCAAACAATGCCGACGACTCCCGCCCCGGCACGACCAGCAGCCCCGAGGACAAATGCCCCGGGCCCGGCCCCGCCCGCGCCCCCCTCCGGCCGGAGCCGCGCCGGCCGTCCGCCGAGCAACTCCTACATCGACCTAATGAAGCCCGGCGAGGACTGGACCGACCTGGACGCGACAGAGCGCCGCAAGATTAAGAACCGCCTAGCCCAGCGAGCCTATCGTAAGCTCTCGCCCCTTTTTCTTTACTTTTTTCCCGACTTACATGTAACCCCTTCTCTCCCGTCTTTGCCCGGCCAACAGGACGCAACATGCGCGACAGGACAAAGGAGATCGAGATCCTCCGAAGCCAGATCAAAGATCTCCAACAAGCCACAGCTACTACTACCACTTCCTCTTCATCCTCCACCGCAGAAAAACATCCGTACCCAACTCCCGACAGCCCATCGTCTTCCTCAGCAGCAGCCATGTCACCACCCCCCGCAGGAGCAGCAGCAACAATGAGCGACCGAGACTGGATGCTCAGCACGTCCTGTCTCGACTGGACAACCACCACGTCCGCAGCAGCAGACATGGGCGGCACATCCCCAGGGATCATGACGACCGACCCCGACGACATCAAGCCCGGAATAGCAATCTCAACAAGCCTGGGCAGCATGAGCCTCTCATCTGCAGACTGCCACCATCCAGGACTGTACCATACCCCGAACTGCTGGCCGCCGCCGCCGCCGCCGCCGCCACCGGCCACGACCTCATCACACACCACCTCTTTACACACCGGCAGTGGGCACCCACCACCACCACCAACTACCTTCCCCAGCCCAACACCCCGCTCCGGTATGACGGCCGACGATATCCTGATGGATAACCACCACAGCTTCCACCACCGACGAACATACATCCCGCCCTCGCCACCTCTTATTCCATCGACGACACCGCCCATGGGACATATTCTCCCCCATCCAATTCCCCCTTCCTCCCGAGGGACACCAACCCCCGGCCCTGGCCCCGAGGGCTGCGTCTGCTCCTCAGCCATGCACACACCCGACGCCAGCGAACCCCTCATCCACCTGGCCGTGGCGCATGGCAACCTGCACACGCTCCGCTTCCTGCTGCGCGACTGCCACGTTCCCGTAGACATGCGTGATAAAGCAGGCTACACCCCCTTGCAGCGGGCCGTCATCACAGGGCGGACCGACATGGTGGCGCTGCTGATCCAGCACGGCGCGGATCCATCATGAACCATACAAAGAGATACCAGCTGGAAATAGGGTCAGAAAGGAGGAATAATTGTATTTGCAAAACTCTGGGATACTTGTACCGTAAGAAACTGGGAAGCAGCTAGGAATAGTGTTTAAAGCAATGGATCTCAAGGCAACTGCACCTCAGTACTCATCAAAGCCCGTAACCTCCCAGCACCAACCCTCGGTATCCTCTCGCTGTCCCTTCTGAATATCCACCATGATCCCAGCCAGCTGCATCAACTTGCTTTGGTCGCCGCCTTCAAACTGGAACTTCTCACCGGTGCCAAGTCGGTCTAATGCAATGACAGGCACAGCGGCAGCTGCCGTCCCGACAGCGATCACGCCATCCAGCTGGTGCAAGTCCGAGAACCGAAGCTCCTTCCTCTCAATAGTCCATCCTTCACGCTTGGCGAGCGTCAACAAGCTGTCACTGGTAGCGCTCTCGATCGCATTCTTGCTCTCCGGCACGACCAGCACATCGCGATCGTCAGCCATCCTATGGCCAAGAAATCCACTCGTGGCAAACTCCTCAACGAACTCATTGGTCCGACTGTCGAGATGCAGCGTGAGCTGATAGCCCATCTTGGCCGCCTTGGCAGCGTGCCGCCACACTGGTGCATAGTTGCCGCCGATCTTGAAGCCGCCGGTGCCGCGGGGTGCAGCGCGATCAAATTCGTCACACACAACACCGCGGACGCCATGGATGCCGTGGTACGCCCTGGCAGGATGCACATAGACCGCCAACACCGACTCCTCGCAAGGGCCCAGGGGCAAGCCTGGGGAGGCACCGAAAAGCACCGGCCGGATGTACAGGAACCCGCCGGACTCGGTCGGAGGGACGTACTCGGCATTAGCGGCGACGGCCATCCGGATGCAGTCAAGCAGCAGCGGCTCCGGCGGGGGTGGGAGACACACGGCGGCGGCTGAGCGGCCCATGCGCGCAGCGTGAAACTGCGGGCGGAAGACGGCTATCGACGAATCGCCGTCAGGTCCAGTCTGGCGGTATGCCTTCAGACCCTCATAGCACTGTTGGCCATAGTTCAAGCCTGGACAGATACCGGATACGGTAATGTTGGGGTCTGTGACTAGGGTGGGTTCGGTCCATGTTTGGGTGGACAGGCGGAATCGCGTCTCCACGTGTCCGTTGACGGGCAGGTGCTTGGTCAGGTCGAGATTGGCCCAGTCTAGAATTAGATTGTTGGTACAGCTCCAGGGTTGTCTTGGCCAGGGTTGGGGCGGGAAGGAGAAACGTACCGATGCCAGGTTTGGGGGCCGGAGGAGGAGGAGGCGGAACGGTCTTGTCAGCTGCCATTTTCGGGTTCGGGTTAGGCCTGGGCGAGCAAAAAATGTGGCGGATTGCGCGAGATGAGAGCTAGCCACATGTAACGGGGCATATTGGGGGTCTGGGTCTGGGGCGACGGGTTGTGGTGGGACGATTTAAAGCGGTGGCTTTGGCGAAGGCCCTCGTCGGCCAGGGCGAGATTTGTGTAGTAAACAAATTCTGCGCAGTCATCAATTAGCGGCCCGAGGAGAGAATCAACAAGGGAGAGTGATTGGTTGCGAGGAAAACCTAATTATTACCTCACCTTACTCCGGCCAGCTGCTGACCTCGGGAGAGAGGAGCCGCAGGCGCAGTGAGGCTGGAGTGCATACAGCATCTCTGGTCGGCGGGTTACGCATTGCAACGTAGGACGGGTGTTTGTTGGGTTGACCATCCTCTGAAGGAGCTGGTCACTAGTTGGGGATTCTGGGTGCGACGGGTAGCTGCAAGCACTGAGGTTGATGGGTTGTCCAAATTCCGCGTCGTTGCAAGTGCAAATGGAATGTGCAAGAGGTTTCAAGTTTTTCGTGACACTGTGGCCTCTGTTGTTGGCTCCAAATCCCGCAGCGTTGCTCCTTCCCGACCAGCGCTTCCTTCCACTATGAACCATAGTGCCTGCCAAATGCAGCACTGAGTCTGAAGATTTGATCCAATGTCGCAAAGATAAGGCAAGGCAGAATCTGAGAGAAAAATTGCATTCTAAACAACGATTTGACAACTAACTCGACGAAATACATGAAATGGTATCCAAAGCCAAGTTCCCAACCAACATCACGGAAGACAGGAAAAACAAAGAAACGGAACCAAATCAAGCCAACTCCCTCCTGGTAAAGCACAGCCACGGCCCCTGCTTCTGTCCGGTGATGTGATCTCTCAGCTGGTACTCGTTCCTCCTGTGCCGCCCATACGACGTTCCCCCAGCACCACCCCGTCCAACCTGCCCCAGCTCGCCATCAGCAAAGCGGAAGTCGCCCAGATACAACACAGTGGCCACGGCTGTCATAACCTCGTGATAGGCCAGTCCCTTGCCGAGACACCCACGCATGCCGATCCCAAAGGGGTTGAATGCATACCGCGCCCGCTCGATGCTGCCCGTGCCGTCGTCCTCGAGCCACCTCTCCGGCCGGTAGTGAAACGGCTCCGGGTAGTAGCGCGAGTCGTGGTGGATGGCGTACAGCGGCACGCCGACGTTGCAGCCAGACGGGATGTAGTTGCCGGCGATGGTCACGCCCTCTTTGGCGATGACCTCCCTGGTCAGCGCGCCGCCGTTGGGCGGGCTCATGCGCAGCGCCTCGTCGATGCATGCCCGCAGGTACACGCACGACCCCAGCTCAGGACCGTCCGCGGCGCGGTCTTTGGTGATGCCCTTGTCGTGAAACGCCCGACGCACCTCGGCCGCCGCCTTGTGGTAGGCGTGCGGGTTGTCGGCCAGGTAGAACAGGGTCGATGCGATGGCTGTCGACGACGTGTCCGACCCAGCCACCATGAGCGTGATACTCTCGCTGACCATGTCGTCCGCCGAGAAGCCCTCGTTGGTAACGGGGTCCTTGGCCGTTGCTAGCGCCGCAAAGATGTCGGCCCGGGGTGGGCATGGGTCGAGGGACTTGGGTGACCACTTGCCCAGGGCTCGGTCGGTGCGTTCGCGGACCGCTCTCGAAACAAATCGGAGCAACCGGTTGCGGGCGACGAGGGCTTCCCCAAAGAGGTAGTTGTCCAGAGCGCGCAGCCAGCTGACAAAGGGGACGTAGACCAAAACAGACATGCGGACATTGGACTTGTCGATGACGTGCGGCACGTAGCGGAACTTTTCGCTGCCCAGGAGATTGTAGCTAGCGCTGAAGACAAGATCGGTGATGAGGTCGAAGCTCAGATATGCACACCAGTCGGCCATGTTCTTGGGCTGGCCCTCGACTCCGGGTTCGGCCGGGAATACGGCGTCGCAGAACTTGCGGACGTGGTACGCAATCCGGGGGTCATACCCGCGCTGCGCCTTCTCGGAGACCGTCTGCGAGACGATGCGGCGCCGGCGGAGGTGGTCTTTGCCACCGCGTGCCGTAAAAGTGCTCGGCACCCGGTGCTCCATGACCTGGTAGTGGCCGCTCTTGAGGAAGCTGGAGTATGCCCCGGAGCTGTGGATGTCGTGAAGGCCATCGGCATTGTTGACGAAGAGCGTGTCGGGCGTGTACCGGACAAAGTCGCCGTACTTTTCATGGACACGCATCATGTCGAGATGCGTGTCGCCCTTCCAAGCGTAGTACGAGCCATAGACGCTGGTGACCTTGGCCCAGAACGGACCGGGGAACTTGGCCAATGGGTGGAAGTAGAGAAGGTAGATGATCCTCCAAGTAAACTGTGGTTGTTAGTATGATACTCAAAGCCAAGACATGTGAAGACGTACATAGACAACTGATAGAATCCCGACGGCCAGAGCCGCGGCCGAGGCAGAGATCAACTCCGACAGCATTGTTGATGACGACTACGCACAGCCTGGTAGATGGTCTTGCATATGCAATGCAATCAATGGCTGGGAGTACGACCGAGGCTGGAGGAAGAGGACGCGTAACTTAGTTTCACGTTTCCTGGGACTTGGAGGAGCAGGAGAAGGTTTTACGCTGGGCGAAGAGAGGGAGAAAGCAAAAACCGCTGCCTTTGCTTCACGTTACTCAACTTGGTTTCTGGGCGAGCGCGCAACAACTCCATGGCTGAAGCTGTTGCCTTGGAATTCATTACTAACTTGCAGCGTCTGTCTGAGCACGAGGAAGCTCGAGGAAGGCTGAAGATGCTCACCGGACGCCGTCAACGCCGTGGGATCAAGTTGCGTGATCGCGACAGATAGTAAACAGCCCTTTTTCGGCGACCGAGCTTCACCTAGACGGCAACATGATTCCGGAAACGGATGTGTCAAAGCCCTGTCATGTCAGGGAAGACTGTGGAGAAGGAAGTTGCTGAGTTGCATCAGGGGCTCAGACGTCAAATCATTACTGGTGAGAGGGGCTGTTAGAATCCAGACAGGACCGGTTGTCCACGCTCGAGCTGGCAGCATTACACCTCTCAGGGGTCCTTGCGTCTTGACGCAGGTGCTATTACCAAGTGCGCATCCAGAAGGGGACATGTTGACACTCATGTTCACACTTGTCTGCCAAAGATGGACACCGGGGCTCACCCATGGGAATTTGTTTACGGGGAGCTGCTGAGCAAGAAGCCACCATGATCAGACAGGAAATTCAAACAGAACGAGTCAACTGTGTAATCAGAGACGAAAACCAAACTGGAAAGAGGTACAGCCTTGGTGCTTCTGACACAGTACTCTGTCATCAAGCCGGTGGTATGCGGGTGCCAGGGAATTCAAACCTGGCGCGGGACTTACCTGCCCTACACAGATTAAATCGATACCCGAGTCCGGTACCTGCGCACAACCGAATTATAACCGCATTCCCAAATTGGCATCCGCCGGCTTGGTCAAGGCCCTCCTGCAGGCAACCACCAGGCCCTCTCAAGCTGACAAAGAACTCGACGTTTGAGCTCGTGCGTGTGGTCTCCGCCAGGCATCGAATCTAGTAGGTGGGGATAACACCATCCCATAGAATCGTGTCGACATTCCTTGACTTACACCGACGTACGTCTGACATCCGACCACACCGGCGTCTCGTGTGTACTTCTGAGTGGTGCCCAGCCCAGCCCAGCCTTCCTCTTCAGTACCATCTTCAAGTTCGTATCAACACCACTCACAGAATGTAACATAACACGCAAAGGTAGGATACCTCCCTCGGGGTACGCTCCGCCCAAAGCTTGCACTAACAAGACCAAGCCCAAACCGGGTCAGACGGCCCAACCCGTTCGGCAGGGAACCTCCTCTAGACTACTTGTTCCTCCTCGGGAAACCACGTGACGTTGTCCGAGACTTCGAGCCACTAGGGACTCGGCAGACTTGGCGACTGGACCGCGCGGGTAACATGTCAGCAAATGTCTACTCCCAAGGGGCTAGCTAAGCGCGCGGACTCCACAAGGACATAGGCACCGAGCATCAACGCAGCTGCGGCGGCCCCCAACTTTGTCAGAGGTGGTCCCACTGCTGCCGGGTTACATCCGTGTAACTGCGTATCTTCCTGTCATTGAAGTTTGGAGCTTGACAGTTTGAGGAAAGCTACCTTATGTTTCACGACATTGTAGCCCCCATGGAGGCAAAAAGTCCTTAGCCAATCACCGGGTAGCAAAGGCGCGTATCGGTAGAAGGACGTAGATTACAGTAAACATCGACTAACGCATAGATCGTACGGTAAGATCCACACCCCGAATCCTCTAGGAGTTAGTTCCGCATATCGACTTCCCCGGATTGTCTTTGCGTCGTTCGATGAGTTTCTATGCGGGAAGGTGACATATGCATGTGTGTGGTCCAACTGGTGTCATGGTAAATACTATTCCCCTCTTACAGAAAGAAGAAGCTGCAAGACCGAATCCATGAGCAACATACAGGCCCAGTCACATGCAACCCTACCTACCCGAGTGAGAATCTCCTAGAAACCGCTCGGTCTTTGTCATCAGTGATGAATACGACAGGAGTCAAGACACAGCCAACCAACCAACCCGGTCCGGACAAGAAAAGGAACCGAGCGGATCCTATTTCCGCCACTTGGCAGTGCGTGCCATGATCCATCAAGCTGGCGAGGCAGCTAATGAACTCATGGTCCGATCGCATGCATTCATCACCCCGACCGGAATCTAGAGAACCTTGACGGCGGATAAAAAAAGGGGAGAGTAAACAAAAAGCCCAGCTCGCTTAAAATCCTACCTACCGTTGCAACCCCAAACCCCAGGATCAAAATAAGGTCTGGCAGCGGAAAAAGCCCGTGCAAATGTTTATTTCCGCGCCGGGCGGACGGGCGGGCAGGTCATCACCCTATTTCCACTGTTTTCTTTCCGTCCCACACCCCCCTCCCCTTTTCCCCCTCACCGAATCCGTCTTCAACCCCAAACCTCAAATCTGATTCACCGGTTCCACATTTACAACCCGTAAACAATCCTAAACTAGAAACAGCCAGTTGAAGATGAGGAAGGTGAGCACCTCGACCACCAGAGGGTGATGAGCGAACCACCCCCCTCGCTTCACCTCACCTCGGTCACCCCCGTTCGTAACGGCGTAATACAGTATGTCATCCAGCCCAGCCCAGAGATGTACCGCAGCAGCGACCAACAGCGTTGCATCGAATCCGTGCCAGCCTCAACTTCCACCCCACCCTCCGAGCTCATGACCGACCAGGTACCTGGTAATCACTTGACAGTCTGCAAGTTGGATATTGCTATTTTGCTTACCCATCCCCATGACACCCTCCAAGGAAACATCCTCAGCTGCATGAGCTGCCGGGAGGCTCCCCCAAAACGGATACCCTGTTTCGGATATCCGACGACCAACGTGAGGAAGGGGTCTGGGAGCGGAAATCACAGGATCTGGGCGATACGCCCCACCCCTTCTCACCCCTGTTTTCTCGCACCAAAAATGGTTCCTTCCGGATCTGACTCCGGTGTGTCTGGTCAGATGGATGCCGCTGTTGGCTCTCCTGCTCGATTTGGGACCTCCATTCTGGGCGAGTTGTTGGACTCGAAAAGATGAGATCCGTGCGAGCCGCGTCTAGAATTCGGCCAGTTATCGTGAACACCGGCAGAAGTCTGCCAGCCTCGTTGATTTCTGGATTCTCTGTTTGGCGAACTTGAAACAACCAAGTCTATCTATGAGTCCTGGGTAAGGCGGAAAAGCAAATCTGATGCAGTGCTACAATCTATATCCAAAAGAAAGAAAGAAAACGAAACGAAATGACAAAACCAGTCTGAATATTACTCCTCGACCACAGTCCCGCTCTCGCTTTTCTCACTTTGATTGCCATCCGCCTTCAGTCCCTTCATATCCCGATACAGCCTCCTAAACAGCGTATCACCCTCCAACAACTTGGCGGGCTCGTCCCACTCCACCAGCCGGCCAGCATCCATCACGGCAAGCCGGTCAAAATCCATGATTGTGTCAAGGCGGTGTGCCACAGCAATCACAGTGTGCGTCTTGAAGCGCTCCCGCACAATTTTCTGCACCATGGCGTCTGTTTCTACGTCTACAGCCGCCGTAGCCTCGTCCAAGGCAAGGATCGTAGACCGGCGCATTACCGCCCTCGCTAGACACAGCAGCTGCCGCTGTCCATGGGAAACGAGATCAGCCTGCATCGGCGCATCAAGCCCGCCCGGAAGTGGAGCGAAAATGTCCCATAGTCCGACTTCTCGGAGGGCTTCAATGATGGCATCATCTGAATTCTCCCCAAAAGGATCAATGTTGAAGCGGACGCTCCCGGGAAGGAGGTAGGTTTCCTGCGGAAGTGCAATTATGCGAGAGCGGATCTCCTCACGAGGTATGGTGGCAGTATCGACGCCGTCAATGAGGATGCGTCCGCCGGATAGCTCCATCATGCGGAATAGCGTGGACACTAGGGTGCTCTTGCCGCTACCAGTGCGACCGCAGATTCCGATGCGCTGGCCAGGTTGTATCTGAAAGGATATGCCCTTCAAAACAGGATCCGAGCCGTCCTCGTGGTAGGATGCAACCACGTTGTCGAACTCAATCCCCCCACGTGCCGGCCAGTCTGCCGCCACTTTTTCTGTCTCAGACGGCCGATGTTCCGATTGGACGGTCTCGGCAAAGCTCCGAACACGGCTGACAGCGCCAACCGAGGTTTCGAGCTGCGTCCAAAAGGTGACCAACTGCTTCAAAGCCGCGCTAAAACCAACGATATTGACCAGAGCAAGGCCAATAAGACCCTTGTCAACTTTGTCGCGAGCCTCGACGCAAATAACCGCCAGAACAATGGCAATCCCGGCAACGATGAGATCCAGTACAAGACCAAGCCATCGCTGGACCGAGAGAAGAGCATAGAACGGCTTGAGCGATAAGTTAAGCCGGTCAATGTTCCGTGTGATGTACTCGCTCTCCCACCCATAAGCGCGGAGGGTTACCACTCCCGACAGAGTCTCGAGAAAATGCGTAAAGAGCGGTGTTTTGGACTCAATGTCAAGCAAGCGTAATATCCGTGATGTTCGGAGATAAAACGCCTGCAGAAGATAGACGGCAAAGAAGCAGAACGGAAGGGCTATGCCGAGCCACGTTGATGTCACTGCCATGAGCAGAGTTCGGGCAATGATAATAAAGACCATCATCGCCGTTTGAATCAGAGCCACAGGAAGCTCGAGGTCGATGAGCTCAAGGTCTTGGCTGAAGCGGTTGGTGATGGAACCTTTCTCGGTCGTGTAGAAGAGTGACATTGGCGCATTGAGCACGGTGTCTAGGAGACGCGAGTGGAGAGTCCTCGCGACCCTTGGCGCGAGGCTGAGAACAAAGAACCTATTTTTGGTCAGCTATAGTGAGCGGTACGGGAGTAAAGGTAACTCACATGCAGGTTCCTGCAAGGCATATAACGGCTGCAGTGCCGAGAGCCGCGTAAACTCCCCAGTAGTACCCAATACGGTCATTGGGATGCTCTGTGTTGTACGTGGCCCACCATTGCGCCCAGACCTGGGTGAAAGTTGCGACGAAGCCGAAGACAGCGGTCATCGCCGCAAACACTCCCCACCGAACCCATCCGAAGCATCGAATGTAGTACACATAGGTCGACAGATCGCCAGCTGTAGAGATGGGTTCGCTCAGGCGGAGTGCGCTTGGTGTGGAGGCATCCTGGGCACTAACTCCAGAAGTCTGAAGCTTCGTTTTCTCGCCGCCATCATCTTGATCTTGCCGCTCCTGGACTTCAAGCCCATGTATGTAGCCGCCTTGCGACTTCGACAAGTGCTCGAAAGTACCCTTCTCAACTATTGTGCCATCCTGTCCAAGAGCTATGATGTAATCAGCCTCGGGGAAGCGATGGGCAGCATTGGTCGCAAGGATCACGGTTATACCGTGCTGAGTGAGCAGCCCCTGTCGGCCAAAGAGGGATGAGAAGACCGTCTTCTCGGTTGTCGCATCGAGCCCACTGAGGACGTCGTCCATGACTACAGTGCTTTTACGCGAGTACACGGCTCGAGCAATGGCAATCCGCATTTGCTGCCCTCCGCTCAGGCCGATTCCGTTACTGCCGACAAGCGTCAGGTCGCCTTGCGGCAGCTGGGCCATATCATAGTTGAGGGCGCATGCGTCCATCACAGATGCGTACCACTTCTCGTCCAGGTCGAAGCCACCAGTGATGTTTTGCTGGACAGTGGTGTTTGTGATCCATGCCGATTGAGCGCAAAAGGCTGCATCGCGAAGGTTGCTCTCAATCGAGCCAGTGGAAAGCTTGGTTTCCCCTAAAATGGTGCAGAGCAGCGTGGATTTCCCGCAGCCCACCGGTCCCACGAGCATGGTCAACTTGCCGCGCGGTATTTGGAATGTCATGTTCTTTAGTATCGGTGCGTCGTGCTTCCACCCCGCTGAAACGTCTTTGAACTCGACGGCGATATCAGCATGGTCCTTCTCCGAAAGACCTTGGGCTGATGACTCGCTCGGGTCTGAGTCGAGGCTGGGCTTGGGATCGTATACCGAGTCGCGAGGTAGTAGAGTTAGGGGCAGCTGTGGTAGACCCCTTTCCGATGGTCGGGTTTTCCGACTGTCTGCCCGTATTTCGGTGCATAGATAGCTGCGAACACGCTGGGAGCAGCCCACTGCGCCCATAAACCCGGTCAAGGCGTCGATCAGGAGGGCCATTGGCCCCAAAAGCAGCTGTAGAAGAGCCAAGGACGTCAGCACCTTTGCCGTATCAAGGACGGCATAGCCCCCAAAGCGCTGGCAGAGGATGTAGACACCAAACGCAGCCACTGGGTTCATGGCTTGTGAAATGAATGACAACGTGACCAGCTTGACAAGAACAAGACGGAAGACAAACGATGCCTTGATCTCATCTTCGCGTAGGTCGCCAATCCGTTTGCCAAGTCTCCCGGTGAGACCGGTCATCTTGACCGCTTTCATGACGCCAAGCATGGATGCGGTGGCCGCCACGCGTGACTGGATCTTATCCATCCATGCCTTTTGTGCCGCTGCCGCACCGGTGGCCACCCAGATAGCCAGCCCGGTGCAGACAATGACAACGAAAGAGGGCCCCAGTACGCCGAGATCAAGCTTCCACTGGAGGAGCCGAATGGCGACGGCGATCTCGATGGTGTTGGCCCAAAGCTCGGGAAACGTACGGAGCCCTGTAGTAATTCTCTCCACATCCGCGCTCATCAGCGTTACGGCGTCGGCTTCTTCCACAGCGGTGGGGAGGATGTCGAGGGTATGGTGATAGATCAGGTCAACGAGCCCTGCCTGGATGCGCGCCACCATGCGGAATGTCCAGTGCTGGGCCATCGCTGTGGAAACGGCGATGCCAACATATACCAAAATGTAGGCGACGACAAGCCCTTTGCCGACCGCCGATCGATCCGCATACCCATCGCCTTCAATGTACCGAATGGTCCGCTCAAGGAGGAAAGGCTGAGCAAAAGTGAAGCCGATCTGTGCAAGACGTGGAAGTACGGCTTTGGCGATGAGTCTCCAGTTGCGCAGCATGCATAAGGCCAGAAGAGATTGTGGCCATTGCTTCCAGTTACCTGCCGACAAGGTCAGTCTCGAGCATCTGAAAAAAAAAAAAAAAGCCAGGAGTGCTCACATTGTTTCCAAGGCTCGACCAAACTGACATCCTTCTCGCCGGCTCTTAGGGCCGGGTCAACGTCGAAAAGCGACTCTATCGAGAGCTTCCCCTTGAAACCGCATATGAGGACCGGATTTAACCACCAGGAGAACCAGAGGTTTAATTCACCCGCAGTGGCCTCAGGGGGGAGGTCGCGGAACTCGGGCAGCAAGGACTTGCGCTTCTCGGCCGCTTCCAAGACGAACAGGATGGCTTTCACGCCGACAGCCGCGCTGAACACTGCAGCGATAGTTTCGGCAGACTCGATAGCCCATAGCGTCCGACACCGGGCAATGTCAAAGACAAGAGTGAGTGACAAATAGAGGACGAGCAGGCCAGAGGGTCGGATGTTGCGAACATGGTGCCAGTGAGAAAGCAACGCCAGGCCAAGAACGAGCACAAAAACGATGGCTTGGGTAGCGATAGACGTCTGCGTTTTTGGTGTTGGGCCGAGCGAGGTGACGACGAGCAACCCAAGGGAGAGGCCCGATAAGGCGATCCACCCGATCTGTTACACAGGGCCGGTGTCAGTGCATATTCGGCAATGATAGGGGCCGGGTTTTCTCTCACCAGTTTTGCCACGTGATGCCATGTCGAGGCGACCCGTCTCGCGGTCTTATACAGGCGAGCAAGCCAGAAGGGGAGTAACAACAGCACGATGCCAGCCGGGAGTATGGTCAGGATGGTTTCTTCGAAGAGGAGAGTGAAGTCGAAGCCATCATAACAATCGGCCACGGGCCCGAACCCGGACTCGGCCTCGATTGGGCACTTGGGGGAGCTCATGGCGGGAAAGCGATGGGAATGGCGAGACGCAGAGGAGATCCAGGGCGAGACACGGTCAACAAGTCATCTTGGACAGCTCGACGCGATCTGGCGCGAAAGGGGCGATTCACAGTCCAACAGAGGCCAGCAAGCCATGCAGACTGCAAAATACGCGCCGAAGTACGCCTGCACGCCATCCGGGACTGCGCCCCCGAAGCGCTGACGACGGCGACAGGCATTCCCACGGTTGCAACGCGGGGGACGTGGTGTGTGTACACTTTGGTGTAGTAATGAAGGCCGTTGGTGCAGAAAATGGAATGGGATGGAACGGCCTGCCGTGCAACGGAAATTTTTGATTGAATGCAGCCCTGGACCGGTGAGCAAACGCCCTGTGCCGCAGCGCCTGAACACGTGTACCATCCTGGCCCGTGCGTCATCAGTGGCACCCTGTTGGATTTGGCAGGTGCCAAGGGGTGGATGACAGCCCTGGCCCTACAGGGAAGCGGCAAAGAAGCAGCAGGGAGGGAGACCGCAAACGGGTCTCTTGGCAAGCGCTGTGGAGTCGTCCTTCCACTGGAACATCACCGCTTTCACTGCATCCGTGTGTGTTGGTCTTCACCTCCACAGCGATCCGCCAAAATGTCTTCACTCAACAGACATCTAGTGAACGAAATTTTATTCGAGCTATTTGCGCGATCTTCCTGAATATGACGACCCGTTTCCGAGCTGAAATGAGTCCGAACCAAACCTGACAGAGAAACAGGACGACAGTAAAGGAAAAATATTGACTGATCCAATCTAGACTCCGTGAGTTGCTGTGATGATGATGCTTCGTCTTTTCTAACCCATTCTCAACCATTGTCTGGTCCATCCCGTTGGAGCTATTCCCGCTCGCTCGATGTCTCCTTGACCGCTGTATTCTCGCCATCGCTCGACGACCCATAGTTGCGCGTCTTGAAACTGGCGGCAGACCACCCATGTGTGCCGATGCTCAAACCGGGATGGAACGCTGTCAGCAGAATGGAGGCGAGGATGATCATGGTTCCCTCTAGCACCATGAATGTAACCTCCTCGTTCGCCAGCGGACCGTTGAACCCGCCCGACAGTTCGGCACACCGAAAGATGGAGCGGATGAAGATGAAGAGGCCGGCAAAGAAGATGGCCACGATAAAGTTCGGCTGCAGTGACCGCCGTGCCCGAAGATCCGCAAATGCTGGGTTGAGCGCCGGCTTGACTCCATTGCGGACACGCAGGCGGAGGAAGAACTCCAAGCTAAGCAGAGCAAACAGGGCCAGCGCAAAGACCTGCCAGGCCACACCGGCTACCATGGTGTTGATGCCGGCCTGGAGCGATGGCGAGTCCGGCGGGACGATGGATGCAACAGCCCCGCCGGCAGCCTGCAGAATAAGCGCGACAATATCGCACACGATGAAGATGTATGTGTACGTCTGCGGTCGGAAACGAGCACGGTCGGGTGCGTAGATGATGATCAGTCGCGACAGGCTCAAGTAGATACCCGCAGCCAGAAAGGCCGGTCCGATCGTGAGACAGACGAGATATCTGCGCGGTTGTTAGATCTGTAGACGCAGCCGGGGTCGGGCGACCGAGATCACTTACATGACGAAAAACGTGTTGGTGAACATGTTATCACGCATCAAAATGCGGCCAATGTACCCGATAACCTCGAGAATCATGCCGCCCGACATACAGATCATGAAACCCCATGTCTTGTAGCGGAAGCCCAAGAAGAGCTGGGTGAGCAGACAAACCCCAAAGACAGCTGCAAACGCTGCATTCCCGGCCAACGAGGGGAAATATGACATGAAGCCAAGGAAGTAGCCATTGATCTCGAGAGGGCAGATGCAATCGTTGCAGAGCCTGGGATTCCGCAGGAGGGTTTGGTTGAAGTTCTGGAGTGTCACGCCGCTCCAGTCGGGCGTCCCCGTTGGGCAGACCATTGTGGTGAAATCTGGTGTTGCCCTCCTGTTTGCTTCCGTACCGGACGTGTTTTCTTTTCGTCGAGGTGTTTCACTCCGGGCGTCGGGATGTCATAGAGGTGGCTTCGGGCCCAACACAGAAGAGGAATAGTCCGGGTGGGATCGAAAAGAAGAAGAGAGGGAAACCAGCCTGACGGGGGGCGGACGAATCCATGCATTGGAGTGCTGTTGGGCAGCGCCCCGTGACAAATTTAATTACTATGCGGTTGGTATGTGTCGCTGTCGTCGCATGCGTCCCTTTGCAGGTGCTGTGCCTCACGGTACCAGATTCGACGGTTCCAAGATCCCCTCCCGTCTGCCTGCAGGACCCTGACCCTTGAAAAGGTTAAAATGTACTCTTTTCGGACATCGCCCCACCAGGCGGAGAGAAGTCCGAATTTGTTTACTAAAGAAATTCCATGGTGGTCTTGGCTTGCTATTTTCTTCCCATGAAGTCACCAGTGGGCTGATTCTTGCCAGAAAGAGCATTTTCTAGCTCTTTCAGACCAAAGGGGTGTGGATGCCTGCCTGTTGTGGCCGTTGTTGTTTTGTAATGATAGACTTGCTAGTCAGCCAATCGGATCCGCCTCAAAGTGACTTGTTAGTGTGGACAACATCTCTCTCCCTACTTGACGCCATTGTTTTGTGAGCTATACACTGGTGTCCTTGGCGTAGCGCGGAAGCCGTGTCGCGAACCGGTCGAATATCGTCGTCGTCTTTCGTTGCCCCGTCAGTTCCATACAACATTTTGTAATTCTTTGTACGATACCCCAACTTCATCATGGATGGCTATACGACCATTGCCACGGTCGAGAACAAGGCCGAATATCTCAAGATATCCGGATCTTGGCTTATCGAAGGCCTCGACTCCGTGTTTTCTGGGCGGTCAGACCTCCTGCCCCTTGACGTGGTGAATGCGGTCTGGGCAGTGGTAGTTTGGCAGTACACTGGCGAGGAAGACGTCAAAATCCTTTCGGCCAGCCAGAGTCGAGACGATATCGGCGACAAACTTTCCAGCATTGTCGTGGGAATTGATGGATCCAGTAAATTCTTCAACCTGGTTCGACAAATTCAGTCTCAGTCACCGGGATTGTCGTCGGGCCATGAACTCACATCGCCTGCACCTGCAGAGGCCAGAAGTGGCTCTCCACTCGGGGGCATCATCACAAGAGTTGTTGCCGATGGAAGCGACTTCAGCAACATTGTGGCTAATGTCGACGCCCTGTTCACCATGCTTGGAATGGGCGGCGAGCTATTCGCCGTCCTCTTAGATTCCGGGACCCTCGAGGCGACGCTACGCTTCTCACCATCTGTACTGAACCGAGATCAAGCGTGGCGATATCTGTCGACTTTTGCGCATGCCATGAACCTGTGCATCCAGCACCACCAGGAACCGCTTCGAACACTGGATCTTGTCAGCACGCATGACAAAACCACACTATGGGACTGGAACAGAGCTCAGCTTCCGGAGACGGTCGAAGCCTGTGTTCACGACCTTTTTCGGCAACGGGCCCGGGAACAACCCGATATGCCGGCCGTTGACGCTTGGGACGGCAAATTTACTTATCGCGAGCTCGATACCATCTCGGACGGTTTTGCCGCCATGCTTGTCTCTCAGGAAGGTGTTGGTCCTGAGACTATTGTGCCGCTGTGCTTTGAGAAGTGCTGTTGGGCCATGGTGGCTCTCATGGGTGTAATCAAAGCTGGCGGAGCAATTGTCTTCATTGATCCTGCCAACCCGGTCAGCCGAAGACAGGAAATCATGAACCAGATTCGAACAGAGTTCGTGATTACTTCCAAAGACCAGGCCGCAGCATGGAATGAGATGGGTATGAGGACGGTCGTGGTTGACAACAAGCTTTCTAACTCCCTGTCCATTGCCGGGAGCTCTGAAGCGCTTGAATCGAGAGTGATACCCGCAAATCTCTTGTAGTAAGTCCGCATTGCTACGCGATACTGCCTTGAGACATTCCTGACATTTGCAGTCTCATTTTCACTTCGGGAAGTACGGGCACACCGAAGGGTTGTTTGATCGAACACCGTGCCTTTGTATCTGGAGCTCTTCAACACGCGGCCAAGTCCAACTTGACGCGGGATAGCCGTGTCCTGCAGCTAGCTGCCTACAGCTTTGATGTTAGCATGTTGGAGATACTGACCTCGCTCATCTCCGGCGCTTGCGTTTGCACACCAAACATGGCGAGCTTGGCCCAGGGTCTTGCACCCATCGTCAACGGGCTCGGCATCACTTGGAGCTTTTTGACGCCGTCTTTGGTCAAACTGATGAGGCCCCAAGATGTACCGGGTCTCAAGACTCTGGCCCTTGGCGGAGAGCCGCTACACAAGGTCGACATTGAAACCTGGGCCCCCCATCTGCAGCTGATCAACGGCTACGGTCCGTCCGAATGTTCAGTAGCAGCAGCCGGAGACCCCCATCTCGAGGCAACAAGCGACCCATCCAACATCGGTCGTGCTGTGGGCGGTCTGTGCTGGATTGTCAACGCTGAGAACCATGACCAGCTGGTTCCTCTAGGCGCAGTGGGCGAGCTGCTGATCTCGGGCCCCATCTTGGCGCGAGGTTATCTGAACGATGCTGGGAAGACCGCCGCTTCGTTCATCAACGATCCTCTGTGGGCAAAGGGCTGGTCACTGGACCAGACTAACGACACTTCGCGGACCGAAACCATGCGTTTCTATAAGACAGGAGACCTAGCGAGGTTCAACAGCGACGGGACCATCCAGCTGCTAGGTCGGAAGGACACACAGGTCAAACTGAGAGGCCTGCGCATAGAGCTGGGAGAGATCGAACACCATATGGCACAGCACTCCCTTATCAGACACGTCGCCGCCTTTTTGCCGAAGGATGGACCTTGCAAGGACAAGATTGTCGCCGTTATGTCTCTGCAAGATGGAGAGGAGGTTGACTCGAAGCCGACACAAGGATCAGATATCAAGGTGATATTCGACAGTCAGACACCTGGAACCAAAGACAAAACTGAGGAGATCAAGACATACCTCAGCCGCCATGTTCCAGAATACATGATTCCAGCAATGTGCATCGTCATCGAGTCCTGGCCCCTACTGGCCTCGGCGAAGCTGGACCGCAAGAAGATCGGAAATTGGCTGTCCAGCATGGAAGAGGAGTTGTACCGGGATCTTGTTGGTCTCCTCCCTGCCGAGGAAGTTGGTGAAGCCGAGACCGACAGCATCACAGCTTACAGCACCAGCGACGATGACCAGACACTTCCCGAGACCGAGTACGTCCTTCGGGATATGTTTGCTCGCTCGTTGGGTGTTTCATCCGACAGCGTTCCCATGAACAAATCGTTCATCGGGCTTGGTGGTGATAGTCTTGCTGCGATGCGTATTGTATCCGAATGCAAGCGCCTTGGTCTGACGGTCACAATACAAGAGGTCCTGAAGAGTCAGGGCATCATCGACCTGGCTGCCCGTGTGGATGCTTTGGGCCGAAATGGAACCACCGGGGCTTCGGATGGTACTTTCTCGTTATCCCGAGCTCAGCGCGCGTTTACTTTCCAGGACATGGCCTCTGACAATCACAATAACGAGAGCTTCCTCCTTCGTTTAGACGGAAAGGTCACCCCGGCTCGGCTCAAGGGAGCATTGGCCGCCCTGGTCGGTCGACACTCGGCACTCCGGACAAGAATCCTGGTAGGCAGCCAGACCATCGCGCCCCGAGTTGAGGGGTCGTTCCGCTTCAAGCTTCACACGGTTGAACATGGTGAAAACATGGCCGTCATTGCTGCCGCTGCCCAGCGATCCGTAAAGCCATCCGGTCCAGTCTTTTCGGCCGATCTGATTCGTCTTGACGGCAAGCAGATCCTGTTGGTGGTTGCGCACTGCGCCGTGGTTGACTCAGCTTCCTGGGGAATTGTCATTGCAGACCTGGAAACATACCTGGCAAAGAATTTCTTCGTCGGCGAGGTGGACCGGTTCGCCTTCCAGAAATGGGCGAATTGTGAGGCAGAGGTCGACGAAGAGGGAATGCAACATCCCACGGAGAGGATTCAAAAAGTAAATCTCGACTTCTGGGCCATGACAGATCGCGCAAACCTGCAGAGAGACGTGATTGTGCAGACGGTTGAGCTGGATGAGGTCACGTCGACCACTCTATTGGACGGCACAATGCACAGAGTGTTGCGGACCGACGCTGCAGACTTCCTCATCACAAGCCTGCTCTGCTCTTTTGGTCAGTCTTTCCCAGACCGAGAAGATTTGCCAGCAATTTCTGTATGGGACGACTCTCGCTGGCTCGATGGCACCTGGGAGGAAAGAGCAAAGCTTTCGCCGGCAGTGGGTCGGTTCGAGGCGCTTCTTCCATTGGCCATCGACGCAGACGGCAGTGCCAGGAAAGACCTTGTGGGGATGCTGAAGAGAACTAAAGATGCGCGTCGAAAAGGTCTTCGCGGGCCCGCGTTCGATGGAAAGACGGTCCAATCAGAAATCTCGTTTTGCTTCCGCAATTTCTCCTCCATTTTGGACAGACCAAAAGGCCTCCTCCGGCGAGAGCAAAGACCACCTTATCTGCCCAGGTCACTGGATACCGGCAACAATGTTGCGCAGCCGTCGCTCATTTCTATCTTGGCCGAGGTCATCGGCGACCGAATTCAGCTCTCGCTCTCCTATAACCGCAACATGCGACATCAGGCGCGGATATGGTCTTGGATTGCGGAAGCCCAAACAGCGCTGCTCGCGCTCACAAGCAAGATAGCCGTCTGCCCGATTGACTATTCCCTGTCCGACTTTCCCCTGCTTTCTCCGCTGACGTATGACGACCTCGAGAAGCTATTGCAGGAGAAGCTGCCGCAGAGTGGTCTTGGTTCCGTGGTCTCGTCCATCGAGGACATTTACCCGTGCTCGCCGATGCAGCAAGATCTTCTCCTGAGCCAAAGCCGCGCGCCGGGTGATGGTGTGTACGAGCACTACCATATCGCCGAGGTGAAGCCATTTGGCCAGACTGACGGCCTGGTTGACGCTTCTCGGCTGGCCGAAGCATGGGGCATTGTCGTGCAGCGTCACACGTCCCTGCGAACAGTCTTTGTTGCAAGCGAAGACGGAGATTCGCTATTCCACCAGGTCGTTCTCTCCAGAGTTCAACCTGCAACGTCTCTCATCGAGTGTCAAACGAAGTCCGAGGCCGATGCCTTCTTCGCCAGCCAAGCACCGGTCACTTTTCGAGGTTCCCAGCCACCACACCGGTTGACAATATGCCGAGTCGCCGATGATCCTGGCCTCCTCGTGAAATTGGACATCAATCACGCTATTGTCGATGGCGGATCTGTGGCTGTCATCCTCCGCGATCTTGTCCTGGCCTACAACAGACAGCAAAGCATCCTGTCTGAACCAGCTTTTCGTTTCCGGGACTACATTGCATACATTCGGAGAACCTCGGTGTCCTCGTCCCTAGACTTCTGGGCCAACTACCTGAAACACCAAACACCCTCCATGTTCCCGAAACTTGCGGCACTTGAGGGTCCCGTGGGTGAGCGTAAACTCAATCAAGTCAATGTCGGCCTGGAGAAAATCGCTGGCGAAACTCTCTCAAACTACTGCCAAAACTGGCTTGTTACACGCGCCAACGTCTTTCAGACAGCTTGGGCGTTGGTGCTTCGACAGTATACGGACTCCACTGATTCAGTCTGCTTCGGCTACCTGTCCGCCGGCCGAGATGCGCCTCTGCCGGGTATTCAAGACGGTGTCGGCGCATTCCTCACCATGCTCATTTCCCGATTCGTCTTCAGCACTCGAGAAAAGACCTTGAAGGACTTTGTGCGCATGGCGTCCGAGGATTACGCGGCTTCTCTTCCTCATCAACATGTAGGCCTGTCCAACATGCAGCACTCCCTGAAGACTGGTGGCAACCCCCTCTTCAACACCATCATCGCCTTTAATCGGGATCCGGATACCACTGAAAGCTCAACAATTGCATTCAACCCTCTGGTGGTATATGATCCAGACGAATATGATATCACCGTCGATGTGCGTTTCTCTGGTCGTCACGGCGTCCATGCGTCTCTTCGGTACTGGTCCGACAGCCTCACAGAAGGGCAGGCACGGAGTGTGGCCAGCGCCTTCACCAAAGCTCTCGAGACTATTGTGCTGCGGCCTAGTAAGAAGCTGAGGCAGGTTGACCTGGTCAGCGACTATCATCTTGACAGGCTCCAGGCTTTCAACGACAGGGCTCTCCCGCGGGCTGAGAGACTTATGTTCTCCCGATTTGAGGAGCACGCCAAGTCTCAACCGGATGCCCAGGCCGTCTGCGCTTGGGATGGTTCCTGGTCATACCGTGAGCTGGATGATCAAGCTACGCGGTTGGCTCACTTCCTTCGCACGTTGGGCGTGAAACCCGAGGGCATAGTACCTCACTGTTTCCAAAAATCGGGGTGGGCAGTGGTGACCTGTCTAGCAATCTTGAAGGCTGGCGGAGCTTTCGTAGGCCTAGACCCAACCCATCCAAAACAGATGCTTTGGAAATTGGTTGATGATGTTGGGGCTGCCGTCGTCTGCGTCTCGCCACAGAACGCCCAGGTCTTTGAAGACAAGGAAAACCTTCGGCTTGTCACCATTACCAAGGAATTTGTCCGGGAGCTCCCGGCAAAGAATGGTCGACCTAGTCCGGGTCTCACACCAGATAACGCAGCATGTGTCGTGTTTACGTCGGGTACAACCGGTCGACCCAAGGCTATCGTCCTCGAGCACGCCTCGATGGCGACAACGTCGGATTTGATGGGACCTGTACTCAAAATGGGGCGCGACTCGAGAGTTTTTCAGTTTGCTAGCTACACTTTCGACGTTTCGAACCAGGACGTCTTCACAACTCTTCAGCGCGGCGGTTGTGTATGTGTTCCCTCGGAGATTGACCGTGTCAACGACCCGGCAGGTGCCATTGAGAGACTGAGGGCCAACCACGCCAACCTCACAAGTACGATGATCGGTTTAATGCATCCAAATCAAGCAACATCACTAAAGACCCTCATTAACCTCGGCGAGCCGCTGGCAAGGGAGAACGTCGAAGTTTGGGCTCCGGCTGTTGAGATGTACAACACCTACGGTCCAGCAGAGGCTTCAGTCTCCATCACCTGCAGCCCCACTAGACTGAACTCGGACTCAAGACCATCCAACATTGGCAAGCCCTATGGTTGCTGGGCATGGATCACTGACGCTGCGGACTACAATCGTCTGGTCCCATTGGGGGCTGTGGGTGAACTCCTCATAGAAGGCCCACTACTTGCCAGACACTACCACAACAACCCGCACAAGACCGCCGAGTCGTTTGTTTGGAACCCTTCGTGGGCAAAGGAACTTACCCCGGGCCAGGACCGCCGCTTCTATCGAACTGGTGATCTCTGCCGGTTCAACTCGGATGGGACCCTAAGTATCGTGGGGAGGCGTGATACTCAGGTCAAGATCCATGGCCAACGAGTTGAGCTGGATGGCATAGCATATGAAATCCAAGGTGTCATGAGGGAGCGCAGCCTCGTGACTGTTGACGTTCTTCCACACCCACAAGACAACGCAAACAAGATGCTTGCGGCATTTATCCAGCTTCTGGATTACGATGGGCTGGGCGACTCGGAGCCCGAGGAAACCAAGAACACGCTCAATTTGGCACTCCCTATGACTCAGGGTCTCTCTGAAAAGTTCTTGGCACTTCAGAGGGCGCTGAAAGCTCGCCTACCAAGTCATACAATCCCAACGATATTCATACCCATCAGGATGACGCCGCGGACGGCGAACGGAAAGCTCGCCCGCGATGTTCTGCGAAACATGGTAGCCGGACTTGATCAAGCCGACTTGGATCGCTACATGCTCAAGGAGACTCACGTGGGCTCCCGGGGGCTCGCCAAACCGACGATGGTGAAGCTCACAGCTCAAGAAGAACTACTTCAGGAGCTCTGGAGTAATGTCTTGTCAGTTCCTATGGACTCAATCCGGACTGATGACATATTCTTTCATCTTGGAGGTGACTCGGTCATGGCAATGAGACTCGTGGGGGCGGCTCGGGCGAAAGGGGTGTCGTTGACGGTCGCCGACATCTTTCGCTTTCCAGTCTTTTCCGATATGGCCAAGGCGCTTTCCGAGAACACCAACTCCTATACGGCGGATCAGGAAGGCGAAAGGTTTGATCTTGTTGACACAACGCAAGCTTCGCTGGAGAGTATCCGTGCTGAGGCTGCTGATCAATGCGAGGTGTCCCCGGAACATATCGTCGACCTATATCCCTGCACGCCCCTGCAACAAGGTCTCATGGCACTGTCAACACGCAACCAAGGCGCATACAAAGCGCAGAGAGTGTTCAAGATATCATCTCCCGGATATGATATTGAGCCATTCTGCAGAGCTGTCGACGTGGTTGTCAGGGCTGAGGCGATTCTGCGTACCCGCATCGTCAACACAACTAGCGGCATACTCCAGGCGGTGTTAGATCTCCCAGTGCGGTGGACGCGTCACAGCAGCTTGCAGTCTTATCTCAAGCAAGACTCCGAAATACCAATACGCTATGGGAGCCAGCTATTGCGATTGGCACTCATCGCGGATGCCCAGAGCGAGACAAGGTATATCGTCTGGTCGGCGCATCATGCACTATACGACGGCTTCAGTATGGATATCACCTTTGAACAGGTTAGCCAAGCCCTGAACGGCATTCCTCTCAAGTCCGTCCCGTTCAAGAACCTTGTGCGGTATCTGCACGAACAAGGACTTGATGATGACAGCTCTGCTCGGGCATACTGGACATCACAGTTCCCTGCGGGCAGTGAAACGCCTCCACGATTCCCGCCATCTCCACCTTCAAACACCGCAGAGGGATCTCTCATTGCACGTCGACATCGAATCTGTTGGTCACAGCTTCGTCTGACTCGTTCTCCTGGCACGGGAGCTACCATGTCGGCTTCTACCTACCTCTTGGCAGCTTGGGGTCTCGTCGTCGCGCGTCATCTGGACAGCTCTGATGCAATAATTGGAGTAACGCTCTCGGGACGAGACTCGCCTGTGAATGGAATCTCAACCATGAATGGGCCAACAATTACTACAGTCCCATTCCGCATTGCTATCGACACCGAGGGGGACGCAACCATCAATACCTACCTCTCAAGGATCCAATCGCAAGCTTCTGAAATGACCAAGTTTCAGCATACCGGCATCCAGAACATCCGTCGCTTCAACGAACAGGCTCGTGCCGCTATCGACAACATGGCTCATCTGTTCGTGGTCCAGCCTGCAGTTCTCGGTGGCGACCTTGCTCTTCCAGGCATGGAGTTGGTTCCCACGGAGCTTTCCGAGTTCTACACTGACCCGCTGGTTATTCGAAACCACGTCTCAGATGACGGCACAGTCTCTGTTGAGGTCAAGTACGACCACACTGTTGTAAGCGATGAGCATATTCAGCGCCTTCTCGACCAGTACTCCCATGCGGTGCAACAGCTATGCAACAGCCCATCCCTCCTGCTCTCTGAGGTGGACATCTTGAGCCCTCAGGACATCGCACAGGTCAAGCGATGGAATGGCGAAATTCCCGAGACAATCGCAGAATGCATCCATCACCTCATCCGAGAGCAAACTGATTTCCGACCAGATCAGCCGGCTGTTTGTGCCTGGGATGGAAGCTTCACTTTTAAGGAGCTCGACAAGGTATCCAACAAGCTCGCTGCCCAGCTGCAGAACCTTGGGGTAGGCCCTGAAGTCACGGTCGGGCTCTGTTTTGACAAGTCCAAATGGAATGTTGTCTCAATGCTGGCCATTCTGAAGGCAGGCGGATGTTACACCGCAATGAGTCCGGATTATCCTTCGTCACGGATTCGAGAAATGCTTTCTGATGTCGAAGCGACTCTCGTACTTTGCTCCCCACAGCATGCCAGGAGGTTGACCGATGCCGGGGTGCTTCCCTCCAACCGTGTTATTCCAATTGATCAGGACTACCTCAACAGTCTCGGTACGATGAGTGGCGATATCCAAAGCCACGTATCGCCATCAAACGCCGCAATCATTGTTTTCACCTCCGGCAGCACGGGACGGCCAAAAGGCGCGATTATTGAACATCGAGGGCTGTGTTCGATGCAACACTATGAAGGTCCGCATGTGGGCATCGGCCCCGGGACGCGCACGCTACAGTTCGCGTCACATGTGTTTGATGTGTCGAACTCGGAAGTCTTCACGACGCTGATGCGTGGCGGGTGTGTCTGTATCCCATCCGAAGAGGAGAGGATGAACGACTTGGCGGGCGCCATCGAGAAGTACAAGGTCGATTGGTCTTTCCAGGTGCCAACCACAGCAGAAACAATTGACCCAGACCTGGTGCCAGGCTTGCAGTATCTAGCATTGGGTGGGGAAGCGATTCGTCAGGGGCTTTGCGACCGATGGGCCGGGCGCTTGAAGCTGCTGAATGTAGGTCCAGGGCAACCCCGCTTTTACTTTGTTTACTTCAGGGGGAGCAAAAGCTAATCTCGTTATCTAGTCTTACGGTCCCTCCGAGTGCAGTATTTGGACCAGCGTCTCCCAGATTATGCCCGGCTCGACAACACCGAATAATATCGGCCGCGGTCTTGGTTGCCGTACCTGGATCACCGACAAGAACAATCACAACCGACTCGTCGCCATCGGCTGTGTCGGGGAGCTTTGTGTCGAGGGGCCCATCGTGACCCGAGGATATAAAGGTAACCCACAGCAAACTGCAGCCGCATATATCGAGAACCCTTTGTTTGCTAGAGAACTCGGTATTGGGCACATGCGCATCTACAAAACGGGCGATCTCGTGCGGTACGAACCTGACGGCACTCTGCTCTACGTCGGTCGCAAGGACAGTCAGGTCAAAGTCCGCGGCCAGCGCATTGAGCTGAGCGAAGTAGAGCATCACATTATGGTTGCCAATGGCGCTGGTCTGGATGCCGATGCCGTCGCAGTGGAAAAGGTAGTGGTGCAACATGGCAGCCCGGAGATGCCTGATCAAGTCGCTCTCGCAGCGTTTCTTCACATTACGACAGCCGCGCCGCCTCGTTCGGTCCAATCAAGGGCCGAATCACAGCATTCGCCGCTCAACCTCACAATAGATCTGGACAATGACGCCACAAATGCCATCCGAGACCAGCTCGTCGCGCTTCGGCGGAGCTTGTTCGAATCGATCCCTCCTCACATGGTGCCCTCATTCTTCATCCCACTTCGCCAGATGCCTGTCACAGCCACGGGGAAGAAGGATCGAAAGATCTTGCGCTCCATCGGGGCTTCCCTTTCCAAGGACCAGCGTCGACAGTACGCTTTGTTTGGTGATCGAGAGGGACAGGAGACCACAAAACACGTTGACGACCGTGTTTGCGTTACCGATGCCGAAAAGCAGCTGAGGTCGCTGTGGGCTCAAGTCCTCGGCATACGAGATGAGCAAACCATTACTGCCGATGACAACTTCTTTCTCAAAGGCGGCGACTCCATCCAGGCAATGAGACTCGCTTCGGCTGTCCGCAGAGTTGGCAAAACGATTACGGTCTCAGACATGTTCAAGCTGCCCAGGCTCTATCAGATGGCTACTCTCCTCGAACAAGGGGATCAAGTGCTTGAATCAGGAGTGGACATCATCCCGCCTTTCTCGCTACTTGGGGAGCGAGATGCGAAAGAGGCAGTCCTTCATGCAGCAACACAATGCGGCGTCAAGAGCGAGGACATTGAGGATATTTATCCCTGCACTCCTCTCCAGGAAGGTCTGATGGTCGTATCTACCCATCAGCTACGGGCATACGTGTCGACGCGGGTCTTTGATATCGGCGAGAATGTCAACATTACCCGTTTCAAGGGCGCATGGCAGAAAGCATTCGACATATTCCCCATTCTCAGGACTCGAATTGTGCTAGGTACCGAATCCGAGTCTCTTCAGGTTGTTTTAAAGAGCACGTCGTTGGAATTTGCAGATATCGACACATCCGACAGTGCTCGTCTACTCTCTCACGTAGAGTACGGTGGAACGCTGTGCGCCTTTGGTATCGACTTCACAGCCCGCAAGTTCGTTTGGGCTGTACACCACGCCATCTACGATGGTTGGAGTGCCACTGTTCTCCTTTCGGCAGTGGAGAAGCTCTACCGAGCCGAAGAACCCTACTCACCCGGGCCGTCCTTCAACAATTTTGTTCGACAAGTTTCGCTATCTGTGAATAGCGGTGCTTCGAATGACTTTTGGCGGACACAGCTCAGCAACTCCGGCGGCAGCAGCCCTGCCCATTTCCCGAAACTCCCCAACAAAACGTACCAAGCCCGAGCCACAGACGAGTTTATATACTCGTTTCAGCTCCCGCGGTCTCATGAGACTCATCCAGAACTACACCCGGCGATCCTCAAGACAACTCTCCTTAAAGCTGCTTGGGCCATGGTCACGGCACGGCACTCCGAGTCTCCTGACATTACTTTTGGTGTTGCCCAGTCAGGACGAGACTGTCCAGTACCGGGGATAGAGGAGATTGTTGGCCCGGTTATCACAACGGTCCCTGTCAGGGTGCAGATTGACTATACACGGACGGTCGAGCAGTTCCTTTCCCAAATCCAAGATCAATCTGTCGCCATGATCGCCCACCAACACGCGGGTCTGCAGACGCTTCGCGGTCTCGGCAAGGAAGTGCAAGCAGCGCTAGAGTTCAAGAGTCTTTTCGTCTTCCAGCGAGATGACGATGCTTTCGTTGATGGCAGTCGCGGGTTTTTGGAGGAAACCTCCTCGCCGGAACTGATGAGTGGTTTCTATCCGTACCCTATCGTCATTGAGTGTACTCTGGCTGCCGACGGCGCAACAGTCAAAATGCTCGTCAGGCACGATCCGCTGGTTGTGCCGATGCACGAGGTTCGCTGGCTCTGCCAGCAGTTCAGCCATGTCGTTGATCAGCTCGGCGGCACGTTGTCGGCCGACTCCACGCTGCAAGACGTCGACATCCTTGCCACCTCCCAGTTGATGACAATTCGGGCATGGAGTGCGGCGTGGCCATATGACAAAGCGGCGAGTGGCCGGACCGTCGTCCAAGCCATTGCCGAGCAGGTCCGAAGGCGCCCCGCCACTCTGGCAATCAGGGGCTGGGACGGTGATATGACTTACGCGGAGCTGGGCCACATCGCCAGCCGCCTAGCAAGATTTTTGGTAGCCACTGGCGTTGGTCCGGAAACCATGGTGCCTCTTTGCTTCGATAAGTCGAAGTGGGCTGTCGTCGCTTCCTTGGCGGTCGTCATGGCCGGCGGTGCATTCGCTCATATCGGGCCAGCTCAACCACTTGAACGGAAGAAGGACATACTGCAGGCCACCCGATCAAGTTTCGTTCTCACATCTCGCCGGCACGAGGTTCTGTTCTATGGCACCAACGTCTCCGTCATACCCATCGATGAACACGCCCTCAATGAGATGAAAGACTCCCCTGCGATTCAGTTCCCTCAACTTGGGCCGCACAACTCTGTTTACGTCTCCTTTACATCTGGCAGTACCGGGAAGCCAAAGGGAATCACCGTCGAGCATGGGAACCTAGCTCTCAGCGCCCAGGAACATGGCAGTCGTCTTGGCGTCAATCCTGGGACCAGAGTGCTCCAATTTTCGGCGTATACCTTCGACATCGGCCTCGGCGACATATTCATCTCACTACAGCGCGGCGCTACTATCTGCATTCCGTCTGAGTGGGAGCGAATAAACGACCTGCCCGGTGCAATCACAAAATACCAAGCTGACTGGCTGTCAACAACGCCGTCGGTTGTCGCAGAGCTTCTCGGCTCCCCCGAAGCCGTGCCGAGCTTGCGCACTCTGGCCATCGGAGGCGAGTCTCCGACAGAGGAAAACATCAAGACGTGGTCCGAAAAGGTCAACCTCCAGATCTGGTGGGGCCCGACAGAAACAACCATTTACGCGTCGTCCACACCAGCTCTCAATCCCACGGACTCACCCCTGAAGCTTGGAAACCCCATGGGCTGCAGCATGTGGCTGTGCGAGCCAAATGACCACAATCGACTAACACCACTGGGGTGCGTTGGAGAAATTGTCGTCGAAGGCCCTCTTGTTGCAAGGGGCTATCTCGACGAGGAGGCGAAGACCGCAGCAGCGTTTGTGCGTGATCCACACTGGGCCAATGGTCTAGGCCGTATGTACAAGACGGGGGATTTAGCTCGTTACGACGCCGATGGATGCATGGTGTTCCTGGGCCGCAAGGATAACCAAGTCAAGGTACACGGACAGCGAGTTGAGCTTGGTGAGATCGAGCACAACATCTCGACCAACGAGTCCGTCCGCCAGGTTGCGGTTCGAGTTCCAAAGCGCGGCCTACTTGCAGATAGACTGGTGGCTCTCCTAAGCTTACATGAGGCCCCCGATCACAAAAAAACCGACACGTCTGTTCGTGGGTCATCACAAATTGTGGTTCTTGCCAACACCACCGACGAGACATCCGCGCTCCGGAGAGCCCTACAGGATATCCTTCCCAGCTACATGGTGCCATCGGTATGGATTTGCGTGGAGACCATTCCGTTGAACCCGAGTGGCAAGATGGACAGGAAGTGTGTTGATGCTTGGCTGGAGGAAATGGATCAAAACGCATACCAGTCACTACTTGCCAGCAGCGAAAAGACCGATGACTTACGTCCGCCATCCAATCCAACCGAGGCTGCTTTGTGCCAAATTCTTTCCCAGATTCTCAGTCTGAAACACATCAGCCTGGATCAATCGTTCCTCAGCCTCGGCGGCGACTCCCTCACTGCCATGCAGCTCCGTAACCAGGCACGGAGCGCGGGGATTATCTTGAGCATCCAAGACATCATCAAAAGCAAAACCATCAGCGAGCTTGCTTCGAGGGCGGAGATCAGGAATGACGCTCCCCTCACCTCCACGACGTCTCGAACAGAGCTCTTGGGTGTACCCTTCGGCTTGTCTCCGATACAGAAAATGTTTTTCGACATTATAGACGAGGCGTCGGAGGCGGGCTTCAGCCACGATATGGAACGCTTCGACCAGAGCTTTGTCATGCAAATAAAGGAGGGCCAGCAGATTAGCACTCAACAGCTGCATGAGGCTCTCACTGCGGTGGTGCATCGACACTCAATGCTACGAGCCCGGTTCATCAAACAAGACGGCTCATGGTCCCAATATCTGACAGACGATTCGACCACCGCATTCCGGCTTGGCAACACCGACCTTCAGTATCGGTCTCAGTTAGCAGCTTCTGTCGACCAACTTGGGGATGGTCGGGCCGACCATACCTTAAATCTCGACAAGGGCCCTCTGTTTTTGGCCCATCTGTTCAACGTTCGAGACAGCAAGCGAGGCGAACAGCTTCTCCTCGTCCGCGCACATCATCTCGTTATTGATGTGGTGTCGTGGCACATCCTCTTGGGTGACCTCGAGTCGTTTCTCTTGACTGGCAGCTTTGCTGGACGGCCCGCTCCAGCTCTCTCCTTCCAGTCCTGGATACATCTGCAAAAAGAAATGGTCCAGCCCCTCAATCCATTCGACTTGTTGCCGCGCGCTGAAATTGGGAATATTTCCCTGCCAGACTTCGAGTACTGGGGCATGGAAAACAAACCCAACATCCATGGCGACGTCGTGGAGTCACAGTTCTTGTTAGAAGAGGGCCCTTCGACACAAATGCTGGCACAGCATGGTGCGGCTCTCGTGGACATTGTCCTCGCCGCACTGATCCACACATTTGCATCCATCTTCCCTGATCGCATGCAGACACTACCACCAGTGTTTCTAGAGGGACACGGCCGTGAGTCGTGGAACGACAAGATCGATCCATCTAATACGGTGGGATGGTTTACAACCATTACCCCCGTGGTGGCGTCCACTGCTGCCGCTTCTAGTTTCCTTACGACGTTTCATGCCGTCAGAGCAATGCGGAGCCAGACACCGGCGAATGGCATGCCCTATTTCAGTTCGCGGTATCTGAGCTCCAAAGGTCGCCAAGCTTTTGCCTCACACCACCACATGGAGATTCTCTTCAACTATCTCGGGAGGTCCCAGGAATCCAACACCGGCCAAGACGCCCTATATCTTCCCGCGACTTTGACGGAGGAGGAGAAAGCGCTCGTGAACCGTCAAGGAGATCAACTACCGCGGTTTGCACTGTTCGATATCTCGGCCGAAATCACGAGGAACCACCAGATTCGGGTCACATTTGCTTACAACAAGAAAGCGCGGCACCAAGAGAAGATCAGCCAGTGGTTTGTTTCTGTACAGAAAGCATTACAAACTGCCGCCGATGCGTTGGCACAACCAGTCATAGAAAGTCCCATCCTCGAGCCACCGCGAGTGGATGAAACGAAGGAGGAACAACCCATCCTCAAGCCTGTACGACGAGACGCAGAGACGGCAGTCGAGCGCATTTACCCATGCGTGCCGATGCAGCAACATATGCTCACGGCTCGCAAAAAGGACCCCGAGAGGGGCTTGTACGAGATGGAGCTCAGCTTCAGCATTACCACTCCGACCGGTGATGTCGATATTGAAAGGCTACAGTCGGCTTGGCAAAACGTGGTGGACAGACACGCAGTCCTCCGGACCATATTTGTGCCCGGCCCATCTCCTTCCGGCGGCCGCGAATACCGCCAGGCAGTCCTCCGCAGGGTTCGGGTGGAAGTCGGTCTCGTTGAATGCGCGGACGAGACCGATATGCGTACTCAGATGGCGAGCTTCCGGTCGGTCAAGTACAGTGGTCGGTGGAGGGAGACAACACCGAGCCACCGGCTCACGGTCTTCCGGTGCCCAGCCCTACACAATGGACATGATCAGCATCTGGTGGCATGTAAGCTGGAAATTGACCATGCGCTCACGGATGGAGTGTCCATCGCTCTCACCATGCACGATTTGGCCCTCGCTTACGATGGAAGACTCCCTTCCAGCCCAGCGACCGGGTTCGGCGAGTACGCGATGTGGCTGTCCGAGAACCACCACCACGGACATTCACACCAAGATAACCAAATGGATATTGAGTACTGGAGACGGTTCATCCAAGCCGCCACGGGCGGGGATCCGTGTCTGATTCCCCACCGCCCATTTTCCGCTCACTCAGCCGCCTCCTCTACTAGGTCTACTGAGCCGCCAGAACACAAGATGCTCACGATCAACCTGGACGAGGAACAACCTGTCTGGAGGGACTTACCGATCCTCTGCGCCCGCCACGGAATCACCATGGCGACGCTCTTCCAAGCAGCCTGGGGCCTGGTGCTTCATCGCCTCACGCCAACAACCAGCCTCAGGAGGTCCACCCTATTCGGATACATGACAGCCAACAGAGACTCTGGCGCCGTCGAGGACCTAGAGCAGGTAGTCGGGCCCGTGATCAACCTGCTCCTCTGCCGGACAGCCTACATCAACACCGACACCGACAACATCAGCAAAGATGACGTCTTGGCACTCCTCCACCGGCAGAGAGACGACTTTTTCGACTCGCTCGAGCACCAGTACGGCGTGGCCAAGCTGATGCAGCAGGAGCAGCTGAGGGAAGAGACAGATCCGCGGTTCAACTCGGTCATGAGCCTGCAATATCTTGACTCGCGGGTTGCGGCACCGACGAAAGATGTCGGTATCAGGTTTGACATGTTCGCCGGGCGTGACCCTAATGCTTGGGATGTTACCGTCGGGGTGCAGATCCGCGGGAACGGAGGCGGCGTGGGTGGAAGGGGTGATGACGGGACTTCTTCGGTTGCTGTGGCTGCCCAGTTGGGATATTGGAGTCATGTTCTTGCTGATGATGCGGCGCGAGATGTGGGGGATATGTTTTGTCGGATTATTTTCCAGCTGGTGGGTGTCTTGCGGGGGAATGAGTAAGGGCTGGTTGCGTGATATGTCGGTCGTTTTTTTGGGGTGTGTTTCCTATCTTTAGACGTTCGGTGTTGGCGTTTGCTCCGCTCATGCACTCTTTCAGTTCCCTTTTGTCTTACTGTTCGTCTTTATGTCTTCTTATTTATACATCTCAGTCAGTAAATACTTTCTTAGGCTCGAAGAAACTGGTCTTTGTCTTGGTCCTGGTTCTATTACCCACGTAGTGTTGACCGGCAGGGTCCCTTTTTGCGAGTAGTATCCTGTCCAGCAAGTTCCTGTGTGGATCAAAATATCACTTTCGCAAGTCACTCATCACCTTGATGGTTTAGATCTGAGAAGTGAATCCACACAGTCGAGACAATATGGACACCTACGGACGCTGACTCCAACCCCAGTACCATCTCAACAGCATTGATCGAACATGACATGACTACACCCTTGGAGCATACCTGATTTATAAATTGAACCTAGAAGCTTTTGGAGCGGCCTCCGTCCCAGGCGCAGTTAAACCCTAACCCTGACCCCTGAATCACGTTGCCTGGCAACCAAGTCAGGTTTCCTCCTCGTGCAATAATAGGGGGCTCGCCCTGATTTTGGAGGCTCTGTTGGACAGCATGAAGAACGAAGATACAAGACTGGTTGGTTTTGTATCACGCTGGCACTAGATCCGCAAAACAAATTACTACTGCTCTCTGCCTCGGTACGGAAATCGTGCCACAATCCGTCATCGTGAGGAGTTCGGTATATGATATATCTAGGTCGTCCACTCAACAGGTAGAGAAAATACCTAGACGTACTACAGTTACCCTCCCGACCAGTCGTTCAACAAGTTCAGCGGTGTTTCTAGTATTCTCCACCACCACCTTAGAAGGAAACCAACATGAGAGATATCGCCATATTGACGCCGTCGCTGCGCGTACCCGTTGCTGCCTCGTCGCGCCGTTAGGATGAAGTCACTACAACAGGTTGACCATGCCTCGACGTCGTCAGCCGGGCATGTCCGGCCGCACACTCCTGCACACCCATACCTAATATAGCCTGAGCCACAGCTCAGCGAGCTTTACTTCAGCGTGTGCCCACCGGATCGAAAAAATCTCAGCCGGCCTTCCGGGGTACTCCATCTCTATCCTGAAAGGGAGATGTAGCTCCCTGACCTCTCGCCTCATCTCAGTATACGTCCGCTGGTCACGGTGGGTTTTCCGGTTGCCGAGTACCAATCCCGACCAACGCTCTCTCATCGCTCCCCATACACCCTCCTCATCACCCGGAAACTGGTCCGACCCCATTAAGTGCAGTAGAGCCTCAGAGTTTGGTGGCCTCAACTGTCTCACGAGTTCTCGCGGCGTGATGAAGTGAGTTGGTGGGTTGTCGTCGACCTCCAGACGCCGCTGAAATCTGAGTAAGATGACACAGTCGACGTCTGGCTGCCCGACAGCGAGCAAGTACTCCAAGCGTTTGAACATTGCCGCAGTCACCCTCGCTGCAGGTGCATGTGGTGTCCATCGTATATCAAGTATTCTAGCAAAAAAACACGGGAGTACAATGGCCCAAACGGTTCTCAAATTGCCCTCTCCGTCCCGTATCGGATCGTCCAGAGACGCGCCAAGATCCAGGAGTGCCTTTAAAGGCTCAATAGACTTGTTCCCTTCGAACAGCCAATTGTGGCAGGCAGAGAACAACAGGGACATGTTTCCCTGATGTTGCTGAAGCTCGGGCCGTCTTGATACGTGAGCGACCAGATATTCCGGTTGGCACATGCTTGACGCAACCCAGTGCAAGAATGATATCGGTTGATTCGGTATTGATTTGTGACGTAGTGAACTGGCTCCCACATACACCGAGGGTCCCACATACAGCGGGTGTTCAAAAACCCCGAATGGCTGGTGGTGATCCAAAGCCTTCCAATATCCATCCAAGAGGTCATCCGGAAACAGCTCAGACTCGTAGTCCCTGAGGAACTTTAGATAATCTTTCCTCCGAAAAGGTGGAATAATTCCCTCGTAGCGACGGAAGAGGTGCTTGCTCTCGCAGAACCACAGTTCCGCCAACAGCAGGCGCGCGTATGTGTTAGGCGTGGTCAGGTCCGGCCATCTCGCTGAAAGTTCCTGGATCTCGGCGCTCTGACGGACAAAATCGCGCACGGTTCGGTGGAAGAACTGAACGCGCTTGCGGAAAAAAGGGTTGGCGTCCTCGCCTTTTAGGTCTTCCATTTCTAGCAGCCCCATGGTGATACTATCGAGTTGCCGTTCTGCCAACGAATACCGCTCTGTCAACTCTTCGTCGCTATAGGCGTGAATGTCGCAAGACATGGGCCATGTAGGGTCGGTCAAGTGTTCGATCCACAAGACAATGAGACCCAGATCTGGCTTCTCCTGTGCATCAGGCATGTCGACAACGAGCAGCAGCAATTTGAAAGATTTCTCCCGATACGCTGGATTGATTGACGTAAGGAGCTTAGTGTAAAGGTCCTGAAGACCGGGTGGGATATTGTCCAAGTACTTTTCCAGGGATCCGACATCATTGTGCTGCGGGAGGGCGACGAGAAGGTACCGGATCGCTAGCCGCGCCCAGAGGAAGACTCCATCTGAACGGTCGACAACAGTTCTGAGGAGCGAAACATAGTGGGTATCAATCAAAGGACGGCTTCTATGTCGCAAGAACATCATTTGCCCGAATCGGAAGATATCGTCGGCGGTGAGTGTGTGGAGGTCAATTCGGATCCCGTCGGTGAACGAGTATCGGAATTCAGAATACGGTCGAGAGGTTACCAAGATTTTGACACCGTCTTGAGCCACCCATTTCTCTAGTTTCTTGGCGAGTTCCAAGTGGTCCAGCCGATCCGTGGCGTCTTCACCGTATTCGTCCAGACCGTCGATGAAGAAGACGAGCTTCCAGTCTTGGTTGGTCGATAGTGAAATAAGTCGTGAAAAGGCGCCCGTGAGCTCACGGGCGCGAAAGTACTCAGTGTCAATAGACGCATGAGAACCTACTGCTGAGAACGTCTGATAGGCTGTTGGAAAGACCATCGGTATGATTTTAGGCCGTTGCTTCAACGCCTGGAAGAGCATTGATCGATAAAGGCCTTCCAACGACCTTTGCATTTTGTCGCCAGCTCTCCAGAAGAAAAAGTGGCCGAAAATCAGCTGCTTCTCACCCGCCCACTTCTTCAGGTCTGCCAACGTCCGCGGATGTTGCAACAACAGCTTCATCATCGTAGACTTTCCACTGCCGGCTTTACCAGAGATGTGAAAAATATTCTCGCCTTCCCGGAGCCACTTCAAATACATGTTTCTTGCCTCAGTTCGGAGTTTTTGGGCTTCTGCGTCGTATTTTCTGGCCATTTGCTGGCCCTCGTCGTCACTAGTGTCCCAATCGCTGTTTTCGCTTTCATCGGAGTCCGAGTTGTCTCCATAGCGGTCTTCAATCGCGGTTACCTCAACGTCTCCCTCTATCATCCAACGGAAGGTATCGCTTTCAGGGTCATCCACCGAATCCTCGCGGTAATGTATTGATTTAAATGCGATCTGCTTCAGGATGCGTATTTCCGGGGACTCAGTATTGTTCTTCGCGAGAAGGGAAAGTAGAGAATCTCGAATCTCTCGGGTGAGTTGCAGCTGGATTTGCAGTTCGGGAGGCGGTCCGTCTTGTTGGTCGCAGCGTTCCAGAGTCCTCTCGAAGCCAGCCAAGACTTCATCACGGAGCACGGTAAGTTGTCTCACCAAGTCCACGAAATGCTCTTGCGACTGAGACAGGAGCTTCTGGATGTCGAGATGGACTCCCAATTGGTGATCGCTGGGAAAGACAGGATCAGCACCGAAGGGGAAGAAAGAAAATCACTGAGATTGGTCGCTGGATACTTACTTCAACATCAACCCAAGTCGTACAAGGATCTGCGAACGGTATCTCCCCAGCAGATCCTCGAGCTCCCGGACCGAGCTCTTCTTTCGCATGCTTCGAAGGGCCACCCTGGCACTTTCCCATCTCGTGCCGTTTTCCGTCTTGAGTCTGCCCAGCAACGCGACCAGCTTTTTCGAGACTTCCTGGCATTGCAACGCAAGCGAGGCAAGGGCCTGCTCGTGTTCCGACTGTCCCAGAGCGTTGGTGTTCAGCTTCGCCGTCAGGCTATGGAGGTCACCGACGATTGCGCCCAGCTGAGCGTTCTCGGTGGTCTTGCCCGACTGGAACACTTCGAGGGTGCCGCTCACGAGTTTGTGGGAGAAGTCGACAAAGGCCACAATGGCGGCGGCGAGCCCGATAGCTGAGACTGGGTCCATCTTCCGTGGCTTTTTCCAAAAGCAAGAAAAGAAATGGCGAGAAAGACAAAGTCATTGATGCGGACCCGCTGGCTGGCCGCACAGGGTGCGATATCGCTCCAGATCAGTTGTCGCGACCTTTCGGGATCGGGAATCACCGCTGGTCCGGTGGTGCGATCGGTATCGAGGGCCAGGAAACTTGACAGGACCCCGCTTTGGTGGCCGGTGCGGGAGGCCTTGTCTCTGCTCTGACGTTTCGTTGGTTCGAGCATGTTTCGTGTATGGTAGCGAGCCGTTCACGTGCCGTACCCATTTAGCATTCGGCAGCAGTCGTTGAGGATTTTCAAACTTTACCGGCACCAAGAGCGAAAGGTAAGGCGCCCATGCCTAAGGACCGGAGAAAACGGGGAGTGCTGCGGGCACTATCCGAAAAGATGCGGCTGACAGCTGAGCATCCACACTGTCACACCCCTCATCAAGAGCCTTCAACAGCTTTGCATCTTGGCCATCACACCTACCTCTGGGCATCCCGCGGGGCAGACAGATTACCAAAAGAGTGCCCAAGCGGGGCCCGCGGGCATCTCATCGACGACGCATGAAAAGAAAATCTCAGATTTCATCCGACAAAACCCTATGTCTCCGCCGAGCCGACAAACATGCGGCGTCAATAGTCATCTTTAGCATACCTGGAATGGATGCATCCAATCTTTTGCAGCAGCTACTTAGTTGGAGGAAAGGAGTTTCAGTTGGGCCTGCAGGAGAATACCCAGCTCAAGACCTAACCACCACTTGAAGGCCATTCACCAAAACGAACTCTGACTTGGTTCTCCTTTCCTATTCCTCCCTAATCTTTCACAGGAGAAAAACTGGCCAACATCAATCCAATAAAAGTCCAGCAACAACGACTTCCCTAAAGAGCTGAAGAGCAGGCTACCCCCACGTCCCCCACGTCATCTCTCCCCCGACCACACCCCGGGTACCGGAGCCCGCCGACGACCGTTTCCCGCCCGCGCTCTTCTTCCCCGGATTTTCCCACCCTTCATTCCCTTTTCTAACACCGACCTCCCTGGAGCGGCGATCTTCTCTGCTGTGGGCCTGTCCAGCATGCCTCATAAAGGGGAACAGATGCCGCCCAGCGCCGATGCTTAACTATTGTAGGATCCAATGGCAAGAATTCCACTCCCACACAACTGATAAGAAAAGAAGGACCCCTTTTCCGCTTTTGGTTGAGTCCGCACAAGATGCGCGGCCCAAGGTGGTGGATGAGGGAGACGCGGGACCGCGTTGGATAGGTTCCATGTTCATGTTATCAGCACCACCACCACGATTTTTCATACGTAGTCCTTCGCCCTTATCAATACCGACATAAACTGTGGACATGCCCCTTGATGAGATGGCATATTCCCTGTTGCCTTTTGCGCCATATATATATCCACTCTGCACATTCCGAACATCTCCATAACACACTCCACATTTGACCTGTCCGAGTTTTTTTTTCCCCTTCGCTCCACCGGAACCTCCCAGCAAAGCCGGGGAGAATATGCAGGCGGCAGCGGCAGCACAGACCCCGGACATGCCCCTCTGCTGCTGATCGACACGATCCTACCTTACCCATCGAAAGGCCAAGTGCGGACACACGATACCAGGGCCCAGTGTTTCCAGGAGACAGGACAGGCCAGGCCAGGGCGCGAAATGATCTCGTCGGCCTCGCCCGACTTCCAGCTCAGCCTGGGCATCTGCTCGTGGGTCCTGTGGGCGCTCGCCGTGGTGACGGCCGTATGCCGGTTCCTCTCGCGCCGCCTGCAGCGCGGCCCCGGGGTCTGGCGGGACCTGCACGCCGATGACTACCTCATGGTCGTCGCCGTGCTGTCACTCACGGGCGTCGTCATCTCGTCCAACCAGGTCGCCACCAACGGGTCCAACTATGTTGGTTTCTCTGTGAAATCTTTTGAAGAAACAACTCGAGTAACACGTCAGTTAGGTCCCCGACGGCGAGACGGACACCTGGTCGCCTGCACAGGTGGCCGAGGCGGTATGGGGCAGCAAGATGCTCGTCGCGCTCGAGGAGTTCATGGTCTGCACCCTCTGGCTGGTCAAGGCTTGCCTGCTGATCCTCTATGCACGCATGACGTGGGTCTCCCTCCTCTACTACACCCAGGCCCCAGTTTGACTAAAAAAACGCTGATGACAAATGTGCAATGTAGCTCCGGCCTCCGCGAGTCGCTAGCCGTCAAGCTCACGGGCGGGTACTGCGCCCTCGGCTTCGTCCTCATCCAGGTCTTGTATCTCGGCGTCTGGTGCCGGCCGATTACCAACTACTGGGCCGTCCCCATTCCGCCGGGCAATGAGCAGTGCAAGACGTACCACAACCACCTCATCACTATCACGGTCCTGCACGTCTCGTCGGACCTGATGATGCTCGCCATCCCGCTGCCCATGATCGCACGCAGCCGCCTGCCGCTGCGCCGCAAGCTCATCCTGATAGGTGTGTTCGGCCTCGGCGTGCTCGTCGTTCTGCTTGCCGTCCTCAACCGGTACTACAACTTCGTAATGCCGCACGACCTTGTCTTCCTCGCGTGGTACAATGGTGAGGCCGCTACTGCTGTCATGATCGCCAACGTACCCTTCTGCTGGGGCCTGCTGCGGCGCATATTTGCGCTTGACCCGTGGGGACACAGCTCGGGTGCCGGTCCGAGTAACAAGCGCGGGACTGGCGCGGGCGCAGGAGATGGAGGGAATGTGATGATTCCGCCGCCGACAATTGGGAGCGGCGGGAAGAGGGGGAGGGTCAGGGGAATCTTCGACACGGCTTCGACAGGGCGTGATGACAGTCCGAGCGAGAGTATGGAGAGGATCACAAAAGAGTCACCGAAGATTGAGTTGCTCGAGTTGGGGAAGGCGTTGTGATTTTATCAGCGGGCGGGCGTTTGGTGTTTTTTTTGGGCACTGTCGCTTTGGTTCGGGAAAGGGTACCGATATAATAGAACTAGATAGAAGGATATGGTGGAGTAGATACAGAAAGGGCCTGTAGTGTGAGGTTAAATGGGCTAGTCATATATTCTGATAGAGCGGTTAGATATGGATGGTATCACCGAATTCCTTTCTTTCTGTTGTAGATATTATCTATAGGCCGAAGGCAGCCCGTTAGCGATGTCTCTCTGCTGCGCCGCTGGCTCCAGTGCGAATGCTTTTGAGGGGATATTTGCCCCCCTTACTGGAGATTATCCGACTTATCGCGAGCGGTCTGCGCCACGTAGTTGCAGTTCGAGCCTGAAAGACTAGGTAGGTAAAGATGCTTGGTTTGGTGGAAGAGAGGATGAGCCCTGACGGCTGGCTAAATACAGGCCCTGTGGTGCGTGTGTGCCTTCCATCTTGTCTGGGTGTTCCTGCCTGGCCTAACAAGCCCCAGTTTTTTCTCGGCTCGCGGCCCCCAACACGCTGACGAGCCAGGTCCTTTTGCATCCGGAATGGCAGAGCGTAAAGTGCTTCGATATTAGGCCCGCAATCCCAACCGTGATGGCCCCATGCGCCCTACCGATAGGACTTCTGGGTCCAGTTCCTGTGGGGCGGCGAAGGGCGCCAAGCCTTTCTTTAAACACCTCTTCTGCTTCCACTCGGGGTTCCTTCAGCTCCCCTGACAGGCGAAGATTGCTGACCGCTGCGTCGACAAGATGTCTTCGTTCATCTCTACCCCCAGCATCTTGCAATACACCCCAGCGAGCACTCGTCCGACGACTCGTCGGGACTCAACCGGCGATGTACGGATCCTGGGGGTCGGTGATCACCAACAGTACTCCTCGGCGATCGAGCTCCTTGTGCCGGGCGATCTTCCGAAGCGCGCACCTCCAGACTACAAGCCTCTGCCGCTACGATGGCCGTTTCTTACCTTGCTAGTTGTCTTTCTCCTTTCCCTCGTCGGAATTATAGAGTTTGCAGTTCGAAAGTTCCCACCGGGCATCAATCGCAGTACTAATCCAAACGTCGTCCCGTCGTATGCCCACAAGCGACGAGATGCACCCCAAGAGACAGCGATGGGACAGGAAGGAAGCCTCGAGCGACAGGCTCACGTCACTGCTATGCCGGCAGTTCGTATTCCCTCTCTCCCTACCGCCGCGCCAACCGAGTATCAAGAACCGACGGCCCAACTGGTTGTTGCGCGTACCATCGCGCCACGGGACCCGAGCCCAGAGCCACACCCCCCTGCTTCCTCTTACTATAGTAGTCCAACGAGTCTCTACCCCAAGATTGTGACCCAGGCTTTGGACCCAGAGGGAAACCTGCGCGATCTCAAGCCAAACGAAGACATACGAGGAAGCTGCCTCACTCTGCACAGCGCCGTCGTCTTTACAAACACACCAACATCGGGATCTGGGTCATGTGTCATGATCTACATTGAGGCTGGCGCCGCCCCAGCAGGCTCAAGCGGTGGGACCTTCGGCATGGTCACTTACACGTGCGTCGGCAAGGAGCTCGAGTTACTGGATTATCTCATCACCAATGCGGACTGGACTCCGGTCGGCTGCAGCACGACGACGATTTCCCTTTCCAGCACCTCTGCCCCTACCAGTCCTGCCACGACGACGGTGGAGACTACACCGTCGCCTTCGCTTGCTGAGGGGGTAAAACCGACAACCAACGACCAGCTCAGCAGCAGCTCAGCCAGTACCAGTTCGACCAGGAACAGCTTGACCAGCACCAGTTCAGCGGGTAGCACAAACGGCACGTCAAGGAGCACTACGGCCAGCAGTGTTTCCATCACCAACAAGCCCGTGAGTACCGGCATGTTGTCTTCATTCCCAACCGTTCTTCAGTCCACACAGACAACCAACACCAGCGGCGGCGCGTTGGTGATTTTAACCAGCTATGGTACCGCTATCGGCGCATCGGGGCGGCCCGTAGGTGCGGTATTCACCGGTCTGGGAGGTGATGATGCCACTAGAACATGGTTCCTGGCCGAGGTGTCTACTGGCTCACTGGTGGCAACGATGATGCCGGGTCTATTGACTCCGAGCTTCTCTCCACCTCAACCTACGGGGGTTGTTACAGGAGACAGTGGAACACAAACTGGCCGCGCCGGCAGCGTAACGGCAACGGCAATCACGCCAGCCGACGACCCATTCCCAACCACCACCCGCACCCTGCCTCCATTCCTCTATGGCTCTATCGTTTCTCCTACGGCAACCCCGGGAACACCCGAAGGGAGGATACCCGAAGGACTGCCACCATATATGTTCTCTGTCACAAACACGCAGTATATCGCTGGTTTGTTCCTTCCGGTGCTGCTCACGACGCTCCTCACCATCCCGATTGGCATCATAAACAACCATATCAAGCTGATACTGCCGTTTCAGGTGCTCGCCAGAGCGGGGCAATCCGGTGGAGGTGTGTCGGCAAGGGATTCGGTGTGTATGAAGCCTCTAGGCTACACGGCCATCTGGACGAGCATCCGGTTCGCGCACAAGCATCGCGACCCAGTCCCGTTGATCGGAAACCTGTTGGTCCTCTTATCATCATGCGCCATCCCGCTGTCGGCTGCCTCCATTGGCGTCAGCATCGCGTGCGATGAGTTCATGTATGCCGGGATGAGCCGCCCGGTCAGGGTGTGCCTGATGAGGCTGGGCTTTGAGAATACAACGACGCGCATAGTAGAGACACTGTTTGTCTTAATGGCCGCTCTGGTACTGTGCGAGGTATTGTTACTGCTTCGGTGGCGTTCTGGGGTTCCTGGGTCGGCGTGGAACACGGCATACATTGCCGGCATTCTGCAGAACGAGCGGACCCAACAGCTCTTTCAGTCGATCGATCTCTCTCCAAGCCCCAAGCAGCGGGACAAGAATAAGTTGATGAGACGCCTGAAAGATAGTTTGTTCTCACTGCGGGATTACCGGAGCGGACGAGGCGTGGTGGAATATGGTATCGTGGTGGAAAACGGTCCGAGCACGTTGTCCGGTCTCTCGACCCACCCTCGAGACGGCGACGGGAGATCGGTGCGGTCTGAGGCTGATCTGCAGCGATTGCCATCAAGGAGTTTTAGGGGATCACATGATGTAAATCTATCTGAGGAGGAAGTTCCCAATGGCTCCAGTAGGGGGTTGCCGGTGGTGGTGGTACAACACCTGGAAGATACCCAAAGAAACCTAGAGGGGAACAAGAGCGACATTACGAAGGGTGATGTGGAAAATTCGCCAGCAAGCAATCTGAACGAATTGACGCATCAAAATGATATACTCCAAACAGCTCGACAACATCAGACGGTCGAGAAAGTTCAGGCAACCCAGGAGACAGAGACCAAAAGACTGGATTCGGGCGTCATATCGAGGCGTCCAACCAACGACAGATATATTTCCAAGCAGGAGGCATCGAGGAGGACATCGATTCAAGACCTTGTCATCGGCATCCTCTTTATGCTGGCGCTGGTCGGGCTCCTGATTGTCATTGTATACTACGACACAACCGAGCACAGCACGCCCTTTGAGCAGTGGATGGACAGCCAGTCCTTCGGGGTCAAGTTCTTCTTTACCGGCGCCGGTGTCGTCATTTCTTTTTTCTGGGAGAGCACCTTTCAGCGTGAGTTTCTCTTTATTTGGTAGAAGGCCTGTCACTAACCTAGGTGATGAAACAGGTGTCACCATGCTAGAACCATACCGGCTGCTCTCGCGGCGACCGCAGCCCTATCGAACCCTGCTCCTTCATCCATCTACAAACCCAATTAGCGGATTTACACGAGCCGCAGCGCGGGTAGACCCGCTAACGACGGCTGTGGCGCTCGCGGGCGCTCTATCGAAAGTGATGCCCATCTTGCTGCCGATCGTGCCTTTTAACCCGCTGCAGACGTGGCGCCTGCACGAGATCTGCACGTGGATGACGGTCGGCATGCTCGCCTACATGATTATCGTGCACGGCTTTATCATGTTGCTTGTAAAGTGGCCCGACTTACCCGTAGCGCCGGACAGCATCGCCGGGCTCATGTGCTACGTCTGCGACTCGCGTATGCTAGGCCTCTTCCACGAGGGGTTTGCTACAGTCGGGGAAAAGTCGAGGAAGACGCAGCTGCAAGGTATGCGTGCAAAGTACTTTTACGGACGAATAACAGGTTCTTCGGGTAAGAAGAGGATGGGGGTCGACTATATTGACGAAATGTAGTCTCCCTAGCGCTAGCTTTAATATACGAGCTGCGATGCCAGGGGCTAGAGGACCATCTGATCTGGAGTACTGGAGATAGTCTGCGGGAACTATTCAACTGTAATGAGCGTCCATTGCTTGTTCCCGGATGTCACCCTTAGACCTAGGCAATCGGCAAGGGCGTTGATTTACCCATCTTCCTCGACTCCCAAATCCTCAACCTCTTCGTTGTAATAAGGGAAGCTGTAAGAAAAAACGTAGAGTCTTATTGCGAGATATTCCAGCGTTAAGTATTCCTCAAGCTCTACTATATAACATGCCTCCTCTTCGCATTTCTCGATATTTTTCAAGCCCAATACAGAAAGTTATTTACAAAGCATCGATATACGGCTATAAGCAAGAAATAAATAACTTACCAACAGCAAAGTCTTATCCAAAAACTCCACTAATATCTCAACCACGTTTAAAAAGATCTTACTAAATAGATCTTCGCGGGACGGATCACCACCCGCACTATTACCCTTATTATCGTTACTAGCCTAACGCTTACTTTAAAACAGAACCTCCTTATCTCCAACTAGGTTATAGTCTTTTTAATCTTATTAGAAACGTAATATGGAGCTATCCTCGCTATTTCTTTCCTAAACCTCATATTAAGCGAGGTTTGCTATTTACTTTATCTTATCCCAGGGACCTCGCAACTTAGCAGCATCAGGCACCAGGACACGCCACATCATAATTGACACCTTGTACTCGTCCATAACTATAGCATAATTAAGGCTATAGGCCACGGTATATTATCGTAAGAACTCCTCGTATTAGGCAACTAGCTAACACTTCTTTTACGCCTCTTCCAGTTTCAATCGCCACTCGTTTAAGCGCCATATCTCCTTATTAAAGTTTTTATACTCCGCTACAATAATAGCGTCTCTCTCATGCGCCTAAGCGATCTACGTCGCCACGTTACGTATAAACGTTACGCCGGGCTTTAGCTATAATGAGTTATTATTCTTAATTAATAGTTTGGATAAGCTGGCCTGCGTGTTAGGAAAAGTATCTTTAATATCGTAGTCGGCTGACATCTTGCCTGATGAGAAGAAGGTTAGCCCGGGATAAGGTGAAGGGTCGGAGTGCGAATCTTTGGTGAGGTTGGTTATCACTAATATGTACATATACTTACAGTCACTTGCAGAGGAGCCTTGCCGGTAAAGCCCCTATTTAGCCCGCGAGATGTGAATCGCATTTGTTAGTCGATGATGGCGGTGGATGGTGAAGGTGGCTATGTGAATATCGTGAATAGCTTCTTCTCCAGATACTGCGGTTCGACATTCGTCACCTTGATGAGAAGATCAGGAGTCTTCCAGCCCGCCTTGTCATACTCATCAGCCTTGCACGCTGGACTCGTCGTGTTCACCTGGACACCTTGTTTCCATATCTCCGCATAGTAGACCGTGGCAGACAGCATGTGGTCGAAAGTCTGGAAAGCCGACTTTGTTGTCTGGTCGGCGAAAGCAATAGATATTAGGGTAGGCTCTCGCCCCAAGAGTCATGGTGTGTAGTTCTATTGGCAGTTTGCAAGCATCTTACATGCGGTGGTGCACTCTATGCACGTCCTTCCATTAGGCAGCACCCAAAATCTGAAACCTACCTAGTCAAAGGTCGCTTCCTCAGATCCTGTTCCCCGCTTGTGCTATGTCAAGACAGTTCCTGTTTTTTCTGGTCGCCTTGCAATGGCAAAGTAATGTCAGCCTCCGCCCCGCCATTTTATCGCAACTATGCTCAAAGCGCGAACATTGCATGTGTTTGTGGCGGTATGTCTCGCGGCGTGCGCAGTCGCCAGGGGTGACAAGAGGAAGCTCCAGCGTCCACTGGACACCATCCATTCTGACGAAGACGAGCCTGGCCGGCGATGGGACTCGGTACGCATCCAGGTAAGACATCTAACAACCGGCGGATAGGGCACGATTGTACCAAATTCTAGCCATCTAGGAAGCGCAGTGGTTCGACATGGGCTACTCGTTCAATGTCACAGTCGGCAGCCCGCAGCAACAGGTGCTGGTGTATCTCGACATCTCATCTCCCGACAGCTGGATAACACCCGCGGCCCTCCCAGATAGACATCGAGTCTGCAAAGCCGCCCCAACCTTCAACACATCAGCTTCGTCCACCTTCCTCGCCACCAACACCCCGGTGCGCTTCCATTTCGACTGGCTCTGGGGGCAGGGTAACCTATCGTACGACACAATCGGCTTCGGCTCCATATCGGTGCAGCGTCAAGCCTTCGCCGTCCCCGACTATGTGAGCAGCGACACTTGGGGCTTCAACGCGTGCCCGATGGCCGGCATCGTCGGACTCGCCCCCTTTTCATCTCACACCGAACCTGACGACTTTGGCAAACCATCTCCGTTTGTCTCCATGGCCCTCCAAAACGCGCTGCACAGAAACATATTCGCACTGCGTTTGCGCGGACCGCACGCCGAGCTGTCCTTTGGGCGCACCAACCCAGACCTCTACCGAAGCGGCTTCATCGCCGAGGTGCCTTTGACCCGCCATCGCAGCAGCAGGTGGGATGGAGGGTGGAAGACGACGGCTTCGCGCCTGCTGCTTGAGGCATGGAAGGCTAACGACAGCTTCGTCGCCGACCTTGGCGGCGTCCCCACGACCTTTAGCACGCGCAGCCCCGAGATCCACCTGCCCAAGGCCGTGTATGATAGCGTGTACGCCGCAGCCGGCTTTGAGAGGTCGTCGGGGTGGCTGATTCTCATAGTATCAACCCTAGCTGCTTTGGAGATACAATACGCTGACGGCCCCAAACGTCCCCTCTCACATTACTCCGGGACCTTCTTGATGCCCGGGTCGGTTCATACAAAGAAAGATATTACAAAAAGGTAGATATACACAGTACGTACATTACATCAGCACTCATTAGAGTCTACAACCTCCTCACAGCGCAGCAACCACACCCAAAACCGCAACCGCCGCCGCCGCCACAAACCCAGTCTCCCTAGCCGCCGCATTCCCACTAGTCTGCGTCTCCACCGACCCCGTCGTCCCCGTCGTCCCGGTCCCTGATCCGGTCCCCGTCCTCGTCGGCCCCTCCGCCCCCGGCGTAATCGTAGTAAACACCCCAACAACTCGCCCGCCCGTAGCGGTCCCGGTCTCCTCCGGCAGATCATCATAAACCCCCGTCAAAACCGGCAAAGTCGGCACAGCCCCCAAATAAGCCTCATAAAGCGTCTCGCACCCAGGCTTATCAGTAACCAACAACCCGCCGAAATAAAACCCCCACATATGGCTCGACGACGCCGCCTCGCAGCTCGACGCCAGACTTTTTGCGGCGCTAGAATGAGCCCTGACAAAAGATGTCACCTCGGACCGGTGCTCGGACCAGGCTGATGAGAGGGACGAAGGGGGCGTGGCGGTGCTCGTGAGCGCGAGGTCGTCGCAGAGGTTGAAGGGTGTGCCTGTGGGGGGCGAGGCGGTCGCTGCGGCTACGGCGGCGCGCGATAGTTCCGAGCCGAACCATTTTACTAGGCCTGGGTGCGATTCCATCTGGGGGGCTTGTTGGATTAGGGAGATGTACGACTTTGTGCAGTCGTCTAGCTCGGGCTCGGGGGGCGCGGTTTGGCGGGGGTGGAGAGGATGGGGGATGGTGGCTTTGGCGGTTGATGCCATCCCCGCGGCGAGGGAGAGGGTGATGAGGAGCTGCATCTTTTTGATGTGGTGATGGGTTTTTTGGGGGGACTGGTGAGATCGTCAGTGGGTGAAATGTGTGAGGATGCTGGGAATGGGAGTGTCCGCGATGGGCGGTGGTGGGATACGACAATGTTTTTATTCAAGATGGAAGTGGAGTTTTCTTTTGGCAGGCAATTTCGTTGAAATCCACCTCGCCGAGACTGAAGGATGAGCCTAATTTTCCGTAGCGGCGCAGCTCCACTGGATTGCGAGGTTGCATTGATTTCTCTTGGTAGCCAAGACTTTGATCCGCGGCATGACTTGGTGGAGGTGTTGCATCCTTTCAGGGGCTATTATGGGAAAGGGGCTTTGGTTTATACTACTCGACGTGTTGACTCGGTGATGAGGATTGGTTCAAATTGGTGTTTTTCATGAGAATTCTTTTTCATTCTGGTGTAAACCATTTGGAGCAATAAGGTACCACCCGTACAAGCCGCAGTATACAGATGTAGGTATAAAGCCATCAAGACGCACTAGGTGTACAGGTACATGCGTCTCATTTTAGAGTCAACTCCACTAACGCAACTCTACGGAACTTCCCGTATCGAGTAGCTCGAGACTATAAAACACTGCACATCCAACCGGTTCTAAGCGTTAGGATCCCCGGGATGCTGCCGACCAAGGAGAAGTCGATACGATGGTGGCTCGTCCGGCTGGATCATTCCGACTTCGACACGTCTCCCGGTCCGGCCCATCCATCACCAATCCTAGGCGAGACAACATGGCGTGTCCGCTCGACTGTTCAATACCCCACGAGATACATGTTCGAAGTCCTGGGCTGGTCGTATTGTGGTTCATGCAGCTCGAGATGAGGCATTAGGCTACGGTCGTGACATCTTCCCGCTTCGATACGTTCGGGATCGTCTTCGTTCTAGCTGACATACCAAAAGGTCTAGCTAGGATCCATAGCGTGCAAGTCTCAAGATATAGACACCCTCCATCCTACACCGAACTCGCAATCCTAGGTTGTCCTCGTCGTCTCGCATCCACCCCCCGAAGTCGTCACACCCCCCACAAACACCACCAGCACCGCCGCGTACGTCGCCGTAGCAGCCAACAACTCAAGCGGCAGCTTCGTAGGCGAGAAGTACGCAGCCGCGACGGCAAAGACCATGGTACAGACCCCAGCCGTCACCAAATTCACAGCGACGTTGGGCACGAGCGCCATCAGCACCATCGGCGCATTGAGAATAACCCCGCCGAGCACAGCGAGCACATAGCGCTGCCTCTTCGTCCTGGACGCGTACGGAAAATCCCACGGCCCGCCCGGCAGGTCCGGGTGGAGATGGTTCTCGCCCGGGGGCACGCCGTCCTCGGGCCGGATCCCGTCGATCGTCTTGAGGTAGGTCAGCAGCTCGCGCTCCATCTCGCGCTCGGAGCGTAGCAGAAAAAGGTTGTTGTGCCAGTCGCGGTAGCCGACGTCGCGGATGAATTCGCGGTCGCGGACGGCGTTGCCTTTGTATGTGTCAGTTTGCGTTCCATCAGAAATAAAAGGGAGGCGCACAATAGCTCTGCATCAGCGAGGTCAGCGCGTCCGAGTCGGAGTCGTCCATGGCGCCCTTCTTGAGGATGGTCGCGGTGGCGTCGAGGATGCGCTTGCGCAGGTAATGCAGATTCATGCGGTGCAGGGCCGTCATATTGAAGCGCTCGCCACGCTCGTTGGTGTAGAAGATGTGGCGGCGCGCCGCGTCCACCACCGCTTTCGAGATGGGGTCGGGGGTTGCCATGTTTTTTTCTTCGGCCATTTGTTGCAATGTTGGTTGTTTGAATTCGAGATCATCGTGTAGTCTTTTGTTCACAGCTATATCCCTTTCTGCAGTGCTGCCTGATGAGCGTAGGATTTGGGGTAGCCAATGAGCCACACTGCTGCGGTTCGGCGGCCTCATGAATGCAACCCAGGCCATCTCTTGCAGCTGAGTCTGCGTTTGTTTACCATCGATTCTCGTCCATGTATATACTGCACAGTCGATAACAGCAGATCAAGCATTTAGTCCCCCCTCCCCTTGGACGGCAGGTCCTATGCACATCACACCAAGTGGCACACCAATAGCTGCAGAACCAATGGTCCGAAACGAGGAGGTATATAACAGCTGCCTCCCGGGTCTTGGGTTTCGGCCAGCTCTGGAGGTCCACCCGCATCACCTGAATCTCGAAGTGGACCTCAGATGAGATGAGGTGACGCTGGAAATAGTATTTTCCTCAGAGGGTCAGTTGATGACGGCTCGTTCAATGCTGCGTGTTCCTATACTGTCATACTGGAAGTGGACGGCGGAAATCTCTGGCATCCCCTTTTCTCTCACTGAAGGGTTCGAGTAGGTATAGAATGGGCGCGGAAGTCCGACATGAGCCACATGGAGAAATCCGATGGGCCAGAGCGCAATATTCGAGTGTTTCGGTCATTGTGTCAACTACACTCAGACATAGAAGTGTGGGAGTACGGTACTGTCAGGTCGAATTGGCTGTGCTCAGAGCAGCCCAAACAATAGAAGGATACCTGTACCGTGTACGGCAACAGCCAGACGCCATGACCGGAACCTCCTGAATGCCAGACGCGGGCACAGATGAATCTGGGCTCACCGGTATCATTGCCACCCTGTTACTTTGAAAATATCAGCCCACCAGCATGGAAAACCCACCGATTCGTGGATCAAGGGGCACCGAAAACAGAGACTCCTGACCTTCGCGTCAATAATTGTTTACCCTCAGATGTGAAGTCATCGGAGAAATTGGATAACACATTCGGATCAAGCGCCCGGTCGTCCCCTGCGTTGCATTGGCACTCACACATAACCATGCCTGTCGATCTCGGTCAGCCGGGAGGTGACAGCGGGTCGTATCTGGAGGAGCAATAGGATCAGCTCGTGGGCATCGCGACGTAGCATCAGAGCGACATTACGAGTTGCCGAACCCGGGAATTGGATTTGTCCAGTGCTGGTTGCGGCTATGTTTGTCGCGCCTTGTGTCACCAACGCGGCAGAGAGGAAACGCGTTCGGCGACCTCGGCTTCTCCAGGCTAAGCAGAAAGGCTGTTGTTTAATTCCCGTGCCAGTTGCATAGGCTGTACTGCAACATCAGCTCAACGTATTGCTCACGGTGGCTGTCCCGATTGGTCAACGTCGCATAATCCTGCATTCGAAGACGGCCATACCCCGCTGTCACGCTATAAAAGTAGGATTTGGGTAGTATTCCATGCGCGTCGTGGCTCCAGGGTAATTAAAGCTGCCCAGGGCAAGGGCTTGAGCCAGGCTCGTGGATCTCAGCCATAAGTATAACTCCCTGTGCTGTCAGACTCCTTCGGTCAGCCAGACTCTTCCAGTCAGTGGTGTAAGTCGCAACATGGCTCTGACAAGGTTCACCATCGTGGCCGCCGTTCTATCGGCGTGGGCTGATCAGTCCACGGCCATCTCCTCGGCGTGTGCACCTCGCTTCACCTGGGAAGACGCGCAGTTGACGGACTCGATAGCTTCCAGCAATGCGTCGTTGTTTGGTTTCGACAGCAACTCGACCACGGCAAAAATCTCGCCCAAGTGTAAGGTCTTCCCCGGCGACGCCGCCTGGCCCTCTCAACTTGTCTGGAATCTGTTCAACGTCACGCTCGGCGGCGCCTTGATCAAGACGGTTCCGCTCGCGGCGCCATGCTACAACAACTGGCCGCAGCACGACGCTGCGCAGTGTCAGTATGTCACGAACAACTGGGCCGATCCGCATCTGCACGTTAGCGACCCAACCTCGGCCCAGTTTCCGCTGTACCAGGGCCGGACCTGCATGCCGACAGACAATCCGAACGACAACTGCACCTTGGGCGGGTATGCGTCGTACTCGGTCGCTGTCACCAAGGTCTCCCAAATTCAACTGGCCCTGAACCTTGCGCGCAATACCAATATCAGGCTGGTGGTGCGGAATACCGGTCATGACTTTGCCGACAAGTCCATCGGCGCCGGCGCACTCTCCGTGTGGACGCACAAGCTGAAGGACATCCAGTTCATTTCCAACTATGGCTGCAAGGGATTCCAGGGTCCTGCGTTCAAGATTGGTAGCGGCGTCGAGACGGAGGATCTGTATCGTGCTGCAGAGCAGAACAGCGTCACGGTTGTCGGTGGCGAGTGCCGAGTAAGTGACTTAGCCCCTGTTCTTGTGCTGGCTAACAACCCAAGACGGTCGGCATTGCTGGCGGCTACATCGCCGGAGGTGGTCACTCGCCGATGTCGTCGCTCGTTGGGATGGGTGCTGACCAGGTGCTGTCGATGGATGTCGTCTTGCCGAGTGGGCGCTACGTCACCGTCAGCGAGGACTCGTATCCCGATCTCTTCTGGGCTCTTCGCGGCGGCGGAGGCAGCACTTACGGAGTTGTCACATCCGTGACGGTCCGGGCCTACCCCAAAATCCCGGTGACCACCATGACCTTTGGTTTTGCGACAAGCTCCAACGTCACGGCCGACACGTTCTGGGCCGGCATCGGCAAGTACATGAGCTACTTTGATACCTTCACGGCGGCCGGCGCGTATGGCTATTTCCTTACCGTCGGCATCGGGCCAGGCCAGTTCTTCTTCCAGTTCATGCCGATGTGGGGGAACAACATGACGAAGCCGCAATTCACGACTCTTGTCACGCCGTTCCTCAACGACTTGGCCAGTCTTGGCATTGCCGTCACTCCCAACATCACCGAGTATCCTTCCTTCTACTCGGCCTACACCGGAACGTTCCCGCCAGAACAAGTCGGCAACACCAACTCACACGCCGCCTCGCGTCTCTTTCCCAAAGAGAACTTTCAAGGCACGAAGCTGAACCAGACGCTCGCCGCGGTACGGTACGCCATCGAGGGCGGCGGTGTGCTGATTGGGTACAACATCCGCTCTGCTCCGAACCCGACCGTCAACCAGGCCAACAGCGTGAACCCGGCGTGGCGCAAGACAACAGGATTTTTCATTCTCGGCGCCTCGTGGGCGGCCAACGCGACCGACGCAGAGATTGCGCAGGTGAGCGAGACCATGACGACCGACTGGATGGCGAAGTGGCGGGCGGTATCGCCGGGCGCTGGATCGTACATGTCGGAGGGCGACATCAACGAGCCAAACTTCCAGCAGTCGTTCTATGGCGATTACTATCCAAAGCTGCTGGCACTTAAGAAGCTGTATGATCCGACCGGTCTGTTCTATGCGCCGACGGCTGTGGGATCGGAGGATTGGTACATTACGGACCAGGAGGCGTGGATTCCGACGCAGAACGGGAGGCTTTGTCGGAAGTAGATTTGTGCAATTGACCGAGTTTTTTGCGCCTAACCGTATTTGACGCGATTCAGTCCTTGACTCCCACGACTTGGGCGTGTTCTATTTGTCTGTTGAACGAATGGAAGGCCATCAAGCGGACGGCATGGGGGTTGAGCTGCAAAGATATAATGGCCATGTTGATTGGGTTGTGTCTCGATGCGTGGATGCGAGCCCGGAGCTGTGGAGGGTCCGCTGCAGTGGAGGCAGGTGGGGCCGCCCACGGCCCGTGATGCATCGATGGCCCGTGCTGCCATCCCGATCCACCGACTCCGGCCCCGGATGCCAAGGAATCCACCACGAATCCCCTGCGGGTCTGTCAAACAGGGTTGTTCGGCTCGGGGGAGGATATTCAGAAACGTACAATACCCGTATGTACGGCGCGAGTTTCACTCTCTCGATCCCCAGCCTCCGAGTCATCGGGGATTGCGTGAGAATCTGGCCGGGGTCGGACAATCTCGGTGGCGCTTCCGTGTAGCACCTCTCTGATTGGCCGCCCGTACCCCACCGGAAGCCGGGAGCTGGCGATGGCAGCTTCCAGAAACTCTTCGACGTCACGCGTTTCGTCCGAGGAAGGCGCAAGCTGGTTATAAATCCGCAATGAGGCCAAATTCATCACACCCTCTCATTCTTTTCTCCCAACATCTCCCCCAAGCTTCAACACGGCGAAATCCATTGATCACTGATCATTTTGCGGCTTCTAATATTCAAAGTCGGCTGGCCGAAACATTTCACACTATATAGTATACATCTGCATAAACCTGCTTACTCATTACGAGGAGAGGTAAGGCAAGATGTCCGACAACTCCCTGTATTGCCACGCATGCCACCATCAATGGCAGAGCACTTCGGACGCCATCGAGTGTCCTGCCTGTAGGAGTGCATCTACCGAGATCGTTCGCGAGTCCCCTCCGTCGCTGGCGACAAGAACACCGCTAACGGGCTTCCAGATCACTCCTGAACATGACCCTCGTCACTTCCACAACCCGGCTGAGGACGCGCCTGCAACTGCGCCTACACCCGCAGTTGCAGAGTCGCAGCCGACCGTGGAGTCAACCACGGGCACTGTCGACCAAGAAATGACAGATGCGCCTGCGACGGAATCATCAACCGATACCCAGGGTTCCGATCATGCTCAAACCGGAAGCAACGCAGCTCCTCGTCGCCCAGAGTTTGTGTTTGTCTTCCCGCCGCCAGTGGTCACTTTCCACACCACAGTGGTCACCGATACGCATGTTCCACCACCGGACGCAGCTGGACCACGCGGTCCGCCGGTTACAACCCACTTCAGCGTCAACGTGTTCCCGCACCTCATGCCGAGATTCCACGTTGCACCCACGGCTCCGCAACCGAATGCTGCTCCGAATGGTACTGAGGACCAGCCCGAGAGTCAGCAGGGCGAGCATCAGCATGGACCCGCTCGCACACCCAGCTTCCTCGAACTCCTCCTGGGATCGATGTTTGCAGCCAATCCGGCGAACGCCGCCTTTGGCGATGCCGTCTTCTCTCAGGAGGCGCTTGATCGCATCATCACGCAGTTGAGGGAGCAGAGCGGGCCTGGAGGTGCACCGCCTGTATCGCAATCTGCCATCGAAAAGCTGGAGGTCAAGGACCTGGACGAGAAGATGTTGGGTGGCGAAGAGAAGACGCGCTGCGTCATCTGCGTCGATGAGATGTCGATCGGTGAGAAGGCGTCGGTTCTTCCCTGCAACCACTTCTTCCACGGCGAGTGCGTCACACCCTGGCTTAAGCAGCACAACACGTGTCCTGTCTGCCGGCAGTCGATCGAACCGGAACCGGTCAAGCCAGAGAAGGCTGCGCAGTTTGCGAATGAGCACGAGCCCCATGCCCCTGGCGCCCAGGATTGCTCATGAGATTGAGTTGGTGGTTGGAAGGCGTCAACGGAGAACAGTACCCCGGGATGCGACAATCGTCGCTAAACCTGAAGAATGACGAGGGGTGAGGGGGGAATAGAATCCTATAAGTTTGGGTTCAGGAGACTCTGCATTTATTAGCATGGCGTTGGGTGGATATACCAGTGATTAGGGGGGTTTCAGGGCTATGACGGCGACGACGGTACGGTTTTCATGGGATTCATGGGTTCGACAGGACGGAGCGTCTTTGACGCATTTGTATGATTGTACGATACAGGGATAGGCTGAATGCTTAGTTTCTAATCTCGTGCGTGCGGATTGGAACCTGATGCAGCTGCAACATTCGCCTGTTTCTCGTTAGAAGTAGGCAGTTAATAACCTTGCTTCGGCAACCAGATTGATGATGCCGTTGCTAAATTGCTCATCTGCGACCCCAGGCATTTGAATGCCGATGGATCAGTGCTGACGTATGTTTGTCCGTGACCAAGTTTGTCTTGCCACAGATTAGAGACCCTAGCTTGCTAGGGCTCTCTATAGAAGAACTTTATCATCGCTGCATCCTTTGGTTAATACGTGGAGAGTCATCAGAGAAGCTGAGAAGGCGAAGAATAAAGAGTCGTCAATTCCCGATGCTGAGTGCTGGTCAGGCACATGTGTGAGGTCATCGCTGTTCTTTTTCTATCACTGAACCGAACCGCCTAATCTCCTGCATTTGTCTGGCAGTTTTCAAATTTTCATTGGAGTTAAAAAAAATTGAGAATGCAAAGACGATGAAGGACATCAAAAAAAATTACAGGCAAAAAAATTGGACATACCGCGGATCGAACGCGGGACCGTCTGTATAAGCAACCGTACCGTGCCGTGGCGGGGTAGGCATTGCAAAACAGAAATCATACCACTAGACCATATGCCCTTTGCACTGTTATTTACCGATTGGAGAATTGTACCTTATAACGTCCGAGCTGGCGGGTGGGGTGCGTCGCTTTGATTGGACGGAGGGAGATGGGAGCTTTGTTTTTCAGGGAGCTGTGGTGCGATGGATTTGTTGAGGATGGGTTTGAGTTTGGATTATGTGTTTTGATTGAGAATAAGTTCGCAAGTTTGTTTTGTTTTGCATGCTGCCGCTGGTGGTGGTGATTATTTGTTGGGCCGTTTTGGTGGTGTTGGCACGTCATCAGCGTCTCATGCACTTGGCATTCATCACTGTGAATTTCTGGTAGGTTATTAAGGGTACAGAACCTGAATGAGTAGGTATTTTCGCGATGGTGGGGATAATAAAACATGAGAGACGATAATATGTTGAAGTCAAGTCACTTTGTCACCTACTAATGAATATGATGGAAGGGCTTAAACTGGGATCCCAGGTCTCTCTCCTGGTGTTTCGCCCGATGAAGCATCCATCCGGATCATCGAATACCCGGTTGGACTTCAAGGACCCGGCAAGTTCAAGTGCTACGGTAAGTAGGGTCTTGGGGGGGAAAACAGCACTGCTAAGGATTGATGAGCTGGAGCATATACAGTCTACTCATTGAAAATCTGTCGCATGCTCCCTGGTCAATTGGCTTGGGGAGACTCATTCGTTCCTAGAGAACTCGTCCCGTACCTACCACACAGCATCCCGATTAAGATAACCTCGGTAGGAACCTTGAGAGGGCGTGCCGCCATGCTCAGGTGAAAATTCAGTGCAAACTCAGACCCCTGCTCACACATCACCAGCCCCTTTCTGTGCGTCGCCCAAGTGACAATAACAAACATGGGGGGGGGGGGGGGGGGGGGGAGACAAAGGCGCTAGCTAAAAAACGCTCCAACCACAAAAAACAAAAAACAAAAAAAAAAAGAAAATAAAAAAAAAAACAAAATAAAAAAA